>CM021246.1:28317189-28749241 GCA_010577795.1 Isatis tinctoria | reverse complement strand
TTATTTGATTCAAAAAATAGGAAAATATTTTCATTATCGTACAAAGATAGTTGATGTTTTGATAGACGCTAAGACGTGTATGATATGATTTGCTGTTGTAATTGAAAATAAACGTCTGAAATATTGACATTTTCAATAGAAGACGATGTACATTCAAATAAATAATCATCCTCCAAAACTAATAGGGACGATCAATACATGACTTTGGAAGGGGTATGAGGCCCATTAAAATACTATTAGTTCAACTTTCATTACAAGGCCCAGATCGAAAAAGCGCGGCAAGACGAGCATAAATTTTTATTTGGATTACATAACCCATCCACACACTAACTTTGCTTTGGTATAGTTTTTCGGATTTTATCAAAATAACTCTTTTCTTTTTGCTTAATGAGATGAACAACACACATGGAGTTGTGATTTATGTCTTGATGTTTGATTATAGCTCACGAGTATATACTATTTACTCAATCAAATTTGTAATGATATTAATTCCTAGTTTTGGTGTTGTCATTTTTGGAAATCTTTGCAGGTTTGAATCCACATTCATAAGTTTTTTTTGGTTTTATCAGACTAAAAGTTTTTGAGTTTATAGAAATCCACCTTGACCACATATCCGATTCATGGTCAAACCCATTCCAATCGAATTGGCCTGGGTTTGAAATTGAAAACACTGATATTTACCCTTACTTTTTTATACGTTTCATGTCTGTTTCAAGTTTTTGAGTGGTTTAGCTTCGTCTCACATATAAACACTGTAAAAAATTATACATAAACTATTGCTATGGACGAAAAACATTATAAATAATGAGAAGGCACACGTCAAGTGGTCCATTGAACTTCGTTTGATCAACACAAACGATTCAACATGTGGGAACAAAGACATATCTGTTTTCATCTCATTTTATTAAGGCTATATTATGTCCTGACGTATATATCCTCCAATCATATCTCAATATCTACACCCAAATCTCTATGATTACAATCCTCCACCAACCAAATAGGCATCACAACCCAATAATTTGTTGTACTGCTCGAAGCAATATTGTTGGTACATCTCTCTGAATCCTTTAAAAAAAATTATTATAACTTAGATTGTCATATCCAAATTTCACTTGTAAATTTTGAAAAAGTTACAAAAGCCTAATCGCCAGCTAAGTACGGATATTTTATTCATGTTAGTTTGATAAGATATTAAAGTGTTTAAACATATATACGCGTTGTCCAAAAAAAAAGAAAACATATATACGCATACTAGATTTATTTAAAAGATGAATTAGTCAATCGGTGTTTGTGGGCAAACATCCATCAGTTTCTTGAAAGCTTGTAATGATGTCCAGAAAAGGAAGAAAGAACGCTTGTTATGTTTCCTAATATTCTTGAAATAGATGCTACATTTTCCTCCTACGCAAACATGTGGGTGTGACAAAAAAAACTTTCAATTGTTGGATCAACAATCACATGAAAGATAATTCTACAGAAAGATTGATAGTCGTTAGTGTTGGACTGTTGGATAATATGTTCATGATGATATTCATTTCAATATCTTTATTGTGAGTGGCGACATAGCCACATATATATACATATATCAACAAACGTATGAGATTAGAATGAAAATGAAGTAATAATATTCTACATATCCTAAAGTTTTAAACCAATACGGGAGCATAGGTAGTAATTTAGCCAGTACAGTTTTAAATTTTTAATCAGACAAACCATAAGACCATAAAAAAAGATTATCCTCGAGACCAACAAATAGAAGATAAAACCAGATTCTATGTCTGCATCACAATAGGTCCCCACAATCTAAACCTTCTTATTATAAACATCATAGTACAGATTGATACTCTTATATCTCTCAAATATTGTATAAAAACACCCATATATAACATTATATAATGTCTGATATGAAACATAAATTGTATAGTACAACCTACAACAATGGTCCCAAACGGCAATGAGTACAGAGGCTAATTGACTTGAGAAATACCAATCAAACTGTAGATCCAAATCGTACTTTTTTCGCAAGTCTTATAACCATTTTCTAAAGGTAGTTAATATACTCCTCGACACACACATATATATAAGACCACACGCCATTTCAATGTATATTCGATTCTCATCGTAATAGTTCTCCAGTCCAAATGTTTTCTAATCCTGTTCTTGTTTATCTTAAACCTTAACCTATCACCTACTCACAAACTATACCTTTTTCACCATCTACTCAATGTCGTTAGAAGAAACAGAACCACCAAACGAAACTCTAGATAACGTCCTAGGCTGGCTTGAGGATTCTATGTCCTTAACCCCATTACCTGGATTCAATGATTCTGGTTTGCTCCACGAGTTTGACGAGTCTCAAACGTGGGAATGGGATCATCGGACTCAAGATCCGGGATATGATTTTCTTCATAGTTATAGTCAAGATCTTAATGCATATATGGGTTGCGAAGCAACTAACATGGAAGTGGCAACCGGAGTTCCAGCCATTGATTCGGATCCTTCACCTGTGCCTCAGCAACCAAATGATCAGTCCAAGAAACGGAACCGTGATGGGCTTATCGATGCCCACCTAGTGAAAAGATCAGCAAGGAGCAGGAAAAAAGCAAACAAGTCTAGTGAGATGAGCTGCAAAGATGGTAACAAGGAAGAGAGATGGGCAGAACAGCTTCTTAACCCTTGTGCCTTGGCAATCACGTCAAGGAACTCATCAAGGGTTCAACATTACCTTTGTGTACTCTCTGAACTGGCCTCTTCTTGTGGTGATGCTAATCATCGGCTTGCAGCCTTTGGTCTTCGTGCTCTGCAAAATCATATTTCAGCCACCTATGTGTCTTCCTCTGTTACTTTTGCTTCAGCAGAAGTAAAAATGTTTCAGAAGACTTTGCTCAAGTTCTATGAAGTAAGCCCTTGGTTTGCTTTGCCTAATAACATGTCAAACTCAGCTATCCTGCAGATTCTAGCACAAGAGCCCACGGATAAAAAAGATCTTCATATTCTTGATATTGGGGTTTCTCACGGTATGCAGTGGCCCACTTTGCTGGAATCTCTTTGCTGCAGACCAGAAGGACCTCCTCCTCGTGTTCGAATAACCATTGTATCCGATCTAACCGCAGACATAACTTTCTCTGTTGGTCCACCATCTTACAATTACGGCTCTCAACTAATTGGCTTTGCTCGGTCCCTCAGCATCAACCTCCAGATCAGTGCAATTGAGAAGTTCGAACTCATTGATACCTCAGCTCATGAGACCTTGATCGTCTGTACTCAGTTTAGGCTGTATAAATTGAAACATAGCTTCCCTGATGAGAGAAGTGAGGCTTTGAAAGCACTGAGAAGTTTGAAGCCAAAAGGATTAGTTCTTTGTGAAAACAATGGAGAATGCAGTAGTAGTGGGGACTTTGCAGCAGGATTCTCGAGGAAACTGGAGTATTTGTGGAAGTTTCTGGATTCAACAAGCTATGGATTCAAAGAAGAGAATAGCGAAGAGAGGAAGCTAATGGAAGGAGAGGCAACAAAGGTGTTGATGAGTTCAGGAGAGACGAATGAAGGGAAAGATATATGGTATGAGAGGATGAGAAAAGCTGGTTTTGCCGCAGATGCATTTGGAGAGGATGTAATTGACGGAGCCAAATCTTTACTCAGAAAGTATGACAACAACTGGGAAATAAGGATGGAAGATGGAGATACCTTTGCTGGTTTACTATGGAAAGGAGAAGCAGTTTCCTTTTGTTCCTTGTGGAAGTAGCTAAGTTTGTCTTAATGTTCCTTGTAAGCTTCTAAACTAAAGCCTTCTTCTGTAAACTGTTATCTGCAGAGTTATTTTGTTGTGAAGTATAAAATGAATCATTTTCCATCCAGGATAGCATCAGAATCACAATATACTTCTCTCTTTTTACTGCATCAGAGACAAAATGAATACTTTAGATCAGCATGATCCACCCCAAAGCAAACTTTGGCAAGAACACAGCTATCGGAAAGTGATTTGGTCCTAAAAAAGTGGGTTTCTGTGGTTATTGAAAGACAGTAAGCTTATAACCGAACATCCCTCCAAAAAACGCCTCACGATATTTGCAGCATTTAGTCCAAACTTATGACAACAAAAAGAGGAATAAGAAACACTCTATATTTGGATGATCACATAGAGAAGTAAATCATGAGGCAGAAAATAATAATACATGACGATATATAAACTGAATTTATATAAGAAACCAGGAGAAGAAGAAAATGAGCTAAAAGTTATTCAGAGAAAATGTCCCAAAAGGAAATTGGGAAGATGTTGATTTCAAACTCCAGATACCAACAGCTGTTTAGTCTTTCCCTGCTGGTGGAATCTTCTCTTGAATGATCACATCGGACACAAAAAGAATTCCTCAAGGAAGAATACAAGTTGCTGCATGAATTTATATTTAGCAAATGAGAAAGAGAAAAGACTTTTGTTAAAGAGAATTGAGGGAAGACTCTTGCACGTGTTAGACAATAAACTGCAGATACTAATAGAGCCATGTGGACCAAACTTGGACAGATTGCATTATAAAAGTAGACGGGAAAATGCCAATAATAAGTATATCTGGTGGCCAAAGGTATCTTTTATATAGAATCTTTTATAGAGACTAAGTGATAGCCTGCAGAAGAGGACACAAGGAAGTGAGATGAGCAGAACAACTTCTTAACCCTTTCGCCTTGGCAATTACGGCATGGAGCTCATCAAGGGTTCAACTGGCCTCTTGTTGTGGAGATGCTAATTAACTGCTTGAAGCTTTTGGTCTTCGCACTTTGCAACATCACTGTGTCATCCTCTTTTACTTTTGCTTCAGCGGAAATGAAGATGTTTCAAAAAACTTTGCTATAGTTCTTTGAGTTAAGTCATTGGTATTCAATGGTCCACTTCACTGGAGGCTTTGAACTGCATACCATAAGGACCTCCTCCTCATGTTTGAATAACTAGCTGTTGTATCCGATCCAGCCACTTGTATACCTATCTCTGTTGGTCCACCAGCTTACAATTATGGCTCTCAAATCCATAAAACGATATGAAAAAGTAACTACTGATTAAAAGCAAGAAAGTATTGCAGATAAAACTAATTATTAATTGAGAATCAGAAGTAGCAAAACACAAGCGCAGAAGTAGTTTTGTTCAAAAAACGACATGAAAATTAAAATCTAAACACCAGAAAGGAGTGAAAGTACATAAAAGGAGATGCAAGAAACAAAGTGAGCTAATTAATCAATCTCTTTCTTTCCTTTTCCCCAGCTGGTTGATTTGCAGTTGCACTAAGCTTGGAACATAAGCAGAGGAGCACACAAGTGGGACACAATAATCTGGAGCAATTTGTCCGAACATGTTAGGTTTCCCGAGATTCGGAGCTCCACCGATATTCACAGATTTGAAGTATCCGTCTTGCCCAATGACGTGAGCTGTTTGGTAACGAAGCTCATCGGTCCGTTCATGTCCGTCTAGATCGAAAACCACGGCCACTTTCTCCTCCTCGTCAATGAAGAAACTCCCAGCCTCAACCATAAACTCGAAGCCAGTGAGTGGTCTCATATCCACTTTCAGAAACTTGGTCCACGACACAGCATTGGGCTTGATCTTAGTGGTAAC
This sequence comes from Isatis tinctoria, assembly GCA_010577795.1. Classification (NCBI taxonomy): domain Eukaryota; kingdom Viridiplantae; phylum Streptophyta; class Magnoliopsida; order Brassicales; family Brassicaceae; genus Isatis; species Isatis tinctoria. Next base: position 28,743,639 of record CM021246.1, on the reverse strand, counting down.
CCAAATCTCCATTATCACATTAGGCCAGTTGGGCTGATGCAAGACAGCCAGCTGCTCATCTCTAACCGAAGATAGAGTCACAGTCTCTAATTCATGAGCGTGAAAGGGCAGAGGAAGACGCGGTCCAAATCTCTCAGCTGTAAAATCAAAACAGAGTAAAAAATCTGGAAGCTCTGTTGTATCTACGTCATCTCCTTCCAGCATGCACTTCTCTTGAGCGAAAAAGTATGAGTCTCCTGTCAAAGACACGCTGCGTTGGTAAAACTCTATATCCCAGTCCGGAGTGACATCAAGAACCCTCCATGAATCAGAGCAGAAATCGTAGATTTCGTACTCAAGAACGACCTTGTCCTCGACATGGAAGTACTGATCTATAAACCTCAGGATTTTGTGGATACCCTTCTTCTTGTCATATCCAAGAGCATACCTGTCTAACCTGTAGAACTTGTTTCTGGGTTGGATCCAACTCGTTTGCCCCATATACGGATTCCATACCAAGAGCCTCGAGTTGTCCTTAAGGACGCATAGCAATAAGCCTCGCAGTGAAAGACTTTAGATATCTCGACTTGATCAAGTATACCTACCTGCTTTATAGATAGATCGACAGCAGAATCTCCGTCGTTGCGGATTCCTTGGAGATTGAATCTCAAGGAACAAACCCTAGAATCCATCATCATGAACCCTAGAAACTGCTTCTTTGTTGCTGCTTTACCAACAACTTAATTTTTTGATAAAGCATTCCACTTTTTACAAGTAGATCGCAAGCTTCTCAGAGATGTCATCGGAACTCTACAGAGCATTCTCCCTACAATGTCCTTGTGAAGATCGGACATTGTCGTCGTCATTGTTTGTTTGTTTCGAAGAAGAAAAAACACAAAGGTGTAACAAAAGGTATGGGTTTTTAGGTTTCACGTCGCTTCCCCAATACTCTTTTATATATATCGACCGGAAACGATGTTAACAAGGCTTCTAGTTTTCAGGTTAACAAGTCTTCTTTCCCTTCGAAATCTCATGCCTATCCCTAAAAATATGTGGTTTCTGATTGAGTCAATGGGATAAAAATTAAACATTATATATAAAATTACATCTGATCAATATCCCATGATTTTTTTCTTCTCAAAGTAATGAAGAAATGTATATCGCTATAAAGGACTTTACTATTTGTTTTTTCAACATTTTATTTACTTTTTAGTTTATACAGAAACAAAAACAAATTAAAAAAAAAAAAAGTAGAAGAAATTAGTGTCTTAAAACTAATAGGGACGGTCAATACGTGACTTTGGAAGGGAGTTGTACCAGGCCCATTAAAATACTATTAGTGCAACTTTCATTACAAGGCCCAGATCGAAAAAGCGCGGCAAGACGAGAGCATAAATTTATATTTGGAATTACATAACCCATCCAAACAGTAAGTGCATTCAAATTCAGATACCTACCTACTTGCTTTGGTATTGTTTTTCGAATTTTATCAAAATAACTCTTTTCTTTTTGCTGTATATTTGCTTAATTAGATGAAGAACACATATGGAGTTGTGATTTATCTCTTGATGTTTGATTATAGCTCACGAGTATATACTCTTTACTCAATCAAATTTGTAATTCCTAGTTTTGCTGTTGTCATTTTGGAAATCTTTGCAGGTTTTAATCCACATTCATAAGTTTTTGGAATTTTTTTGCTTCTATTTCTAAAAGTTTTTGAGTTTATAGAAATCCACCTTGACCACATATCCGATTCATTGGCCTGGGTTTGAAATTGAAAACACTAATATTTACCGTTACTTTTTTGTTCGTTTCATGTCTATTTCAAGTTTTGAGTGGTTAAGCTTCGTCTCACATATAAACACTGTAAAAAATTATGCATAAACTATTGCTATGGACGAAAAACAATATGAATAATGAGAAGGCATACGTCAAGTGGTCCTTCGTTTGATCAACACAAACGATTAGAAATGTGGGAACAAAGACATATTTGTTTTCATCCCATTTTATTAAGGCTATATTATGCCCTTGACGTTTATATCCTCCAATCATATCTCAATATCTACACCCAAATATCTATGATTACAATCCTCCACCAACCAAATAGGCATCACAACACAATAATTTGTTGTACTGCTCGAAGCAACATTGTTGGTACATCTCTCTAAATCCTTTAAAAATCTTTTATATCTTATTCATGTTAGTTTGATAAGATATTAAAGTGTTTAAACATATATAAGCATCGGTGTTTGTGGGCAAACATCAGTTTCTTGAAAGCTTGTAATGATGTCCAGAAAAGGAAGAAGAACGCTTGTTATGTTTCCTAATATTCTTGAAATAGATGCTACATTTTCCTCCTACGCAAACATGTGGGTGTGACAAAAAAAACTTTCAATGGTTGGATCAACAATCACATGAAAGATAATTCCACAGAAAGATTAATAGTCATTAGTGTTGGACTGTTGGGCAATATGTTCACATATTCATTTCGATATCTTTATTGTGAGTGGCGACATAGCCACACATATATATATATATATATATATATATCAACGAACGTATGAGATCAGAATGAAAATGGTTTGATATCTTAAGTCTTCGGAAAGTAATATTATTCTACATGTCCTAAAGTTTTAAACTAATACCGTAGTAATTTAGCCAGTACAGTTTTAATCGACAAACCGTAAGGCCATAAAAAAGATTATCCTCGAGACCAACAAATAAGAGATAAAACCAAATTCTAAGTCTGCATCAAAATATGTCCCCACAATCTGAACCTTCTTATTTTAAACATCATAGTACAGATTGATAGTCTTATATCTCTCAAATATTGTATAAAAACACCCATATATAACATTATATAATGTCTGATATGAAACATAAATTGGTATAGTACAACCTACAACAATGGTCCCAAATGGCAATCAGTGCAGATGCTAATTGACTTAAGAAATGCCAATCAAACTGTAGAATTCAAATGGTACTTTTTTCGCAAGTCTTATAACCATTTCAAAAGGTTGTTAATATACTCCTCGACACACACCTATATATAAGACCACACGCCATTTCAATGTATATTCGATTCTCATCGTAGAAATTCTCCAGTCCAAATGTTTTCTAATCTTGTTCTTGTTTATCTTAAACCTTAACCTATCACCTACTCACAAACAATACCTTTTTCATCATCTACTCAATGTCGTTATAGAAGAAACAGAACCAGCAAACGAAACTCTAGATAATGTCCTAGGCTGGCTTGAGGATTCTATGTCCTTAACCCCATTACCTGGATTCAATGATTCTGATTTGCTCCACGAGTTTGACGGGTCTCAAACGTGGGAATGGGATCATCGGACTCAAGATCCAGGATATGATTTTCTTCATAGTTATAGTCAAGATCTTAATGCATATATGGGTTGCGAAGAACCTAACCTGGAGGTGGCCATTGGAGTTCCAGCCATTGATTCGGATCCTTCACCTGTGCCTCAGCAACCAAACGATCAGTCCAAGAAACGGAACCGTGATGGGCTTATCGATGCCCACCTAGTGAGAAGATCAGCAAGGAGCAGGAAAAAAGCAAACAAGTCTAGTGAGATGAGCTGCAAAGATGGTAACAAGGAAGAGAGATGGGCAGAACAACTTCTTAACCCTTGTGCCTTGGCAATCACGTCAAGGAACTCATCAAGGGTTCAACATTACCTTTGTGTTCTCTCTGAACTGGCCTCTTCTTGTGGTGATGCTAATCATCGGCTTGCAGCTTTTGGTCTTTCTGCTTTGCAAAATCATATTTCAGCCTCCTATGTGTCATCCTCTATTACTTTTGCTTCAACAGAAGTGAAAATGTTTCAGAAGACTTTGCTCAAGTTCTATGAAGTAAGCCCTTGGTTTGCTTTGCCTAATAACATGTCAAACTCAGCTATTCTGCAGATTCTAGCACAAGAGCCCACAGATAAAAAGATCTTCATATTCTTGATATTGGTGTTTCTCACGGTATGCAGTGGCCCACTTTGCTGGAATCTCTTTGCTGCAGACCAGAAGGACCTCCTCCTCGTGTTCGAATAACCATTGTATCGGATCTAACCGCAGACATACCTTTCTCTGTTGGTCCACCATCTTACAATTATGGCTCTCAACTAATTGGCTTTGCTCGGTCCCTCAGCATCAACCTCCAGATCAGTGCAATTGACAAGTTCGAACTCATTGATACCTCAGCTCATGAGACCTTGATCGTCTGTACTCAGTTTAGGCTGTACCAATTCAAACATAGCCTCCCTGATGAGAGAAGTGGGGCGTTGAAAGCACTGAGAAGTTTGAAGCCAAAAGGATTAGTTCTTTGTGAAAACAATGGAGAATGCAGTAGTAGTGGGGACTTTGCATCAGGATTCTCGAGGAAACTGGAGTATTTGTGGAAGTTTCTGGATTCAACAAGCTATGGATTCAAAGAAGAGAATAGCGAAGAGAGGAAGCTAATGGAAGGAGAAGCAACAAAGGTGTTGATGAGTTCAGGAGAGACGAATGAAGGGAAAGATATATGGTATGAGAGGATGAGAAAAGCTGGTTTTGCCGCAGATGCATTTGGAGAGGATGTAATTGATGGAGCCAAATCTTTACTCAAAAAGTATGACAACAATTGGGAAATAAGGATGGAAGATGGAGATACCTGTGCTGGTTTACTATGGAAAGGAGAAGCAGTTTCCTTTTGTTCCTTGTGGAAGTAGCTAAGTTTGTCTTAATTTTCGTTGTAAGCTTCTAAACTAAAGCATTCTTCTGTAAACTGTTATCTGCAAAGTTATTTTGTTGTGAAGTATAAAATGAATCATTTTCCATCTAAAGATAGCATTAGAATAACAATCTAACTCTCCCTTTTTACTGCATCAGAGACAAAATGAATAATTATCCACCCCAAAGCAAACTTTGTCATGAACACAGCTATCGGACAGTGATTTGGTCCTACAAAAGTGGGTTCCTGTGATTATTGAAAGATAGTAAGCTTATAACCGAACATCCCTCCAGAAAACGCATCACGATATTTGCAGCATTTATTCCTCTGACAACAAAAAAAAAAAAAGAAGAAGAAACACTATATGTGAATGATCACATAGAGAAGTATATCATGATGCAGAAAATAAAAATACATGATGATAAAATGATATAAATAAGAAATCAGAAGAAGAAGAAAAATGAGCTAAAAGTTATTCAGAGAAAAATTCCCAAAAAGAAATTGGAAAGGTGTTGATTTCAAACTCCAGATACCAACATATGTTTAGTCTTTCCCTGCTGGTGGAATTTTCTCTTGAATGATCACATCGGACACAAAAAGAATTACTCGAGGAAGAATACAAGTTACTGCATGAATTCATATTTAGCAAATGAGAAAGAGAAAAGAGGGAAGACTTTTGCTAAAGAGAAATGAGGGAAGACTTTGTACGTGTTAGACAATAAACTGCAGATACTAATAGAGCCATGTGGACCAAACTTTGACAGATTGCATATAAAAGTAGATGGGAAAATGCCAATTCCCTTAATATTAAAGAATCCATTTTAAAGAGTAACCTTGCATTCATGTGTTATTTACAGAAAATGTCATTGATATTAATTTGGTCAAAGCATAGTTTATATGAATCATTTATACTTAACTCAACATTTAAGAAGATATTATCATTTTTTCCATTTCTATCAAATTAATTGTTTTATTAAATTCTTCATTTTTTCCCATTTTCTGGTTGAACATAAATTTATATAGATAAATAAATTACCACATCACATATTAAAAATATACATTTTTAGCACAACTCATAATTTGAATTTTTTTAAAACCAAATATTAGTTACTAAAATGATGAAAATTTTGAATATGTCTTCAAAATCCCACATTGGAAACAAAGATGTGTGATGGTTCAAAATACTATTATAAAGAAAAAAAAAATAAGATACATAGAAAAATAAAGTTTGATGAATAAACACCAACCAATTTAAAAGTAATTTTCTTTTTAATGAAACCATATAATAAACCAAATTTTTTAATTATTTCTTTGAAATAGTTAAATTGGTCAAAAAAGATTATTTAAAATATTTTCATTGTTAAAATTCAAATTGATAGATAAAAATATTTGTGTCAAATCATTTAATTAAGAGATTATTTATATATAATTTTACTGATTGAACATTAATAAACCTATGTCATTAGCAAATTTAAGGAAATTATAATATCACATTTCATTTCTATAAAAAATCAGTTGTCAAAATGATTCAGTTTAAAGGTTGATTCTTATTTCTATTTTATTGATTGAACATTAATTGAAAAGTTAATTCTGAACAACATATATATAAACATGATATAGTAAATTTTTTAAAAATATTTGTTTTATTTTTTAAAATATGGTATTACATCCGTAATTGTTTTTTTTTGCAAACATAAAAAATCTTTTAAACTCAATTCATTATATTTTCAAAATTATAATAATAAATTATTTTTTATATATTTCACCCAGTGCAGGGCGCGGGTTATTACCTAGTAATAAGTAATTAAGTATATTTGGTGGCCAAAGGTATCTTTTATATAGAATCTTTTAAGCATAGATGAATTAATTCGATTAGATAATGACTAATCTCTATGTTTTATGTGATTTTTTTTTTTTTTTTTTTTTGGACAATTTTATGTGATTATGTACATAAATTTGGACAGGGCCTATGGTTTACAAGAGAGTCTACCATCTCTTCTACCAGTGGTACCCAAACGGCGCCGTCATGAATTTTAACGAAATCGTGTGGGGCCACGCAACGTCAAAGGACCTCATAAACTGGACCCCACATTCTCCAGCTATCAAACCATCTCCGACCGTCCGATATCAACGGCTGCTAGTCTGGCTCCGCCACGATTCTCGCCAATGGCAAACCCGTAATTCTACACCGGCAACGACCGTAACCACCGTCAGGTCCAAAACCTAGCCAAACCCAAGAACCTCTCCGACCCGTATCTTCGGCACTGTACAAAATCGCCGGCGAACCCGCTGGTGACACCCAACGCCGTCAACCACATCAACTCCACCGCGTTTCGCGACCCAACCACCGCGTGGATCGGCCGTAACGGGCGGTGGCGCGTGATCACCGGAAGCCAGGAAGGTCGTCGTGGATTAGCTCTTCTCCACACGACCCGCGACTTCATCAACTGGAAGCAATCGAAGAAGCCTCTCCACTACAACGACGGCACCGGAATGTGGGAGTGTCCAGATTTTTTCCCAGTGGCGAGGTCCACTTCATACGGCTTAGATACGTCGTCGTTCAGTGGGTCGATTAAGCACGTGCTTAAAGTGAGCTTATCAGACACGACTCACGATTGTTACATGCTTGGTACGGACGATAGCATGAGAGATATCTATGTACCGGACGATGGTTTTGTCCTGGACGATACGGCTCCGAGATACGATTACGGCAAATTTTAAGCGTCCAAGACTTTTTACGACTCCGTTAATCGGAGGAGGGTTTTGTGGGGTTGGGTCAACCGTCAACGAGTCGTCGCCGGAGAAGGTTAACATGGAAAAGGGTTGGGCCGGTTTGCAGGTAAACCAATCTGAGATTATTATTTGACCTTCAGTTTAAGTTAGACGTACTTAACCGATTTTGGTGATTGATTGGTTAATTAGGCGATTCCAAGGAAAGCATGGCTTGATGGATCAGGAAAGAGGTTGGTGCAATGGCCGGTTAAGGACATAGAGAGTTTACGTACGAGGCAAGTCAAGTGGGAAAACAAAGTTTTGGAGGGAGGAGGATCTGTAATTGACGTTCATGGGGTCACAGCTTCACAAGCAGATGTGGAGGTTTTGTTCAAAGTGAGTGGTTTAGAGAAAGCAGATGTGATTGAACCGGGGTGGACAGACCCACAAGTGATTTGCAGCCGAATGTGCATTCGTCGGGTGTATGTCCATGGGAAAATGCTCGTTTAATTCCTCATCTATTTGCAATAGGTGATTTTATTCCCCAACTATTAATTGCTTAAAATAATTCCTCAATCAATGATTGACTTTACAAAATCAGAATAAAAAGTCAAACGTTAATTACTAAACGATCTCTGTTAAACACAATTACACTTAAACACTTTATGTTGGAATTATATATCTTCACCGACGTTTTTCTCAACATATCACAAGTTCTTCCCCAAAATTCGAACCCTAAATTCCACAGTTAGCAGAGGTGATTTCAGACATCAACCAGATTAAAACAACTATATCATGAAGAACTTCACGAAGAATCGAATTACTTGCCCAGAATTAAACGAAATCTCCTCTACAAATACAACAGTCAATGGGAAGAAGGGATTTCCATTTACACATCACAGTCAAAAGCGAATCTTGGACGTCCCTACTCTTGTATTTTGTATTGTGTGAACTTGATTTGTGTTTTTTGTTGACAAGATCATGAAGCTATTTTGGTTCATTTTCACTATTTATCTCTTTCTATCTTTCACTCTTGTAATTTTCTACTCTTGAATTGAGAATGGTAATAGTAGAAGCAGCATGTTTCAATACAAAAGAGGCAGAGTCAATACAACAGGTTTAAAGAGAAAGAGAGCCAATACAAAAGGCTTGAAACATGCCAAAAAGATAGGTTCAATACAGAAGAAAAATGCAATCCGAGATAGCATTCAGTCTAAAAGAAAAATACAAACTTCAAATCTAGCTAGAGAAACCGAATCTCCGTTGTGATGCTTGAGAACCTACTCCTTGTGATGCTTGTGATGCTTGTGATGCTACTCTTTGTGATGCTTGAGAAGGTCCTCCTTGTGATGCTTGAGATGATTCTCCCTATAATGAAGCTCAAAACTATAAACCAAATCACATTCCATAATACAAGCAATACGACCACTGAATCACAATGTATAAGACAAACCTCTTTCCTTGGACGGCTTCTTGGCCTTTTTGGTGGTGGAGGAGCTGTTGGGTTAGAACACCTTGTCTTGTTATGTCCTTCTTTTTTGCAGTTAGAACATGTTGGAACACGACCATGACGTGTTACTTTGTTCGGATTAGAAGAAGACTCTTGAGGACCTTTAAACCTAGCTCTACCATGAAGTCTTCCACGGTTAAATCTTGATGGTGGGGGTAAAATAGCTAATCTGCCTAACCTTTTCCATGCTTTCATACCTTGGACTGGCCTCATACCCTCAGCATATAGTTGACGCCATTTTGAGGTTAAATAATAATCAGAAACATAATCATTGAGACTTAACCTTGTGTTTGTGATGACACACATAGCATGCATACATGGTATGCCATTCAATTGCCAATAACCACAACCACAAGTTTTCTGATCCATATCAACGCTCCAAGCATCTCCATGAAAGTCAATCTCATGCAAATGTCCTGTGGTCCTATATCTTTTACATTCTCTAGCTTTCTGTCGATTGGTTTCAATCTCTCTATCTGCCCTTGGTGTAAACCGTTTCTTCCACCTATTGGTTAAAACAGTTCTACTTACATTCCTCTCCATAACTTTCCTTCTAACCTCAGTCAAGAAATCAAGTAATGGCTTCTTCCTTGACTCCCTAACATTTCGATTGAAAGATTCTGACAAGTTGTTAAGATTATCATTGCAACAAGATCCTACCTTGAAGAAAGCCCGCGCGAGACCATGTTTTTGGTCCAGTTGATTGGAGTGATTGATAAGCACCTAAGTTGTATTTTTCCAGTGCTTCTAAGTTATCTTCAAATGCCTCGGGTGTATAACTCCTTGCTATTTTCCAGAACATACGCTCAAGCTTTATGTCCTTATGTGTCTTCTTCCAATTTTCCACAATGTGTCGAGAACACATTCTATGTTCTGCTTTAGGAAGCTCAACATGAACAGCATTTAGAATTCCCTGTCACATAAAAAATTTAAGGTCATTAACGAAGATCAATTCACGTGGAGGATGATCGATTTCTGGGCAATTTTTTTATATTACCCTTCACGTGGAGGATCAATTTCAGGTGGAGGATGATCGATTTCTGGGTTTGGTATTGAAGGCCTTCGAATTGGAAGCTTTTGCTTCCTTCCCTTACACTACAAGAAAACGTTGATATTCCGAGGGATATTCCGATGGAAAATGAGTTCCTCGGAATTTTCTGACGAAAAACCGAGGAAACTCCGAGAAGTGTGTGTTCCTCGGTATTTCGTCGGAAATTTCCGAGGACATTCCGAGGAAACGGTGTCCGTGGGAAATTTCCGACGGATATTTGTAAGATACCGAGGAAAGTTTTGACCCGTTAGAGACCCGTTGGGAGAGCCGTTGGGATATTTCCAGAATTCCGAGGAAATACCGAGGAAAAGTTGTTTTTCCTCAGAATTTCCTCGGAATTTCCTCAGTATCTTGGAGCCGTTAGAGACCCGTTAGGAGAGCCGTTGGGATATTTCAAGAATTCCGAGGAAAAACCGAGGAAGTGTTATTTTTCCTCGGAATTTCCTAGGAATTTCGTCAGTATGTCGGGAGAATTTCATCTATAAATACATCCACCCCTCTTCCTCTTCATTCACTCCATTTCTTCTTCTTTCCTCCCTCTATCTTTACAAACGATTTTGGTTTTAAAAAAAATGTCTTCTTCAAATTATTATCGATCTTGGATGGATCGACCTCATTTGGATCCGAAGACGAAATTGCTTACGAAAGAATACGAACGAGGTGTAAAGGAATTCATGGGGTTAGTTAAACGACAACCGGGAGCCGAAACAGGTAAGTTAAGATGTCCTTGCTCTAATTGTAAAAATAGAAAGGTTATTAAAGAGTTGGATGTTTGGACACATATTTTTTTAAATGGGTTTACACGAAGTTACAAAATTTGGTATCATCACGGGGAAACCGGATATGAACCTGGTAGTACTAGTGAACCTCGGCCGGCGGTTAGATTAGAAGAACCAATTAGAACGGATTTAGAGTATGGTGTAGGTATTGAGCAGATGGTAAATGATCATTTTAGAGGGGAAGATTTACCCAATGCAGAAGCTAGGAGATTTTATGATATGTTGGATGCTGGAAAGAAACCTTTGTATGAAGGTTGCAGAGATGGTCATTCAGCTTTATCATATGCTACAAGACTGATGTCCATTAAAACAGATTATAACTTGGCTGAAGGCTGTGTGGATGCGATAGCTGAATTTGTAAAAGGTATTCTACCTGAGGATAATGTAGCTCCAGGTTCATACTACGAGGTTCAGAAACTTGTATCTGGTGTTAGTTTACCGTATGAGGTAATAGATGTATGCAGCGATAACTGCATGATTTATTGGAGGGCGGATGACCAGCGGATTACATGCAAATTTTGTGGGAAGCCTCGTTACAAAGATACGAGTGGAAGAGTTAGAGTGCCATATAAAAGGATGTGGTATTTGCCTTTAAAGGACAGGTTGCAGAGGTTGTATCTTTCAGAAAGGACAGCGCAACGAATGAGATGGCATGCGGAGCACTCAACAGATGGTGAGATTAGACATCCTTCAGATGCAAAAGCGTGGAAGCATTTCCAATCAAAGTATCCTGAATTTGCATATGAGAGAAGAAATGTCTACCTTGGATTATGTACCGATGGTTTCAGCCCGTATGGAAAGAGTGGAAGACAATATTCTCTATGGCCAGTCATTGTTACACCATATAACTTACCCCCAAACTTGTGCTTGCGACGAGAGTTTTTGTTTCTTCCATTCTCGTTCCCGGACCAGAGCATCCTAAGAGATCACTTGATGTGTTTCTTCAGCCACTAATATATGAGTTGCAACAACTATGGGCTGAAGGTGCTGAAACATACGACATTTCGTGTAAAGAAAACTTTCAAATGCGGGCAGTACTAATGGGACAATAAGTGATTTTCCAGCATATGGTATGTTATCTGGATGGACAACGCATGGGAGGCTATCATGTCCATATTGTCAAGATGACACAGATGCTTTCCAACTAAAGAACGGAAGAAAAACGTGTTGGTTTGACTGTCACAGACGATTCCTACCACATGATCATCCATACCGTCGGAGTAAGAATTTCTTTAGGAAGAACAAACAGGTGTTTGATGGTCCACCTGAGGAAGTTAGTGGGAAAGTTTTGAAGACACAACTAAGAGATTTGGTGCAGAAAGGACGCCAGACGTAGGTGGACATGAGAATTTTCCTGTAGATGCTGTTGGAGAACTACATAACTGGCACAAGAAAAGTATTTTCTTTGATTTGCCATACTGGGAGGATCATCTGCTAAGGCATAATTTAGATGTCATGCATATTGAGAAGAACTTTTTTGACAATCTCATGAACACGATCCTTAACGTTAAAGGTAAAACAAAGGATAATTTGAAGTCAAGACTGGATTTAGTCGATATATGTGCTCGTCCAGAACTTCATGTTGATGAGATGGTAGGGCTCCTTTTCCCATATACCGGCTTGATGCAGAGGGGAAAAACGCGTTCTTTGATTGGATTTCAAACGATGTGGAGTTTCCAGATGGCTACGCATCTAATTTGCGAAACTGTATCGACAGAAAGGAAGGAAAGTTCACAGGCTTGAAAAGTCACGATTGCCATGTGATGATGCAGCGCCTCCTTCCGTTTGCCTTCAAGGAACTATTACCACGAAAAGTACATGAAGCTGTTGCAGGGATAAGTGCTTTTTTCCGCGATTTATGCAGCAGATCAGTGACTCTTGAAGGTATTACAAATTTGAAGACTAACATTGCCGTGATTCAGTGCAACCTTGAGAAGATATTTCCTCCCTCATTTTTTGATGTTATGGAGCATCTTGCTATTCACCTTGCAAGAGAATTGGAACTTGGTGGTCCTGTGCAGTATAGATGGATGTATCTGTATGAGCGGTATATGTTCCATTTGAAGAAGAAGGTGAAAAATTTAAGTAGGGTGGAAGGTTCTATAGTCGCACAGATGATCAATGAAGAAATTTCAAACTTTGCGGAGCACTACTTTCCAGCAGAAGTTCAGACCAAAAACAGAAGATCTGCTCGGCATGATGATAGAGGTCAACGGGCAACATATCATGTTAAGGTTCCAGACATTTTCACAGATGTTGGACGACTTAGCGGAAAACCAAAGGACCGTCGACTTACTGATCACGAGCGAAGTCATTTGCAGACATATTTGCTGACGAACTGCGAAGACGTTCTTCCATATGAGAGGTAAGTTTATTATCTTACAAAATTATATTTTAAAAAATTGACATTTTAATCTAAATAGTTATATTATTGACATCATATGTACAGGATTTTCATGGCAGCGAAGCGGTTGGAATATAGATACGCCACAGAGGCGGAACTAGAAGAAATGAAGCAGAGAGAATTTGCTAGATGGATGTTTACCTATGTGAGTGCCTTAAACAAATTAAAATTACATTTACCATATATTTATTCTAATTCATATTTATTGATATAACCTACATTTGTGCTATTAATAGGTGTCTGCTGGTTTGGCCATAGGTGAAACATTTGACGATTGGATACGCGAGATGGTGGTTGGCCCAAACTGTGTTGTAAAGTCATATCCGAGATTCTGTACTCGAGGATATGCATTCGCAACTGAGAAGAGGAGACATTCGCGTACGACCTACGATGCTGGCGTTTGTTCTTCATCAGGAGATGATGTATACTACGGACACATACAAGAGATTTTGGAAATCAAGTATTTGGGCTTGCTTGGATTGCGCTGTACTGTTTTCTATTGTGATTGGCACGACAACACTCCAGATCGAGGTGTGAGAACAGATGCATTTGGTGTTACATCAGTACATTCGAGGCGAAAGCTGCAATATTATGATCCTTTCATTCTTGCTTCTCAGGCCGATCAGGTAAGTTAATGTTGTACGAATTCAAAATGATTGATCATAATTCATACTTTTACTAATATTTTTTAAAATGTTACAGGTTTCTTATATCAAGTACCCACGGGTAAGGAACAGAGATGATCCATGGGTTACGGTTACAAGAGTCAACCCGAGAGGCCGAGTTCATGGAACTTCAGAGCTTGAAGACCCGCTGCAACCAATCACATCCGGCAACTTAAGTGCAGCTGAAGATGTAGGGGAAGGTGGCCTTGTAGTCGATTTGACAGACTTCGCAGAGGACGCCGTCGTTTACGCAGAAGATGAACCAGTTATTGGAGAGTTTCACCAAGATCCAGATTCCGATTCATCTGGTGACAATGAGTCAGAATCAGAGTAGAATTTTTTTTTTTTTTTTTTAACAAAAAATTCCGACGGAATTCCGAGGGAATTTAGGGTTTCCTCGAAATTTCCTCGAAATTAAAAAATTCATCTCTTTCCTCGGAATTTCGTCGGAAATTTCCGAGGAAATTCCGAGGAAATATAATTTCTATGGATGTTCCTCGGAATTTCCTCGGGAATTTCCGACGAAATTCCGAGGAAAGAGATGAATTTTTTAGTTTCCTCGGAATTTCCTCGGAAATTTCCGAGGAAATTCCGAGGAAATAGGGTTACATAACCTAAGAACGACGTTTTGCGGATCGAATAACACAGATATAACCTTCATTGAGTGTCTTAAATAGCTTATGTAGTCATACCTAGTGTTTTACACCGTAGCTTACATTTTTACGATTGCTCGAACAAAAATCACACAACATAAGATAAACACTTATACACTTTAACAAACGTTAAACGAATTACTTACAATTATTTTTGAAATTTTTTTATTTCATGGTTTATGATCATCCACACAAATTATCCTCAATTGAATGAATTGCATTTGTACTAAAAATGAAATACCGGGAAAAAATTGGGATTTTCAAACCCTAAACCATGTTTCCTCGGTATTTCGTCGGAAATTTCCGAGGAAATTCCGAGGAAATATGGATTTTCCTCGGTATTGCCTCGGAAATTTCCGACGAAATACCGAGGAAACATGTTTCCGTCGGAAAGTCCGTACCGGGAAACCAAAAATCTTGAATTAATTCGAGAACCGCGTGTTAGGTATGATTTTAGTATATCCGACGGAATTCCGACGAACCACGTCCGTCGGAATTAGTAAATATAATACCTATCTTCCTTCTTCTTCTTCTCCGCCGCTTCGAACATATCGATCTCCCTCCTCTCTCTACTCTCTCTACTCTCTCTCCTCTCGATCCCCTCTATCATCTCGCCGCCGGTTCTCCTCTCTCTCCTCTCTCTCATCTCGCCGAATCTCTACTGTACATCAACAATCATGTAAGAATCAACCAAACTTCATATTTTCGTGATTCCAAACTTCATATTTTCGTGTGAGATCGAATATTGAGATCGAATATTGCGGATTTTAGGTTGTTAGAAGGATAGTTTCGGATTTTAGGTTGTTAGATTGATAGTTTAGGATTGAATTTCGGATTTTAGGTTCTTCTTTTAGTTTTCTATGGAATTATTTTTAGTTTTAGAAACGTTTTTCGATTTTTAAAAACGTTTTTGATTTTTAAAAAATTTTTCCTATTTTTAAAAACGTTTTTTGATTTTTTATAACGTTTTCTGATTTTAAAAAACGTTTGTCAATGAGTTTGAAAAGGTTTTTACTCTTTTATAAGTCTTTTTTCAGATATAAAAACTATTGTTTTTAAAAAAGGTTTTTGATTTGTAATATCTAAAATCACTATTTTCCAAAGATTTTAAAAAACGTTTTTCAATGATTTTTACAATTGTTTTCTCTTATTAACACTTATTTTCTTATATTAAAAATATTTTTTTAAGTATTACAATATTTTTTTAAGTATTACAATATTTTTTGATTTTTTTAAAACATGTATATGATTTTAAAACTATTTTTATAAGTATTAAAACTAAAATCACTTATTTTTAAAAAGGTTTTCGATTTTTAATAACTAAAATCACTATTTTCCAAATTCCAAAGATTTTATAAAACGTTTTTCAATGATTTTTACAATTGTTTTTCTGTTATTAAAACTATTTTTTCTGATATTAAAACTATTTTATTAAGTATTAAAACATTTTTTGATTTGTAAAAACGTGTATATGAATTAAATATTACTAACACATTATAACTTTTTTTTGGATTTTTATATCTTTAAACTACAGGTCTTACGATGATCAGACCCCGCCTCCTCGACAGCGTCGTGCTCGTGGTCGTGGCTCGGGGAGCCACTCCGTTCAGGATTCCCGCAGCTCCCACGATACATCTCCCTCTCCATATCCCGACGCTCCTTCTGGCTCTGATGCTGCACCCGTTATTCCTCCGAACTATCAGGCTCCTGCGGAACTGGCGAGGGTTGCAGAGTTTGTTCGACAGCCTGGTCGTCACCATCTTCCGTTTCTCACTCCCTATCCATCTGGACCGGGTCAGACATGGTTTGATCGATCCTCGAACGGGATCAGCGCATGGATCAACCGTATGATGTATCTGTGCTTGGACGTGGGACATCCTACTTTCACCGACTTTCCTAGAGGCAAACAAGTTCTGTGGTTTGAACAGTTTGCGGTAAGTATTCTTTATTTTTTCAATTTAATTTTTTTCAATATAAATATTCTACTAATTGTTTTTTTTTTTCAGCAAGAATTCAACTGGAATCCCGATTATACGGCGTTTGTCTATTACCACTTCGTCCACAAAGTTATGACCAACTATGGTTATCAAATTTACGAGTGGAAGAAGAAGTGGCAAAAGAACAAGGTTTGCTTTTTTATTTTTAAAACCTTTTTAAAATTTATTACATTATATTTTAATTAATCTAACAATTTTTTTTTTTCAAAAAGGTCCCAAAGTTAATGAACCTCGACGTCTGGGCACAGTTGATTGAGCATTGGAGTAAAGACGAGACGAAATCGACTTCTTCCACCAACTCCACCAACCGCAAGAGCGATCGTAAAGGAAAGGGCGTCTACAAGCACAACTTGGGTGCTCAGTCCCAAGCCACTCTGAGAGATCGCATGGTAACTTCAATCGCTTTTTATTCTATTTAATAATTTTATAATTTTTGAAATTTAAAATTCTCAATTTTTCTTCTAATTACTAATATTTATATTGATATCAAGGTGGAAGCAAATGATGGTGAGCCGGTTGATGATTTCGCGCTAATGAAGAAGGCGTATACGAACAAGCAGACCGGCGAGATCGATGACGTTGTCGTGAAGGGTGTCGTCGACCTCATCAACAGTCAGTTGGAAGAAGCATCGTCTCAGCTTCCAATCGAAGACGAAGATTCAACGGGTTCCCAATTGCCTCGGGATCAGATCAACAAAATCGTTCAAAAGGTAAGTTTCATTTCATCTTAATTATTATTTACATTTTTTTAATTTTCTATTTCAATCGGTTCCAATCTTAATTATTATTTACATTTTGGTTATTTTCTATTTCAGTCGGTTCCAAAGAAGAAGGGCAGAATGGTGGGTTTGGCTCGTCCGTCACGGTCGGTTACGTCTTCTGCTGCAGCCCCGCCCTTTGTTGATCCCGAAGCACTTATGGGTCAGCTGCAGGACAAGGACCAACGCATTTCTGCGTTGGAGACTCAGATGGCGACCCAACAGGCGAGCTTCGAGGCACAGAGGAAGCTGAACGAGCAGATGATGGAAATGATGAGGAGGTTGCACCCGAACGTCGATTTCCCGACCTTGCAAGACCCGAACACCCAAAACCCGTAGTTTTTTTTTTTTCAAAAACTTGGAATGTTTTTTTTTATTTGTAAGACTTTCAATTTTATATATTTCATATTTCATTTTATATTTTCAAATTTAATTTTCTAATATCTTTTCTTTTAAGAAATAATTTTTTTTAAAAAATTTAATTTTTTTTAAATTATTTTTTAAATATTTCCGACGAACGGGTCCTCGGAATTTCCAACGAAACTCTTCCTCGGAAATTTCCGACGGACGCCTTCCGTCGGAAATTTCCGACGGACGCCTTCCCTCGGAAATTTCCGACGGACGACTTCCGTCGGCAATTTCCGACGGACTCCTTCCGTCGGAAATTTCCGATGGATTCTCCGTCAGAATTTTCCGACGGACATCTCCGTCAGAATTTTCCGACGGAAATCTCCGTCAGAATTTTCCGACGGATAACTCCGTCAGAATATTCCGACGGAATGTTCCGTCGGAAATTTCCGACGAACTATCCGACGAATAGTCTTCCTCGCTTTTTCCTCGGAATTTTCTTTCCTCGGAATTCCGTCGGAAATTTCCGAGGAAATTCCGACGAAATACAAAATTCCGACGACTTTTTTCCGACGGAAGAGTTCCTCAATATGCCGTCGGAATACCCTAATTCCGACGGAATTCTGAGGAATTCATCCGTGGGAAATTGCTTGTTTTCTTGTAGTGTTAGTCCACTTAGTTTTCACCATTGATAATTGAGCTTTAGTATGAATAAATCGTTGCTTCAATTTCTGGGTTTTGGTTGTAGCTGGAAATCTTTTAGGTTTTTCAATTTGGGGAACTTTGGCTGTAGAAAGGTATCGATTATTTTAGATATGAGTTTCACGGAGTCTGTTTAATAATTAACGTTGACTTTTTTATTCTGATTTTGTGAAGTCAATTATTCATTGAGGAATTATTTTAAGCAAGCAATAGTTGGGGAATAAAATCACCTATTGCAAATAGATGAGGAATTAAACGAGCATTTTCCCGTATGTCCATTCGGTTTAATGGTGCTGGCCTCGAAGAACTTGGAAGAGTACACATCGGTCTATCTCAGAATCTTCAAAGCTCATCAGAAGAGTATGGACCACGTGATTGGTTAATTAGGCGATTCCAAGGAAAGCATGGCTTGATGGATCAAGAAAGAGGTTGGTGCAATCCGGTTAAGGACATAGAGAGTTTACGTACGAGGCAAGTCAAGTGGGAAAACAAAGTTTTGGAGGGAGGAGGATCGTGTTTTATACTAATATGTATAGGAAAGGAAACTATACCTATATACCTACCTAAACACTCAATCTTTCTCTTTACACAAACAAAACATCAGTTTAGGCAGGGGCGAATCTAGCTTCGTTATTTACTGGGTGCACAATTTGAAACAACAATAATATGAACGAAATAAAGACTAGAAACTGAGGTTAGAGAGGGGCACAAAGGAATATTAACCATATTATTCAGTGTATACCTTGAACTTTTCTTCACAAAGTTGCAAATATCAATATTATCCTGGGTGCACATGCACCCACACCTATAAGGCTAGCTTCGCCACTGAGTTTAGGTATCGTGGTTACACAAACAAACAGCTGATAATGCTAGTTTTTGTCAAACGAACATCAGTCTGGCTTTAGTTTAGGTATCGTGTTTACACAAACAGAAGAACAGGTTTCTGTCGTTTTCTTCTTGGAGTGTTTAGTTTCCTCAATCTTTCTCGTTTAGGTTTCCATAATTCTGTTGATTTACTGTTTCTGTTTTCTATTTTTGCAGTTCTTTGCTCTGCATATGTAGTGGCAGATTCTGTTAGCACCGCAAAAGCCATAGAGCAGAATACACCTTATGAAATGTTGAGTGTAAAGGAAATCTGTTTCTCTGCTTCTCCAGAAAAACGACAAGAGCGCGAGAGCCAGAATCTTGAACACTATTGCCATTCGAAAGAAGTCTTCAGTTATGTGAAGAAGCATGGCATTAGTGTTCAAGAGGGAGCAGATGTTTTTGATTGCAAAACTGATAGACCCAACTTAAGAGGTGAAATGATAAAAATCAAAGGCTTCAAGTTCATTGGTGACAAAGCGACAGATGTGTTAGCACGTCTTATGATCCAAGTTCTTTGTGCAAGTGTCATATTCGAGCCTGAGTACGCTGCTGCTGCTAGGTAAGTAAAATTATCAAGTTTTTATCTTTGTTTCTTGGTAGTTCTCTTGATGTTTCTAATAGTTTTATTCTTTTATGTTTTAACATTTTATTAACATTTTTAAAACAGTTTATGAATTTGAATTATCTTATAAAATTTTAACATATTTTTCTCTATATTGTCATCATTTTATGATCTTTAACAAAAATACACATTTTTTGAACTCGCTTAGAGTAGTCCAAAACGTTGCAGCGACACTGCACCTTCTCATGGTCCATCAAATGCATCATTCATTTGGAGAAAAAAAAAGTCAAAAGGAGGGCAAATGATTCTTTGCATTCGGTGAAAATGGTTCTTTTTGGTTTGATTTTCCGAATTTCCTCTAACGTCAGGAGGGAGAATGAAAAGAATGAAAACGTGAAATGTAACGATGGAGAATAATATATTGAGAGACGGGGAAAATTCTATGACAAGAATTTGGTTACAAGAGAATGAATAGGACAAGCTTCGGACCCTTGAAATGCCAAAGTGTGTTGCTGAAGAACGATCAGGCCTCAGAGCATAGAGAGCCAGAGAGAGAGGTACAGAGATGTTTCTTGGATAAGAAGTTTATAGGTGGTTAATAGAAGAACAATAGACGCGATCGGTGAGAGACTTGAGATTACCATAATCAGGAGATCACAGTTTCTAAGCAGCGGGTAAGTTTCTTCAGGTATGTCACTGACTCGCTGCGTTTATTTTATAATACAACGATTAGAAGATGTGATATTTATGAACAAAAAAAAAAAAACCTTATGTAGCAGACGTCACAAAAACGGAAACCAAGGGAACGGTAATTACTTCCATGCCACACTGGTAATTACTTCCATGCCACACTTGTAATGGGATGATCTGGAACAGTTAAGAGACCTATACGTACAAGTACTTTTTGATGATTATAAGCCAAGAATTCAACAAACCTTTAGATCGTTTACCACGAATTGCTGATCCTCATGAATGACTTTAAACTCCAACTCCGAGACTGCAGCGCCAGGTATGATCACACTCGTATCAACCAAGTAATAATGGGTCTTTTTCATCACCTGAGATTCTCATGTCACGATAGAGAGCCGTTAACTATACTAAGTAGTATTGTGAGAAATAAGGGAAATTCGATCGGAATAAGGGAAATAACCAAGTATACCTACCTGCTTTATAGATAGATCGACAGCAGAATCTCCGTCGTTGTGAATCCCTTGGAGATTGAATCTCAAGGAACAAACCCTAGAATCCATCATCATGAACCCTAGAAACTGCTTCTTTGTTGCTGCTTGACCAACAATTTGATCTTTTGATAAAGCAGTCCACTTCTTACAAGTAGATCGCAAGCTTCTCAGAGATGTCATGGGAACTCTACAGAGTATTTTCGCTACAATATTCTTGCGAAGATCGGACATTGTCGTCGTCATTGTTTATTTGTTTCGAAGAAAAAGAAACACAAAGGTGTAGCAAAGGAATGCGTTTTTAGGTTTCACGTCGCTTGCCCAATACTCTTTTGTATATATATCGACAGAACATGATGTTAGGCTTCTAGTTTTCAGGTTAACAAGTCTTCCTTCCCCTTGGAAATCACATGCCTATCCCTAAAAATATGTGGTTTCTGATTGAGTCAATGGGATAGAAATTAAACATTATATATAAAATTACATCTAATCAATATCCCATGATTTTTTTTTCTCAAAGTAATGACGACATTAGAGGAAAGGTCGAAGGCAATGAGACGGGTTCAGAGATTAGCTCTGCTTACCCCAACTACATGTTGGATCTTATAAATCCTTTCTTGATGTTTCACCAATGTCTACGGAGAATTAAGGAGGTACAAATAGTGGCTCTCGGGTTTAGCTAAAGCCTTGGAAGCTTCATAAGAAGGGAGACACTCTTACATTACATGATCAAGGACGGTGACAGAGTCAGGCATAACCACGCTCTTTTAAACTTCATGTAGAAACTCTGTGCTCTAGTTTTATAAAATTGATATCAAAGGCTTCGGTTTTGTTTTTGTCAAATTCTGAAAATTTCATTAACTTCTTCCCAGCTTAGACTGAGTCGACAGAACCCATTGTTATGTACAACAAATTAATCATTACTATATATATACATATCAGAGAGGCTCATCAGCTTCCCCATCCGACCATAGTCCCAGGGCGAGAAAACGCAAGTCCTCGATCATACATCCGTTGAATCTCTTCTCTGTATTCAGTCAGAGACTCGTCAGGAATTGGTGGAGTCAGCTCCACCACATCACCCATCTTTAGCTTCCACTTGAGGTCGCTTACAGGCCTCTGGTTCAGCCTTGGCCTTAGCTCTTCCTTTGCTGGTATGCCATACATGGACCACCTCGAGCTCCCAGGCCCCGCCCGGCTCAGCAGATCCGATACTGTTGAACTCGCTGGGAATTCTTGCACAGACATCTGCATTTTTCCGACTTGTTCAGTATAACAATCAAGCGATAATACACTCTTCTACTTATCTTTAAGTACAAGTTTATCATAACAAACAAACCTTGTCATTTTCGATTACGATGACATAAACTGGTCCGTCCTGACTATTGTTAGGCTTGTAAGAGGCAGGGCAGTCCTCAGAGTGAGACGGAAACTTGCAAGGGGGTTTGATGGAATCAGAAGAACGAATGGAAGAGCGGTCTTTGCTCATTGTTTCGCAATGCCAAGTTACGACCCATCGAGCCCATTCAACCATCTGAAGTACAAACGAAGAGTATTTGCAGTCACCTTCCTTGTACCTCCAATGAGCTGCAAACCCAAACTCAGCTTGCAAATGCATCTCTTGTGTACGTATTTGGACTTCAAGTGGAACCGTTCCATTGTCCATCACTACCGTGTGCAAAGATTGATACCTGAAATAAATATTAAAATACTAAAAGTCAGATTCGTATAACTTTAACAAGCCACAACTAAAAACAAAGGTATATGAACTTACCCATTGAACTTGGGTTGAGTTATGTAATCCTTCAGCTTTCCAGGAACTTCCGACCATAAACTATGAACTACTCCTAACGCCTTGTAACAATCTCCTTCATTGTTAACAATCAAACGTAACCCATGAATGTCGTGAATTTCATCCACTGTTAGCTTTTTCCTGGTATAATGAGAAGACAACATAAGCATTAGTCTTGTGGTTTCACTCAAACACTGTTTCATCTGCGAAAGGGAGGAAGGAGAACTTACTTTAACATCTTGCAGTAAATACTATACAAGCTCTTGTGCCGACCACAGAGAACATGGTAAGAAATGCCTTCTTTCTCGAGAGCTTGCTCCAATTTCTCTATTGCACAAGTAATCATGGCTTCATCGAACGAATCCTCGAGCATGGTTGACATCTCGTTATGCTGCTGTGGGTAAAGATGCTTGAAACAAAGATTTTCAAGCTGAACTTTCCACGTAGAAATTCCCAACCTATTTGCCAAAGGTGCGAATATCTCAAGCGTCTCTTTAGCAAACCTCTGCTGCTTCACTGGGGACAAAGCGTAAAGCGTCATCATGTTGTGTAGACGATCAGCCAGTTTGATAAGAACAGCTCTTGCATCCGCCATTGCAAGAAACATTGTGTGCAATCGATCTGCTTCAACAGTTTTACACGCCGTATTGTTCTCTCTAGCCAGTTTGCTCAGTTGGCTAAGCTTTGAAACCTATATACACAAGACACACATTTAATCTCAAACTAGCTAAACAAGCACCGCCTTCAAACCAATTAATGTCAATAGATGTTCCAGGTCTCTTACCCCTTCGACCAGATCAGCAACTCCTGCACCAAAGTTTCTGAGAATATAATCATAGCTCATGAAAGAATCGTCCATGGTATCGTGAAGAAGCCCAGCCACAACAACAGTCGAGTTAGCTCCGATATTAGCCAACAACATAGCAGTCTCAACGCAATGCTGCAAGTAAGGATCACCACTAGCTCTCATCTGAATTACACACATCAAAAACCAAAACTTCAGTCAACCAAAAGTAAGCGAAAATAAAAAAGGTAGTGATGGAGATTTGTCTTCTTATACCTGTCCTCTATGAGCTTTCTCAGCCTCGTAGAATGCTTTGATCACAGATTCATCTTCGAAGATTTTGTGCCTTAACTGAGCACGCCTTAGCAAATCCCTAGCATATGGCTGTCTCGTATCTGCTCCAAAACCATCCTCCATGGAAAACGTCAGCTCATCGACGAGACCCGAATCCGAAGAAGACGATCCCAATTCGTAATCCACACACGAACCCACGGCTTTCCTCACGAAACCATTGAACAATCCGTTAGCCCCTACGCGGAAGGAGCCATGGAAGCTTCCATCGAGATTCCGTTCGCGAGAAATCCTCATGGGAGGGCTGCAGCTACACGAGACTGGACCGTGAAGCACAGAGATGGGGCTTTGGTGTTCTCGTCTATGATACGAGGAACCCACGAATTTCGCCGGAGAATAACAGAAGGAGCTGCTCAAGCTCAGATCTTTCAAATCATCACTCCGATCATGACGCAAGGACGAAAATTCCTCTACTCCGATGGAAGCCGAAGACTTGACGGATGCGCCGGAGAAAAGCGAAGAGAGCCCTCCGACGATCGGTTTCTGCGGCGAAGAAGCCGAAGAAGGGGATGCCGACGAACTCCTGGAGCTCAGATCGAGATCACAAGCGGTGATCTGATGCGGCGGGGAACAGACGCTGCTAGGTGGACTAGCATAAAGCGCTATCGTCGTCGCCACCACCATTGGAGCTCGCTGGTTCTGATTTAGAATCCGAAGACTCAGGTTTCAGATATCAAATACAAAAATTGAATTAAAGAATATCCACAAATCCCCAGAATTAGCTCCCCGAAAAAAAGTCAATTTCCCGGGAATCAAAGTCACCTTTTTTCTATGGAAACCAACAGATTACTCAAAACCCACAAAACTCGCGAATTCGAGAAACCCAGATTTGTACGGAGCTCTCGGAATAATTTTATACAGACAGAAAAAGAATTTACTTTATAGATGGGAAGAACAGATCAAAATCTAAGGTATTTACAATTTATATGAGTTCAAAGATGGAAACTGAAGAAAAGGACTCTTAAGGAAGAAGAAGAAGATGATGTGTGTAAGGAAGAAGAAGAGACGAAGACGCTTTGCTTTAAGGAAATTACTATCAGATATTTCTTTTTTCCCTCTTCGATTTTTCCATAGAAACCACCACTCTCTCTCTCCTTTCTTATTCGTCTGTTTTAATTTCGGCCGACCAGGCTAAACCAATATACATAATTACTCAACTACCCTTTTGGTGATTACTTAAGTGGAATTATTAGTACAGTCTGATCTCGTTATGTCGTTATCCATTGATGTAGTAAATGGTTAAATATATTACTTATTTTTGTTTTATTGGGTATAGAATCAATATGTCTAAAGAATAAAATATTTCTAGTGCGTTATCTCCGAGCCAAAATCTATGAGATCTTCTGATTTGAAAATTTCGAATTTGCTTATATCGAATTATCAATCTGTCTTCCAAACTCAGAACACCAATAGATTAAGTGGTACCTTTAAAAAGAAAGATTAAGTGGTACTTTAGTGTATTTGATAAAACCTGATTCTCTGCATTAAGGAGACTTGCAAAAGCTGATGACACGCTAAATGATTAAATTTAACAATATCAGAAATCAGATGACATCGATATCTCAACTCCAATTGCTATAAAATACTAGATTAAAGAATAGTTTACGAGAGTGGCCACTAGATGACTTTTGGGTGTTGATAAAAATCAATTTTAAGATAATTGTATTTTAACCTAACTCGTATGACAGACTAAGAAATTAGCACAAGACTCATAATTAGCACTATATCGATAAAGTCTACATTATGTAATTTGTTAATTCATATATTTTTCGTAAATATAACACTAAACTTATTAAAAATTAAACGGTAATAAAAACTGTTATCAGTCTAAATATTTATGCAAAAGTTTATATGTACTAAATGACTTTGTTTTGGTAAAAGTTTAGTGAGATGTAGGATATTTGTATTATATGCTTTCTTTAGCTTCACGCCAATGCATGACCCCGCCATATTTTTATTTGTTTAAATTAATCTTTTCTTATGTATCTTCTTATCCTCTTGGAATCTTTTTATTCTTCTTCTTCAATTAATGTTTTTAAAAAATGGTTACAGCACAGTCTCTACGGCAGATGAGTCATCCAATTTGCATCACCTTTATTCATTTATAAGATTATGACGAGTGTTGAAAAACAAGTTTCTGTAGTAGTATTTGATATAATAATTATTTATACTATTTGTTGGGTCAAATAGAGTTAATTTGCTACTTTAAACATGAACAAAAATCAGCAAATTGTAGGAAAAGAGGGTCCACCATGAGATATTGTTTTCCCTGTCTATTTCAACTCCTATTTCAATACGGGGAATCTGGCTCGAACCCAGATTGGTGACTGGGTTAACCACTCTCCTCTATCCCTTCTCCTTTTGTGTTAAATGAACTCTAAATGATACTTAAATAACAGATTCATACAAACAAAAGTATATAATACAACAAACAATTCAATATTTGAACTAACGATCTTTCTTACATTTCTTTAACGATGAAAGAAAAAACCACATTACCGATTCAGTTTCGAAAAATGACTAAATATAACGTGTGGAACGTGGGTATATAATATTCAGTAAAACATTTCACTCGGAAAAATATGGTTGGATCAAAAAACTAAAATGGCAGAGATGGGTTATTTAGGCAGGGGCATCATTGACATTTTGGATGCATGAAGAGATTCATATAACTGGTTAATAAATATAACATTTTTGGTCTTTCTCGATGCTCTAGAAGATTAGGTCGAGAAGAAGTTTTTTTGATAAGGACACACCGACGCGTCTCGGAGAAAAACCATCACAGCAAGAGTAGACGCCACGTGTATCAAGTCGGCGAAATTGAACAGGGCACGCGTCCGAATTGGCGGCCAGGGATGTCACGCTCGTCTCACGTGTCCACTCCCCAGCTTCACCTACACTGACTTGTGGGGATCGCGTGGCTTCTTAAATCAGACGGCCACGGTTCAATCTTAGGCTCGAAATTGAACTGCAGTCGAATATTTACCACTACTTCTTACGGTCGTTGAGAGTCAACTTGTCAAACATTCTATAGTAGCACGTGCTTTCGTGTATAAAAGACGTATTGATATGTTCGTTTTATAATGACGTGGTTCTTTTTTTTGGAAGTCAGATCAGAAGGGAGAAGGAGGATCACAATTCAATTCGGAATTGGTTGGGAAAATATTTGGTTTTATATGCAGCATTGAAGATATTTTGGGGAATCAAATCGGTTAGTTTCGGTTTAGGGATAAATGAAAAAACAAAAGAAAAGAGAGGAGGTGGTCCCGAGATAACAAACAATGGAATACTATTTGCGTAAGAAGCAAAGTATTAGGGAATTGGTCAGCCATGACTTGTCCACGTGGAATTGTTTGCGCTGCCATTTTCTCACACGCATCTTCTTCACGCAAACCACTCTTTCCTCACACGCATCTTCTTCACATGTATTTCATTCCGGTTTTTCCTTAACCGAGAAAGAAACAACCCGCTAGTGTCTTCTTTTGGTTTAGTGTTTTTGGTAACCATAAGAGAACAAACATCATTAGCCCAATACTGTTCTTGGGGATCTTTGGATCAACTTCAGTGGCCTGGGCTGGACTAAAAATTTAAAAACATTTTGGGTCTATAAACCCAACGGGTTTTTTTCTCTCTTTGCAAAACCAATTTTCTTTATGTATCCAATTGTCTTTTGTCAAGTAACCCAAGATTCAGCAATAGAACAGACAAGTTCTATTTGAAATAAAGAAAACATCTATACAGACTCATAAGAATTAACTTGTCACTTTTATATTGGTTCAATTCTTATTTTTTAAATATAATATAATTAAACATATTAAAATATAAATATTTATTTTGTTTGAAAATTTTATAAAGTTTTTCATGAATGGAGATTTAGAGTTTTAACCAAGAGTAAATAACTTACATGTTTTCACATTCGAATCTCTGCTCTAGACGATATGTGGTACCCTAAGTTTGTAAGTTGTAACTCTCTTGTAGTCTTGTTAAAATAAAAATTATATGTGTTTACATATTATGAGGTTTGAGTTACACATTAACAATATATATATATATATATATATATTTCAGTCAATATACTATTTTCACACGTAAAGATATTAAAAACAATTAAATTAATCGTAAAGGAAACACCGTATAGCTTTTCATAGAAATTAGAGAGATCGAAAAACATTTCCGCCACAAGAAACAGACATATCCTCTATGTCAATGTCTAGAATCTCAATAATATACTAGCTATACTTATCTGTCTCTCAATTGGTCATCGACAATAACTCTTACAGACCAAGTTTCTTCCCATAATTCGATTATTCCAAGTTATTTTCCTTTATTTCAATGTTCAAAACATTTATAGTTTCTGACATTTCTGTGGCAGAGCTGTTATATATATACTTTTACATTTTACACCTAGTTTTGAACAGGAATTTGAAACTGATTAGGGTAAATAATTTAGCTACACAAGAAAAAAACGAGGTCGATCTTGGCCGGACATGGGACAGAAAGATAGGCCTAAGCCCGGAGCGGCGAAAGCCGCCGTTTCCATCGTCATCCGCTGCTGGATAGTGTCGGCTCCGGCGTCAGCAAACTCCTTCACCAAATTACGATAATACCCTTTGATCATCTTCACGAGCCTAACATAGTACAGTCTCAGCCACTTGCACCTCATCCT
This sequence comes from Isatis tinctoria, assembly GCA_010577795.1. Taxonomy (NCBI): domain Eukaryota; kingdom Viridiplantae; phylum Streptophyta; class Magnoliopsida; order Brassicales; family Brassicaceae; genus Isatis; species Isatis tinctoria. The sequence continues at coordinate 28,715,164 of CM021246.1, read as the reverse complement.
TGTCACCATCCTCTTGAGCGAGAATCTCCCACGTGTCCTACTGTTTTTTCCCCCCAGACGTACAACTTGTGGCTTACGCCGACGGAGATAGACCTTTCGGCGACTTAACGGCCATCGAATTGCAGTGGAGGCGGAGGTGATGAGTAAATGGGGATCCATTGGGATCTCGCGAGAGAATTTTGTTGAGGAAAGGAATATAAAGATGGTCTATGGAGTTTGGTTGAGAAACTTATATATAGAGAGACTAGAGTCATGATATATTGGTTGTGCGGTCACTTACGACTTAATATGTCATATTGCGTAATTTCCGTAAACTAATATATCTTATGTCCAAATCATAAACCATCTGTAGTTTTTTGTTGTCATTATAGCAAAATATACAGTTTTATTTTTTTTGTTTAGGGGATGACCTATATAGCACGACATTTCAGTTGCGCCACATACATGTATTTTGTTATTCTTGTGTACTGATATCCAAAGTCAGTAAATTGCTAAAAATTGAAAGAAAAAAAAAAAGAAGGAGAAACAAGCTGGAAGATGGAAAAAATGAGATAGAAAACGGACTCAACATGATGCTTGTCATCATTTAGCAACCTCTTTCATCATATCATACTAAATTATGCTAGTCAAGTACACAGAGATCGTCCAATATTGTCAATAGATCTTAGAAATTGGTTAGAAATACTGTTATTATTTTAATCACAATATTTTATGACCCTTTTTGTGGTACTAACATCCAAAATGCTTTTGAGTGTTTTGTCCCATCTCGAGTGTAAACATGTGTTATGTATGTATTATATATTTATATGTATCATGTTAAGTGTGCTCTTAGTTAAAGATGGCCAAATATATGGCTTGGTTATTACAAATTCGTATTGTCGGTAATCATTTAGCCAAGCGCATAAGATATGTAAGTAGATAAGCTTAGCTATACAAGAGTAAGGCTGTTTCTAGTGTTGCTACAGAAGACGACATATAGTTGCGTAGCTCAAGGGACCCCTTTTGTCTCTATTACATAGATAGTCAACGTTAATGCAATTATGTAGGTTCTAGTGAGAACCATTCACCGGAAAAGTATATGTTTCTTGACTTGTGTTTAGTTTTGTGTGTGCGTCAATTCATGGACGGCTGTTTATTTTTTGTTTTTGGTTTGATGTTGAGTGTTGACTTTTGCTAGAGTGCTATGTTGGCTCTTGTGTGTACAAATTGCCTTCCACCTTTTCGAATTAAGAGTATTCACCGAATCAATAGTTGAAGTTATTGATAATCTTGATTATTATCACAGCAATTATAGAAAACGACTCTTTTTTTTTTTTTTTTATCTGGTCGAATCGCAGTGGTCTGTTTTATTAAAAAAAAAAGAAGGGACATCTCTCACTGTTGGACGGATACATGAAATTTTTAAAAGTAACCAATTTTACAAATGCAAATCGAGTTTTATGCTCGTTTACCCCATGCATAGTGGTCTAACCGAAGAGTAAGGGCTCAACAATGAGTAAACAGATCGGCCCATTTACAACAAGGCCCAATAATAAACCCAATTGGAATAACTTTTTGATGAAAACATAAAAGCATAGCCCATAATTATCAATCAGAATGACTGGACTGAGCTCTGACCCCATTGAACGGCCACCGGGCTCTTGACGACGTGTTCACCGTCTGTCCATTCGACCGACCCGAATTCATGACCCGGCACGGATCCAACTCCGCCGCCGAGCACAACGCTCTTAAACGTCACTTCGTATTCCAGCTCGCTCTTCTCCTTGCTAAACGCAAGCTTGCTCGGAGATACACTGATCTCCACATTCGCCGGAGATTTAACCCCGACTTCATACACCGCGTCAACATTGCTTCCAACGTTTTTAACGACCCTTTTGTATTTCACAACATCGACGGTTGATCCGAAAACGACGGAGAAAGATGGGTAGTTGAGATCGCCGGCGGTTCTTAGCTTGCTCGTCTCGCAGGCGTCGTAAAGAGTTGGATCCTGAAGGAAGACTAGAATCCCCGGGAACTCGTATCCCACGGCGCAGAGGAAGGCGACGTACTCTTTGACATCGATGTCGTAAATCAAACCAGGATTCAAGGCTTTGTTCGGATCCACGTGGCCGGCTCCGTGGATGAACGAGTTCGATGGTTTACCGGTGGCGAGATCCTCGATTGGTTCGCCGGAGTTTTCGGTTTCGTAAGCCGTTGTTACGAGGGCGGATTTTATGGCCGCGGGTGACCAATCGGGATGAGCTTTACGGAGGAGAGCGGCGAGTCCGCTGACGTGTGGGCAAGACATCGATGTGCCGGAGATGATGTTGAATTGGACCCGTCTTGGGTCGATATCCAAATCGGTCGGACCAACCATTCCGGTCCAACCGGCTAAGATGTTGACTCCTGGCGCGATCACGTCCGGTTTGAGGATAACCGGCGTTATGTGGTTTGGTCCACGGCTGGAGAAGGCGGCGACTCTGGGAGAAGGAGGAGACGGTCCGATCAAAGTGCCAAGGAAGCTGATTGTCGCGGTGGGAGAGTTTGACTTTTTGATGTAGTCGCGGATTTGATCTCCAGCTTTAGCTCCGACCATTGTCGCTGGGACGAGATGCGAATCAGCGGTGAGTTCTTCGCCGCTCTCAGCCGTGTTGGCGAGAATCATGCCTGCGCCGCCGGCTAGCTTAACGGCACTTCCTTTCTCAACTCTGGCGTTGCCTCCTCTGTCACAGAGAACGATTTTGCCTTCCACCAAGGATGAGTTCAATTTCCCGGGGTAGCACAATCTGCTTCCGGAATCGCCGGAATACACCAGAGAAAGTTGAGAATTAGGTAGAGGTTCGCCGGCGTATAGCGACGTACCAGTGAAGACTTTCCCGTCGCCAGTGATGGCGTTTGCGGAGAACTCTCTGTCGACCGTTGACGCACCGACGGTTAGGATCCAAGGAGCGATGTTGGTAGCTGTCTGTGGGCCAGGACCAGAGTTCCCGGCGGAGCAGGAGACCACGATACCGTGCCGCGTCGCTCCGAATGCTCCGATGGCGATAGAGTCCTTGTGATACTCCGGAGCGTAGCCGTTGGCGCCTACGGAGAGAGATATCACGTGAACACCGTCCGCAACCGCCTGATCCATGGCGGCGAGGATATCGGAGTCGTAGCACCCGCCGGTCCAGCAGATTTTGTAGGCGGCGATTCTCGCCTTAGACGCCATCCCACGCGCCACTCCTTGCGCGTACTGATACAAGCTCGCGTTGGCCACCACCGATCCAGCTGCCGTGGATGCCGTGTGCGTGCCATGACCTTCTGTATCGCGCGGCGATCGCGATTCCTTCGCTGCTTTCACAGTTCCATTCTGATGCGTTAAAAATCCCTTGTAGAAAGCTCGAGCGCCGATAAGCTTCCGATTGCAAGATGATGCAGGAAAGTCGGGTCCGGTCTCGCACAAGCCTCTCCAGGTTGAAGGAACGGGATCGAGACCTGTATCCGAGAAACTAGGATGCTCCGGCCAGATTCCAGTGTCCAGAACGCCAACGATCACGTCTTCGCCGTAATCGGAGTTGCTCCAGAGACCAGAGTTATCGGAGAAACCGAGGAAGGAAGGGGTATGAGTGGTGTGGATCTCACGCGCCTGATCTGGTATAACGGAGATGACGGACGGATGACGGCGGAGAGCGGCGGTCTGTGTAGGTGAGAGACGAGCGGAGAAGCCATGAACGGCGCGTGAGTAAGAGTAGAGGAGGGTCGCGGGCTGGGGAGATGATGGGAGGGAGCGGAGGAGAGAGGTGTGCCAGTGGTTATGGGATGAGAAGAGAGAAGGCTTATGAGATCTCTGCACATGGACGATGTAAGATTCTAAGCCATCCCACGAAGATAATGACGATGATAAGAAACAGAGGAAGAGAGAGAAAACGAAGAAGACGGAGGAGAGAGAGAGCTCGGCCATTGCAATGGCGATGGATGAAGATTCCGTGTGGGAGATACTTTGGTGACGTATTTATTTATCAGCTTCTGAATCTTTTATTTCGTCTATATGCCACGTCAGCTTTTTTTGAATAATTGGTGCCGGATGCGTCTCCCAAGAGATAACGACTTTGGTACTATATAATTTAAGGAGGAGGAGACGTGGGTCACATGACTGCGATTTAATATTTGATATTGACACGAGGATAAGAAGAATCTTGAGGTTATAAAATAGTGGCAGGTATGACAAAACGAGGAACCAATAGGAAGCAAACGCGGCGTAAGCAATTATCGAAAGATTCGAAAACTATGAAAGCTCATCATTACAAGTTATGATTTTACATACAATAACAGCCTCTGATTAGTTGTTTTGGTTAAGGTAGAAACATGGTTATATAGCTTCTAAGTAGCCCATGGTATGAACCCCATGGCGCAACTGAGCCTGAAAGTGACGAAGATCAGATATATAGCAATGAGTCCAATACCTAAGGTTTTGTTAGGTTGCATGTCGTTGCGCGGTAGCATAACCAAAGCCCAAACCAAACCGAGTACGAGAAACCCAAGTGTGTAGAACAAGCTTTTGTCTTCCGGGACCATGTATGAGTCAGGACTCTTGGACCATGCGCCGAAAAGCATCGACATACCGAGCCCGACGAGTGTGTTGAACATTGGACCTGCATAGCATCCCGATAGCGCGATTTGCACACCATCCCCACCGTTCATCGACAATGCGATATTCGACACTAAGTCACCCATTGAGTTTCCCCAAGCAAGCACTGTTAGCGCAAGTATCGACGGGTTGATTCCGTAGATCTCACCAAATGTCACCAGAAGAGCAACGAGTTCGTTTGCAATCATGTAGAACCATACGATGCTCATGATAAACCCACCGAGCACCCAAGGGATCAAGAACTTTCGAGGTGGGTGATCTGGTTCTGTGTTTTTGTAAGCAAAAAAACCAAGAGTAGAGCCAATAGCAAGGCCGATAAAGTAAGCTACACCACAAGCTTGTGGACTCACATTGTCTTGGCTACTCCAGAGAGACGCCAGAAGCACAGGAGCTAATGAAACGCTGGCCACAGCGTATGTCTTTGACCATGTATCTTCCTCGACCGATGGAATTGTTAACTTCCTTGGAACCGTGAGTGGAATTTCTAACAAGGAAGTGAGTTTAGTACATAGAGAACTCTCAACTTCTGCACTGTCGTCAATCCATCCCCAAGGAGGCCTTTCATCATCTTGTACACTAGTACCTCTCAAGAAATGGTTTGAATAGATGGCCACATTCGAAGCCCACATCCACTGAGGAAGAGAGTTCTGTAGCCGAGGTGGACCATCCTCGGAGTCACTTTCGATCAAGGTGTTATGCATTGGAACATCCTCTTCAATACTCGGGGAAAACACGCTTCCTTGCCTAGGCAGCAAAGGAGTAATAGCGTCTAGTTTAAACCTCTTCGCATGTTTTCTCAGAATCACATTCGCTGCCACGAGGAAAGCATAAACCACATATATCGAGACAAACGCGATGGCAATCCGCACCGTCACTTTACCAACCATCAAAATCACCAACAGGGACATGAGCGTGAAAAGGAAGAAACTCAAGTCTCTGATGAAGCATTTCTTATCGAGCTTGACTTCCATGTCCGCGACACAAAGCGCAACAATCCCAACAACAACCGACGTAACAAATACAGCACCACCCAAGACGCTGTTAAGACCCACTTCTCCTTTGTCTGTGCCAACAAAAGCAGCTATACTTGCAAACACATCTGGTGCTCCATTCCCAAGTGGAAGCAGAGTAACACCAGCAACAGTTGGAGGCAGCCTTAGAAGCTTTGAAAGCTTCTCCAAGGAGCGACAAAAGTAATCAGCAGCAGTATTACCCAAGAGATAAAACAATGCGACAAGCCAAACACCCAATATCATGTAACCCAAGATCTTGAAATCTCTGCAGGAGCAGTAAAAGAAGTTGAGGTAATCAAAGAATCCATCAGGGGAGCAGATTGGATTCGCTGTTAAGAAGTCGCATTGATCAGCGTAACCAATGTGATTATGTAACCCCGAGCATAATACAGTACTAGTGCTACTCAAGCTGTTATTACCAGAACCGTTGATTAACTTGGAATCATCCGTGTCAGCTTCGTTCATATGTCGACGAACTAGCATAAACTGGGTGAAACCATTGTTGAATTTACCTTCCGAGGCCAAAGTACGACCACCGTCGAAGAAAAACGCGTTCTTTAACAAAGGGTTCCTGAGTATGTCGCTCCGATCAAAGAAGAAGACAAACAGAATCAAAGCACAGAGCCCATTAAAAATCCCTCGAAATTTGGGTTTTTTCGAGTTACAAAGAAAATTTACGGCACTCATTTCCAACGTTTTGTTACCAACCAACCAACCATAAACCCCAGAACCTCGCCGAACCAGAAAGGGGCCTAGGGTTTCCACACAAACAATGATACGATATTGAACTTTTGAAAAACCCTAGGATATATTCCCAGATTGGGTTGAAACGGAATTGAGAATCAGGTGATCAGCAAGATCAATTCAGCGATCGGAAAATTGTAATTTCGTCGTGATTAACCCAGATTTTGAAAGTTGGCGAGAGAAAATGGCTGTGATGATGGTAGCACGAAACAACGGTGAGGAATCTTTGTCTAATCTAAACAATGGTGGACTGGTCGGATAAATTTGACCCCTGAGACGTGGCATTTTTTTCATTCTCCTAAAAATGGATTTGATGATGACTCAAGACTTTAGAGTTTAGAGTTGATATTAAAATGGGATTAATAAACGTAATCGTTAAGTTGAGCATATTCTCGTAGGCCCAGCTAATACACACGTATGGTTTGACTTTCAGTTAAAAACGATAATAATAATGACTAGCAGGAGTGGGACACATTATATCTGTCTACAAGGTATTATAATTGTGATTAGGGAAGAAAGATAACCATTTTGAGACTTGATTCATTTGATTTATATTTCTTCTCCACTATCATTTCCTCAGAGAGAAGGATTTGGTAAACATCGTAAATTAGCATTCCCGTACATTGTGTAAATAAAAACTTTCCAGCGTTGCATTATAGTCAATAAGACAAATATTTACAACTGCAAATAAAAAATTTTACCGCCAAAAAACAGAAAAAGGAACTATAAAACTTGAACAGAAGTTTAAGGCTGTTCCAGCGTTAGCTCTTGTATTAGCCGTTCGATCTGTCGTCTGTAAACAGGCATGAAGTGATCGCTTATCATCCTCTGCGATAACCTCACCTTACTATACAATGACCTCGGCGTCAGAAAGATTCCTACTCTACCTTCCTCCACCGTCTCCACTCTCTCAGGCCTTTCGAGGGCAGATCCGTCATCTTCTTCGTTAGCCTCTATGGCCTCAGGCCGGACCGTGACAATGTGCATAATTTTCCCTGGCGGCAGGAATCTGTGAGATTCTTTCATCTCAGGCGTCCGGATCTCTGGCTGGGCCACACCGGCCTCTGCGATGACGGCTTCTTCTTCTTCTTTGATCTCTTTTGCTACATCGGCTTCTTCAGGCAGCTCTGAAGAGTCGTCGTGGTAAAGGTCATGCTGCAGCTGCTGCCATAGCTCGGCTTCAGTCATACGCTCTTCGCGTGTTTCTACGTCGGCTGGATCCTCACACTCGTCGAGATCAGTGGCTCCAAGACGAGCAGATGTTTCCTCGTAATTAGAACACTCAGCTTCTGATGTCCATTTCCCGTTGGTGATTTCTTCATCCGTGGAATTACACGTCGTGGTAGTAAGAAGAGGATCTGAAGATTCGGGTCTAACTTGGGACACTGCTTCAGAAGAATCTAACTGATGTTCCGAGCTAGATTGAGTAGCAGGGGTTCTACGCCGGGGTCCCATACATGACCAAGAAGATAAGGTTAGTGCAGGACGAGTCAGCATACTCTGAGCTCTTCTCATCACAACCTGCACAAAGTTTGTTTTTCTCAGAAACTTTCTGTGTCTTAAGAGCTGATTAAATACAGAAGCATATTCAGTGTAGCTTATTACCTGTGTGCCACTAGACACTGGGCGTAACATTGCACCAGCACCAGCAACTTTTGCTTTGGCAGTGGCCATAGACGGAAGGCGGGATCCTAACGCCGTCGCTGAGCGATAAACAGTACTGAGGATTCGAGTCCGTTCGATTTGATTTCTCAGATCATTTAGCCAAGCAGATGCCGTTACCTGAAGAGGTGGGAAAGAGCATAACAAAAGGATTCTCTCAAGAAGATACAAAAAAAAAAAAACTTCTCCCCAGTGTATTGATGAAGCATTGAATCTGGGGTTGAGGAAGCTAACCTCGGCGCGTAAGTCATCTACTGATGCAGCAGAAAATGTAGGCACCAGATCAGCTCCATTTATAACAGTAACGATGAAGTCGTTCCCAGAGTCAGCTAATTCCCAAGTCATACAAGCAGCTGTAGAACACAGGAACAAAAGCTCAGTCTTATATCTTGAGAAGGTATCCCTAAATGTAATTGAAAACAATGTTGGATGAAGAACCTGGGGCAAATGTGACACAGGTAGCTGTAGAGAGCATTTTCTGCTCCCGCAATATATATGTTAAAAGTGCAGCCGTTCCACCACCCAAAGAGTGCCCTACGATCTGCCAACAATTATGCAGAAAAATTATAATGCATGGGGCTAGAGACAATCTACCTTTTAGGAAAAAGTGAAATGAAGAATAGAGAACGGGCAGCATAAAGTACTTTGATTTTATATTCTGGATACTGCTCAAGACCCTTGAGAAGACAAGGGGTGGCAAGTTTTGCTATACACCGGGCAGCAGCAACCATACCACAATGTGCATATCCTAAGACTAAATTGCTGACCCCTCTCTCGTTTACAACAGTATGATGGAACGGCACTATTCCTCCGGTCGCAGCCGTCAAGGTGTCCTTGATGCTATGCGTTCCACGAATCAATAATAGAAAACATTTGGTATTGTGATCGACAAGAACCGTAAAAGCTGGCTTCAATATCTGCATGATCCAAAATTCACAAATTAATTCTCAACTTCTATGTCTACAAAGCGTCTAAAAGTCAGAGAGACGTTATACTATAATTTACCCCAGCTTTGGGTTCGTGAATGAGGACGTTTTCCTTCGTAAAACCGGTCTCTTCTAAGAACAACGGAAATGGCTTCTTGGAGAAATGCCAACACAACGTCAACAAGTGCAAATAATATTTGAGTTCATTGGCTACTTCTGGTCCTTTAAGCTCTACGCTATCTTCACCACCAAAGACACGATCAACATGTAGAAGTCCCTGCGGTTTCATTAACACACTTACCAAATGTTCCAAGTTTGACAACAAGATGATTGAAAGAAAGAAAAAAACACTTGTCACCGTTATTGAGATTGAGAGATGTTTACCTGCCTCTTGATGAGAAAATTGATCCCAAAAGCAAGATCTCCAATGGGCCACTTCCCTAGAGTCTCGGAGTAAGTAAAACGAAGAGTCTCAGAGAGAGTAGAAATAGTCTCCAACCAAGTTGCTGGAGCTTGAATAAGTCTATGCGAAACACGGTCAATCCTCAAAGAAGCACGAGTGGTAGAAGCTTCAGAATTCTCATCGTCAACATCAGATGGACCCGCTATTAGTTTCCGGTTTAATGTGTAATATAGAAGAGCAGCTGCTCCGGCTGCTGTGGCCATGGTTGCAGTTGCCATGATCAATCTATCCCTAAAACATCAATGAAACAATTCAGTACCCAAAAAAAAAAAAAAATGAAACTCAGTCTAAGATTAAAGATGAAACAAAACTGATCTAACTACATTGGATGCTAATGCCACAAATTCAATATCCAGAATCAGATCGAGTGCAAATGCTCTCCGATTTTTGCTAGAGATCTTCGAAAAACATATAAAGCTGTAAAATTGGATACAAGACATTCCTTTCACATATTATTCTCGAAAAATAAAAACTTCGGAATAGAAAAAACAACCATCCATTAATAGAAAACTCTCATTTTCCTGAAATTTCTCGAGAACCACAACAAACCATACTCCTCATAACTATCGCGTTTTTAATCAATACAACCAAAACACAATAAAAGAGCAACTGCAACCAATTCAATCGAATGTGTATCAGCCTGAAATTTAACATGATCTGTAGCAAAGGATCAGGATCCGTGAACTAAAGACACAGAACGAAAAACCCTAAATCCCCCCGCCCCCAACAATCGCATCGTGAAAGCACGAAAGTCAATGAAAATCGAACCTGGAAAATAGAGATGGAATCGTGACCCTGATTTTTAAGGTTTTACAGTGGTGAAAGCTAAGGTTGCTTGCTAATCTCCGTCAAGGGGGGCTTTGATGATGATGATGATGATAGATAGCTACAAAAGTGCAAAACGATTTTGTTTGCTTTAAATAAACTGCGCTACGTTTTTGTGCTAAGCAAACGCCGCGTAGTTTCGTGCCGCCGTTATCTGGTGCTAACGTGGTGATACATAATTGGATTGCTGTAGCTTCCCGAGCTGACGTAATTATAGTTTTACAGTATTTCGATACATTATTATTAATTTTCTTTGTTAAACATATGGTAACTCAAAAAAATAAATATGAAACTTCCAAAATGTATAAAGCTTGTCTATACTCAAAATAACTAATAAATTTACTTAGAAAAAAGTTGATACTAATTTCTTTTAAAAAATTACTTTTAAGAGTTTAATATCAATTGGTATCGTCACCTCTTATAATTATAAAAAAATAATTATTAGATAAAAGATTTCCATTTTTTCTCTTCTTCGTAATTGCTTCTTACGCAAAGATTCTCTCTTCTACGTCAACATGAATAACTTGCAGGATTAGTCTTCATGGATCCAGGTTCGCGATTTTTCTTCTCTCTATTTTTTCACATCATAATTGAACATATCTTCGTTTGCAGGTAGAGCCCGACTCAACGCGATCATGACAGCATCAAGAGAGATTCTTCTTTGCTTAATTCACCTAATAAAGATCTTTGGAACTCTTCCGCAATCTAGTTTTGAGGCTCATTTGATGTTAGACTTGTACATGTGTGACTGTTTAGAATATAATGACAACAATGATTATCGTTGGGTCAGACAATACCGATGACAACGTTTTGAACTATCCTAAGCAAATTCAAAGATTGTACATTTTTGTTAGAGATCATAAAATGATAACAATATAAAAAATATGTTAAAGTTTAATAAGATAATTCAATTCCATAAACTGTTTATTAAAAAAATAAAAACAAACAACCGCAAAATGTATAAAGCTTGTCTTTTGTGGTAAATATTAGCAAGTTACAATTCATAAAAAATTATTCCAGTCTACTTTTACTTTAAATAGATGTGTTGGAAGATATTCAAAATATTAGCAAGATACAATTCATACTAATTTCTTTTAAAAAAATATTTTTTTAAAATTACTTTTAAGAGTTTAATATTAATTGAGAAGTGCTTGAAGACTTGAAGTATTTTAAGTACATATACAATTATATATTATTTATTATTTATTATTTATTATTTATCGATCGAGTTATATAAAATCTCGGACACTTTTGCCCTAGCTCCGTAAAAAGGATAAAGAAAGAATATTTAAGAACCAGTGGTCGATTTGCTCGCGTTATTTTCTTCGGAATTTTCCCCAACTAATTTCTCATCCAGGTGTGATCGGATCTGGGTTTTATATTTTTTTGACGAACCCTTGTCCGTGTCTCGATCTGGAGAAGAGAAAGTCTCAGTCTTATTATCGCTTCCTTAAGTTGAACCCTTTGGTCAGAAACCCTAATCTAGATTTTTTTTTTTATTTCCGCCTTCTTTTTTGCTTTCTGTCAATTTCCGATTCGTCTGAGTTTTTCTACTCCTTCTCTGTTCGATTAGCCAATCCTACATCCTCAGCTGGTAGAATCTGAGAACGTTACATCGGTTGTGTTTTTTAGAAAGACCGAAACTTTTCTTCAAATTTCGAGCGGATAGAGTCAGTGACGATGTCTTGGGCTGGTCCTGAAGATATTTATCTTTCAACTTCACTCGCCAGTTATCTCGATAGTAATCCGTCTCTCTTTCCCTCTGATTTACAGATTCGTTGAACCGTATGTATGCTCGTATAAGGCCTGATGGCTCTAAATGCATAGGAGATCTTAGTCTTGCAAACAACTCAGTGTTTCCTTGTGTTTGATTATGGGTTTTTATTGCTTAACTAGTTAGTAAATTTCTGCGGCCTTATATAAAGTTTGTCAATTTCGGTGTCGTGCTATCACAAATAGACTTCCTTGATTCAAGAGACTGAATCTTCGAAGCTTTCGTTTATTTATTAGGTCAATTCAGACTGTTCACTGATTATTGTTGCTACGCTTTTATCATGCAAGAGATCAAATATGATGCAATTGCCGGCTCATTCTTGATTCAACTTTAGAAGTGCATAATTTAACCTGTTTCGAATATGATTCACTATCGGCTTAGGCATTCAGATTCGAGTTCTTTGAGTCTGAAGGTTCATGATCTTCTTCTGGCAGATTTTTAGGGATATGGGTCTATCTCAATTGGAGTTATTATAAATCATTGTGCATCAGCTACTTTATGTTGGCCTCTGCTCTTGATGATGCAGGAAAGCTACTTGTGCTCCTTAGAGATGGTAGAAAGCTAATGGGAACGCTCCGTTCGTTTGACCAATTCGGTATTCACTTTTTCCTACATTTATGATAGTGTTAGTAGTGGGAGAGAGTTTAATATCATGCTTCATTCGCTATCAATACACAGCCAATGCGGTTTTAGAAGGTGCTTGCGAGAGGGTAATTGTTGGTGAGCAATACTGCGACATTCCTCTAGGCCTTTACGTAATCCGTGGAGAGAATGTTGTTCTGATTGGTGAGCTGGTAAGATGTCTCCTTGTTTATCTTTTTTATTATCTCACTTTGTGTTATCTCCAGTTCACTGATTTGGCCTGAAAACCATGTGTTAGGACACGGAGAGAGAGGAGCTTCCTCCACATATGATTCGCGTCTCAGAGACAGAGATTAAAAGGGTAAGTCATCACCATCGCATATTATAACTTCCACATGTCAGTTACAAATTATAATAATCTGTGATGCTGTTTGCGTGATGATGAATTGGTTTTGGGGACTGTGTGTGTATTCTGGTGAAGGCGCAAAAAGTGGAGAGAGAAGCGAGTGAGCTGAGAGGAACAATGAGGAAGAGAATGGAGTTTCTTGACTTTGATTAAGCCGGATTGTGTCCCCATTCATTCTTGGCTTGATCTTTGGCTCGCAAGTTTTATGAGGAGCCTTTTTGGTGTTTGGATGGAGATATGTTGATTTAGGGGACTGATGTAGGTCTCATTTTTCATTTTGGAGAATATGACAATAATAATCTGTGTACTTTTTGTCTCGGGATCTATTTTACCTTTTTATAAGAAAAAAATTCGCAAGTTTTCGTTAACGAAGTTTTTGAAGAGAAGCTGTGAGCCTGTGATCTTTGGCTAACGCTTTGCAAACAGAGACCCATGTTTATTGACTTAGTGCAGAAACTGCAGTTGGCTATAAGCCTATAACAAAAGTACACAAACAAGTGTATCGAAAGACAAGGGGACGTGGCACAATGCGAGACTTCAATGGTTTTGTGATCAATCAGGACTTTGGTTAAACGAAGAGAGTATACATATGGCACAAAACAACAACTCACAAATACATGTTTTACCTCGAGATTATTCCATCGGGCAGAAAAGGAACGGTGCGTAAACCACCAACCCGTGAACAAAAATTCAAAGAATGGCTCTATCCTATGACATCCTAACGTGGCAGAGAACAAAAAGCAAAACAAAAGAAAGAAAAGTAACCTCTCCGTTTTCGGATCTTCTTTCACCGCCTCCTCAGGTGTGGCGGTGTGTTATATCCTTCGAAGAAATCTAGAACGATTGTTTCAATATCTTCAACTGAATATTTCAGGTAGTTCTCAGGGTGTCTCCCACTCTCTATATGACCCCTGAACCTTCCAAGAAACGATCTATAAGCCGGGATTAAATGCTCGGATAGAGATATTCGGAGCTCCTCTCTAAGTTGAGCATCTGGAACCGACCAAGTAGACTGAATCCTGTGAACCTCTTCGAACATTGCATTGAATGCTTTAAACCTGTCTCTCAGTGCACTTCTTGATACACCTGAGGAGAAACTCCCACTCACATGTAACCCTTCATCTCTCAAGCTATTCAGTACTCTGACCCATGTGGATCTCTGGTAATTTGTGGCCGCGTGTCTGAATATCCCAGTGAGTTTCCTTAAATAATGGTCTCCGATCATTTCTCTTAGTTCCGGTGACCCTTTCACCTTCTGGACGATGTAATGGATGTTGTTCATGATGAATATGTGAGCTAGAGACGTGTCTCTGTAGTGGTGTGATTTCTCTTCCAAGTTGAAGTGCAGTACCACGATTAACCATATCAAATGCAAAGCCAATGGAGATTTACCCTCTAGCTCCGTGAAATCCATAACCGGTGTGTTTGGATCAGACCCAGTTGAGGGATTCGACATGATGAGATCATTCAGCGTTTGCTTATAATCAGAGATCAGGCTGATGTAGTTCATTACATACCTTGTCAGTGGATGAATAGTTCCTCCAGGGACAGGAACTACCGAAGGTTCACGAAGAACAGCATTCTCAAACTCCGAAAGTATGCCTCTTCCTGCTTCCGCTAGCCTCGACTGAATCTCAGCAGCTTGAACGCGAATAGCGTCTGATGAATCCGAGTCGAAGATTGCTTCGATGTCAGGCAACATATCCGCCATTGCATCGTGTAAATCAAGAATCTTGAAGAGCTTCTCAGGTGACCTTCTGCTGATGCTTATAGCCTCAGGGAAAGTGAAAAGCCTCAGAGCAGATGTCTTCACTGTCTCCATGAAACATTTTTCATCCATCGCCGCGCAAATGCCGTCGAACAGCTGCTCGCAGAGCCTCTTCTCGCTGGAGAAGACAATCCTGATGCAGACCTTCGCCGCACGGATCCACCGCCTGATTTTTCCTTCGACGACTTCCCACTCGACCTTCTGCACGTCTCCGATGCTCATCTTCACAATCCCCAGCTGCTTGAATATCGTCTCCATGGCCGATTTACGAACGTTTCCGTACACCTGGATGCACTCGCGGGAGTAACCGGCGGCGACCATTCTCTGAACGATCGACCTTAAGTCAGAAACTGCCTCCGGCGATATCAGATCCATCTCGCGTATGCTGCTTGTGGATCTGTAGCTGCTTCTTCTACGCGATAACCGGCTCGAACCGGAACCATCTGGCTGATTTGATTCTTCTTCTTCTTCTTCTTCTTCTTCTTGGGCAACATCGTCAGGGGTTAAGCTGCTATCTTCTCCAGCTTCGGTGCGTGAAGAGTGAGAGGAGACTGATGATTCCTCGAGGAAAAGAGAATCAGGCTCGAAAACAGATGTTTGGGAGAGAAGAATGTTGCGGAACTCTTCTTCGAGCCTAGCCATGGCGATTTGGAGAGCTGAGTTGGCTTTGACTTCTTGGTCATCGACCGCAGCAGAAGCGGCGGTGACGGAGGAGGAGGAGGGAGAAGAGAAGGAGAGAGAAGATAAGGACCGTTGGATTTCATCAACGGCTCTCAGGAACCGATCCACCTCGTCACGATCGCTCTGGAAAATCATCTTCCCTCTCGCTTCCTCAGACGCTGCCGAGTCCCACCGTAGTATTATCCTCTCCGCCGTCTCCAACGTCGACCCATCGGAACCTAAACCGCCGCTATTCTCCGGCGGTTCCATCTAAAGTCAATCAGACACGAAAAAATCAACTTAACAGGAACAAAAAAAAACGGTAAAACAAAACAACAAAAGTCGAAACCGAACGAATCAGAATCATTCACCTCTTCGGATTCGATGAGGTTCTTCTCAGATGGAAGGAGATTGGCAGATTTTTGTTAGAAACCAAACTCCGAAATGTCTTTTTTTTTTTCTTTCAAAATTTTTATAATCAAATAAATATCGTTTCTCACCAGAAGACGTCTAGTAAGGAAACAAGCTGTCTGTTTTTTTTTTTTTTTCCCCCTTAATAATTGTAATAACATAGAAAAAGCTGTCTGCTTTTTGTATCGTTTTTTTTTTTTTCTTTTCTGGGTTTCTCCAAGAGGTGGGAAAACGGAAAAATGGTCTTGGACTTTTCAACTCCTCGTGTGTCACTCTGTGTATACGTTGCGAATAAATAAACTTTCCGAATTACTCGCCGGCGGCGTAAACTTCCCGGAATTTTTTTAAAACTTTCTGACAAACTTAAAGTGGTGAAATGAAATCGAGTCATAAATGCTATTATGCCTAAACTAAAGCCCCACTTTCTCTAAAAAGAGACACATCTAGATATCCAATCATGTCTTATGATCTTTCATTTTATAGTGGGGATTATTTGAAGCCAGTAATTTTGGAAACTTATTTTTTGTTTTTCGAATTATCTAGATAATAATTTAATATTTTATAGCAATTAAAATTTGATAGTCACCACTACTTGTGAAATATTTAATTATCAACAAACAAATCAATGTAGCCGTTCAAAATATTTAAAACAAAATAGTGTATTTGTTTCCATGCTAATAAATTCAGGAATTAAAATTCCAATTAAAATTTTCATTATTTTATAATTTGTTTTTTTTCTCCTCTAAAGTACTATGACGTGGCAAGAACATCAATCTATATTATCTCTGACATTTTTGTAATCAAATTACCTGCGGATAAGAACGTACTAATTTGGTGTGAAATTTTTCAAATTATTATAATGGAGATGTTTTTCTTTGTTTTTTAGTTTAATTTTGAATAGTCGAGAACGAGCTAAAATACACGTACTTTGTCAAACCTCATAATGAGATGTGGTTGGTGGACCATAAACGATTTTAATCGAGCCGATTAACAAAAAGAAATAGTACAAATCGCACCGGATACTTATGTTTGAAAATTGGTTAAGTTGCAATGAGAATGATATACCAGAATCAAAGCAAACTCATAATTTCATTTAAATTTTTATTTTTTGATAGATCTCACATAATTATTAACAAAATAATTATAAATATAGATATTTTTATCATTTAGTATATCAAATGAGTCCATGAATATAAAGACTTTAACAGCCACAAGACCGGACTAATCCATTATTACACGCCTGGGTCCCACATAGCAAGTTCGTCAGAAAATTGGTCCCCTCGATATCCATAGGATCAACGATGTAGTTTATCAATGGGCTTGGGCCTGAGCCTGAGCCTGGGCTGTCACCAAGGTGAAGAAACGACAAGGAGTATCATTGGCTGTCATAACCAGCGATCGTCACTGGACTGTGAAGTTAGTTTCACCCGCTTCTTCTCTCGAGTTTTCAGCAATAAAATAAATCGTCCTATAAATAATTCACTTGTGCCGCACGGTCCCTCTCATCTTCTACGGACAGCTTCTTTCTCTTTCCTCTCTGATTTTTTTTTCTCTTTTGTTTTTTTTTTTCACCTTTTTCTTTTCTTTTTGTTTTTTTTTTGTTTTTCATTTTCATTCCTTTTTCTCGTTTTTCTTTCTTCACCTCGTGAGCGATAGTACCTGAACCTGAACCTGAACCCTAGCAAGGAAAAAAAATCGAAAAATTTCTGGGGGAAACAAACAGATATCTTTCATTTTCCCAGTGGAAAGAAGAAAAATGCAGAATCCGAGGTTGAAGCAGCAGCAACACCAACAACAAGCTCTGATGCAGCAGCAAGCTCTGATGCAGCAACACTCTCTTTACCATCCTGGTGTCTTGGCTCCTCCTCAGGTTTGTCTACCTATGTACATCTTCGATGCGTCTAATTTGGGTCGAAATTGGAGTTTTTTTTGAAGTCTTAATTCCATTTCGACACTATCGCTTCTCTTGTGGGTCCTTTTTTTTCGGGTCGGGTTTAGTTTGTGCTCATCATATCTTTGTGTTCCTTCCTTTCCTGTTTTCTTTTGTTATTTCTCGCTGCCGAAAACTTGATTGACAAAAGGTTAGGGTTTTCAGATCCTGTAGGCTAGCAATTCGCTCGCTTTATCTCTTTGATGTCTTTGTGTCTTAAAATTAAGTTTTAGTTTAGCTGGGTCATCGCTACACATCGTGTTGTGTAATTATTATTAGCATTAGATATTTGATACAGAGAAAGTTGTCTTTTTTGTTGAGCTGATATTTACCTTCTAGAGATGCATTTTTACATTGGGGATTAAGAAAGAAATAATATTTCTTCTTGTTCTGTAATCCATTTTTCATCTTTGGCATTCGCAGTTAGAGCCTGTTCCAAGTGGAAACCTTCCTCCTGGTTTTGATCCCAGTACTTGCCGTAGCGTGTGAGTGATGGAGTTTTGAGCTTCACTTTGCCATTTTTTTTTTTTATAATTTGAAGGTGCAGTTATGAGCTTATGGTCTAACTCCCACATCTTAATTTTTGCAGGTATGTTGGAAACATCCACACACAGGTCACAGAGCCTCTTCTTCAAGAGATTTTTACAAGCACCGGCCCTGTTGAAAGCAGTAAACTCATCAGAAAGGATAAGGTAGAGAGATTCCAAATCCACCTGTTTTTTATCTTCTTCTTATTTTGTAAAGATTGTGAAAGCGACCTTCTTATAAAGTAGCATCCTTGGTTTGAACGAGCATAACTAAACAATTGTGCAGCTGTATGCTTCATAAATACTACACTTGCTTCTTTGCTTAATTTCGGGTTCTCAAGCTAACTAAAAGTGGACTCACTAACATGCGTCTTTCAAATTCGGCAGTCATCGTATGGGTTTGTTCACTACTTTGACCGAAGATCTGCTGCTCTAGCTATACTGTCTCTGAACGGAAGACATCTGTAAGGAACAATTTTCGTAGTTCTGTTCCCCTCTATATTCTTCTAGCACGTTCACTTAGGTGCTAATACTTAAATTCACAGGTTCGGACAGCCTATCAAAGTCAATTGGGCTTACGCCACTGGTCAAAGGGAAGATACATCAAGTAAGTTTTAATTTTTCGAAGAGTTGCATTTTGTCTGTCTGTTTCTAGAAAAGTGTGGATGCTCATTGCTTTTGTGTCCATGAGATGCAGGTCACTTCAACATTTTTGTTGGAGACCTCAGTCCAGAGGTTACTGACGCTGCATTATATCAAAGCTTTTCTGCTTTTTCCACTTGTTCGTAAGTTCTCATGCTTGACCAAACTCTTTGTTAGCGAATTTTACTTTTTCGTAAACAAGTATGATGTTCTAGTTTAATGATTCTGATGTAAACAAAACTCTCGGGATAACAAAATTCGTTCCCCAATTGATTAAAGCTTATCTGCTGACTTTCATCCAACTCATAATATAATATTATAACTATTCACTTGAAGGGATGCAAGAGTTATGTGGGACCAAAAAACTGGGCGCTCAAGAGGCTTTGGGTTTGTTTCCTTCCGCAATCAACAGGTATTGTATATTCACTACGTCTATATTTTTTTGTAGCTCGAAGATTATTCGTGGTTTCACGCTGATTTTAAATGTTAATTTTATTATGCAGGATGCTCAAACTGCCATAAATGAGATGAACGGTAAGTATTGTATAGCAGCTGAGATCTGAGGACTTCATTCCTTCTTTTTTTTTGTGGACTCTGCTTTGTCGATTCTCAAGCTCTTTAATATTTGCATGATACTGTGCCTTAAAAGAGAAGTTTTCTTTTGTTAGCTTGAACTCTGTTCTAATCAAGCTCAGCTTCGAGAGCTGGGGTTCTCTCTTTATTCGTAGCACTTAATTATTGCGTCTATCATCTTTTCTCAGGTAAGTGGTTAAGTAGCAGACAGATCAGATGCAACTGGGCCACCAAAGGCGCTACTTCTGGTGAGGACAAGCACAGCTCTGATGGAAAAAGTGTTGTGGAACTTACAACTGGCTCTTCAGGTTTTCTTTCTCTTACTGTGAAAATTCTGATCTTTATTTCTTTCTCGTTTAACTGGAATTCGTGAAACGACATTGATATTCTCTTGAAACACGTGTGAGCTCTGTACTGGTCTTTACTGGGTAATATGAAACACTCATAGCTAACAAATCTATACATTGGCGGTTTGATTGTGCAGAGGATGGTAAGGAAACGTTAAATGAGGATGCTCCTGAGAACAGCTCTCAGTTTACCACTGTTTATGTGGGAAACCTCGCCCCAGAGGTAACTCCATGTTCTCTAGTAACTTCTCCTTGTAACTTGCTTCACTATTATAGCAAAAACAGTTTTTTTTTTAAGCTCTCTGATGTATTACTGCAGCAGTAGATTCTGGTACCTCGTTTACAGCTATCTATCTTGCAGGTAACTCAGCTTGATCTACACCGCTACTTCCATTCTCTTGGTGCTGGAGTTATTGAAGAGGTCCGCGTCCAACGAGACAAAGGCTTTGGTTTTGTGAGATATAACACGCATCCCGAGGCTGCTCTGGCTATTCAGATGGGCAACTCTCAGCCTTACCTCTTTAACAGACAGATTAAGGTCCTTTACCATTAAAGAAAACCCTCTCTTTATATTATCTCACTGCTCTTAAAATTGCATTATCTGACATTTGATTCTGTTATCATTTTGATTGTAGTGCTCATGGGGCAACAAACCAACTCCACCAGGAACAGCCTCAAACCCACTTCCTCCACCTGCCCCAGCACCAGTGCCTGGTCTCTCTGCAGCTGATCTCTTAGCCTATGAGAGACAATTGGCACTAAGCAAGATGGCTTTAATGCACCCACAGGGGCAACACCCTCTAAGACAGGCAGCTCATGGAATCAATGCAGCTGGAGCTACTGCAGCCATGTACGACGGTGGCTTTCAGAATGTAGCCGCAGCGCAGCAGCTCATGTATTACCAGTAATAAACCTCAGATCGTGGCGCCGTTATCACTTGTCTTAAGTTCTATCTCTTCTCTTTGCGTTTTCCTTTTTTTTTTTTTTTGGTCTAGAACTTGTTTGTGTGTGTCTGTCTGTCTTCTCTCCCTTAAGTTATCTATATAAGGTTTTATTCTGCAGTTGTATGCTTAGCTACGGATTGTACGACGAGCAAAATTACATTCAATAAAAGGGATTCGAATATCCATTTTATGTGATTCGACGCGAATACAACAAACAGGCAAAAAGACAATGCGGATACATCAGTCCGTCTCTAACCGCGCAATATAGGTGTCATAGTAATTCCCGGCTTTCTCTAGATCTCCGAGCTCAGTGTAACAGTCTGCGATTGCTCCATATGCTTCAGTGCTTCCAGAATCTTCTCCTTCCCTCTTTGAGATGGCTAGAACCATGTTATGATACTGTATGGCTTCTCTATACTTTCCTTGACGTTGCAGTGAAGCGCCTAAGCCTCTGGCAGCCTTCTTTTCTTCGATGGGGTCTCTTAGATTCTGGGCAAGTTCCAAAGCTATCTTGAACTCTGCAAAAGCTTTCTCTGGTTCTTGATTCCTCAGAAAAGTCTTCCCTGTTTTCAACTTGGAAATCAACTCTTGTTTCTTTGGTTCCACAATGATCTCACTCTCTGGGATTCTTGCTCCCACTGGTGCATAACTCAAGCCTGGTGCATAAGACTCAATTTTCGCTTGTCTCCTAAGGGCTGCGTTTATCTGCCGTAGTTGTTCATTCAGCCTCTGTAACTCCCCTCTCCTCTGCCGAGCAAGCAACCCTGGTTAGTGCACCACAAAAAGCGTTGTCAAAACCCCGTTGAGTACAGTTTGTCGAAGCATACATTGAAGAAAGGGCACATTACTACCTCCAACAGTGGCTCCAATAAGAGCTACAAGCGACAAAACTGGCATGCTGAACATGGAACTCTCTGGCTCGCATATCTCAGCAGCCAAAGCTTCAAGTGGTGTACCCATCAGTAGGGAGTTAGTGAACAACATTGCCATCACCGGTAATTTGAGCCTCCCAATTCCCTGCCACATCTATGTCTAAAGGCTTTACTATCACAATGGCAAACTTCACAACATAAAAAAGCAACATATTGTTATTCAAGGAACACAAAACTCATAGTTTTTTAAGCTGGATATGGCTACATATCCGGGAACTCACCAACATACCTCAAAAGCTGATAACTTGTCAAAAGTTTCCACGCTGCCAAATGGTGATTGTAAGATCCCCTTGCTTTCACGCTCCCTGAGCTCGGTAGACATATGTTTAATCTTGGAGATAGGATGATGAACCCCAGGTTTTCTAACCAAGGAGCAGCCAATAGTTGTAATTAACTTTCCAGTCTCTGAAAAAAAAAAAACAATGGCGAAATAAGATCACTTCAGAAGCGACCAAGAATTGGCCCCTTCATATTGAAATGACAAATGAGCAACAGAATGTATGACAGACGCAAGCTTGAACGACTATTTAGGAATGTAAACACAATCCGTGAAAACCACAAAACACGATTGTTTTCTAAGCGTTTCTAGGGACACCAACATGGAGATGTATCACAGCGATATCAAGGGTCCCCATAAGAATACAAATGAGAACAGAAACGATTTTGAATCAAAACATGGCGAAATGAGAACACACCAATGTCACCTATCTGGCGAAATTCTGAAAAAAAAGTTCCGCCCAAAGTAAACCATCTTCCCCGTTCCTTATCCTAAACCATCCACGAGCTACTTCCTTAAACATATTGCGTTTATCGGCGATCAAACCATTCCCCAAATAGCCTAAAAGAAAGTCCTTCCGAACGAAATGCTAAAAACCATGTTCAATCTCCGAGATTCTGATGCATCACTAGCGAACGAGGATCACTCAGAGAATCTGAATTGGAAAATCTGATTCAGCGAGTGAACGATGAGCTAACCTTGCCCTTGAGATTTTCCGCGCGGCGGAGGTCGGTCGCCGGAAGTACGGGAGAAGGAGGAGCAACACCGGACAATCGCCGCCATCTCAGAAGCTCTCTCTCTGAGGATAAAACAAAGGCCTTAGGTTGGGTGCTTAAACCCGCTTTCGCTCGGCCGTTTTATAAAATGACGTTTGAGTTTTATCCAAAAAATCATAATCAATCAGTGGTGATGGAGACTGCCCCTAATTCTTCTATTTAACTACACTTTTATGCCCTTGTACTAAACGCGGCGTTTTAAACAGCTTTGCATTTTCACTCCGTGAAGTGGTGCCGGCGGAGTCTTCCACTGGGCGGAGGATTTTTGTAGGGTTTTATTGACGAGTAAGCTCACAACCCTTGTCGACGCTCGAGCTTTGCCGCGCTTCTGCTACTTGAATATTTTTTCTAGAGTAATTGATTTCGTTGGTGAAGAAATGGACATGGATATGGACACTTCTCCTAGCTACTTGGATCCCGAGGTCCTCAGTGTTAGGGATCAATTCCGTCGTTACCGGTAAAGATTATGTACTGCCGTTTATTAGATTTTGATAACTATTCTCGACTTTCTGGGTGACCAATGCGTAGAAGCGTCGATTGTCTCGTCGTGTTGGATTTTTATATGGGTTTGCTTTTTTCCATGGGTTGTGGGTTGATTGTAAGGGCAGTCTAAATTTGCAGATTGTAGCAAAAATTGATTGTTTTTCGAAAGGTCTCGAATTTGGTTGAGGTTTTGGATTTTTCTCTGATGAACTGAATCTCGTTAGGTTTATGGATTTAATAAGTAGCTAGGAATCAGCCTCGAAGACTTTTTTGTTCTTTCTTTCGTGTTACTCTGCATTGATGCGTATTGTTTTAACCACTCTTTGCGTGTTTGATTGAGGTATATCATTTTGATTCCCATGTATGCAAACTTTACATTGCAGGAAGAGACACTCGACATCGCCACATGAGGAACTCTCGAGTCCGAATGTCAGTGAGAACAGATTACTCTATGATGGGCATTACATCCATAGTCCAACAAATACAGCATTGCTTCTTGAAAACATTAAAGAAGAGGTTGACAACTTTCACACCGATCATTACCATGGGACACCTGCAAACCCGCTCTCTGCTTCCAGGAGGGAAAGTGCTGGAATTGTAGATGCTGACAATGAGGCTATGTTTCGCCGAGTAGAAAGTCAATCACTGAAGGCTTGCAAGATTGAGAATGATGAGCTGGCGGAAAGTGGAGATACAACCTTTGCTCTCTTTGCGTCCCTATTTGATTCTGCTCTTCAAGGTTTGTATTGTCTTCATATGAAGTATGTGTATATACATAAATATGCATATATTTGAGTGTATATAAATAAGGTCTCATTATTTTCAAAAATCTCAACTATGCAATGTTCCTGTTTTTAGGTTGTATTGTTTTTGCATTGTAATTTTGGGCTTATAGGATTCCAGTTGCTAGAGTCTCATTTGTGTCTGGTTATCTCTTATTGTAATTATGACGTCTTGGTTCTGCAGGACTCATGCCCATTCCAGATCTAATATTAAGACTTGAGGAGTCATGCAGGGATGTTTCACAATCAATTAGGTACGTCTTCTGGCTCTGAGAGGTGGACCGTCAAGCTTCTTCAACTATAACTTTTTCTTTCTTGTTTATTGCCTTCTCGGTTATCTACAGGTATGGATCAGATATAAGACATCGGGTTGTGGAGGATAAACTTATGAGACAGAAGGCTCAGCTTTTGCTTGGTGAGGCTGCCTCCTGGTCACTTTTATGGAACCTATATGGAAAAGGTTAGGAAACTCAGCTCCACCTATCTATTTTCTTGGGCGTTTTGGAGTGGCATTGTGTTTACTTTGATAACTGATGTCTGTTAAAGCTCTGTGCGTCATGTAATCTTTTCATGTTTTCCTAGAGAGGGTATTATTGATGATACGTCTTTGTTCTTGCAGCTACTGAAGAAGTTCCGCAGGAATTGATTATGGTAATGCATTTTTCTCTTAATCATTTTCCAAATGAAACATTCATTTATAGTACAACTTACAAACAGACTTATGTGACTTAGTTTAATGTATGCAGTCACCATCAACATCTCATTTGGAGGCTTGTCAGTTTGTTGTAAACGACCATACAGCTCAGCTATGCCTTCGGATAGTCCTGTGGCTGGAAGAACTAGCTTCAAAATCACTTGATTTGGAAAGGAAGGTAGCTATTCCAATATATTCCTTTTTATATTACTTTACCAATGTCATATGGGCATGATGCTTGATTGTTCAATGTGGTCATTTTTGCCTAGGTAGAGCTCATGCATAGGATCGTTAAAAAACTCACTAATTGCAGCGTAGTTCTTCTAACTTTCATCACGATTATAAGAAACGGAAGTTGAACAATACGGTTGCTGCTGCTTTTTCTTTTCTAGTACTATTTGCTCTCCACCTAGAGACATGCTTGATCTGATTGTATATGAATGGAATCTGAGGAACTCTTAGAGAATACCTCCACAATATTATTGCTTCAAATCAGAGTCAGGTGTTTATGTTTCCTACTTGCCATATATTGAGGGTGTTGGTACTATTTCGTAGGCTTTGTTCGGCTTAGTTAAAGCTGCGTGCTGAACCGTCAAATTGACAGACCTAATTAACACTCGATTAGAATTTAGTCACAAGGAAATATATATGTTCTCAGGTGCGGGGATCTCATGTGGGTACTTATCTTCCTAACACTGGAGTGTGGCATCACACACAGAGGTACCTCAAGAAAACTGGCTCTGCCGCTGACACTGTACGCCATTTGGACTTTGATGCTCCGACTCGTGAACATGCTCGTCTTCTTCCTGATGACAATGTAAGTCTGTTCAGTGGTTAAGTTAGGTTCGTTTAATATTTCGTAGTGCTGGTGGGCATGTTTTACCTTTGATTATATTTGTTCATTTAGTATGCAATATATGGTATACATTAAACAATGGTGGGACTGCCCAGACAGTAACGCATTGTGGATAAATAGGGTTAAAAGAAGTTTTGTCAGAATTGCCGCCAATTTTTGCTTTTCATAACTAATATTTTATCATCTCAGTTATGTGTAGCTATTTTGCTTGTTCTAGGGCGTATAATATAGCAATTGTGAGTGCTTCTTTTGTATGGGATGTCTATATCTATGCTGTGAAGGTCGTATTTCAGTCTTGTTATAGCTGTTGAAGAAATTATTATTTACAACTTTTCTTTGGCAGAAACAAGATGAATCTCTTCTTGAGGATGTTTGGATTTTGATAAGGGCTGGGAGAATAGAGGAGGCATGTGATCTCTGCAGGTCAGCTGGGCAGGTAATATTACAAGGTATATGAATTCTCTTAGTTACAAAGCTGTGTAGCTATAATGTCGATTTAATTTAACTTCGGCAGCCTTGGAGAGCTGCAACTTTATGCCCTTTTTCTGGAACGGACGTGTTTCCTTCTGTCGAGGCACTGGTAAAGAATGGGAAAAATAGGACTCTCCAGGCTATCGAGCTGGAAAGTGGCTTTGGCAATCAGCTGCGGCTTTGGAAATGGGCTTCGTATTGTGCATCAGAGGTAATACGAGTTCTTGATAGTATTGTTGCTTTCTAAATGAATTAAATTCTTGTTATCCATCTCAGAGAAACTAAAAACTGCATTTTTTTTAAAAAAAAATTTGTTTCTGAAGAAAATCGCAGAGCAGGATGGCGGCAAACATGAAGTTGCTGTTTTTGCAAACCAATGTAGCAACCTGAACCGCATCTTACCAGTTTGTACTGATTGGGAGGTACACATGCACACTTGTATAGTCTGCTTTTTATTTAGCTGATTTGAAATATTAGTTCTCTTCTTGAGTTATGTAGGCCCCACCCTGTACGTGTGTCCCTATTGAATTAAATTATCACTCGTGAGATATTTGGTCCCTGTTTTAAAGATGGATATGTGATACGAATGTTTCTAGAAATCCTAAACCATTGAGACTATATTCCCGAAAGAAGAAAGGGAATAATCAAGAACAAGTCAAAATGTGATTTGGAAACCTATCAAGGCATTTCTACTTTAGTTATAACTATAGGAAATAGAAAAGCCTAGATAGTTTAAATCACACTTTGATTTCTTCTTTCGGGAATATACTATCAATGGTTTAGGATTTCTAGAAGCATTTGCATCAATATGCAATCTTGCCAGTTGCCAATACTTGTTTTCATCTCTACCCTTCCTATGCAAAATCTTTGAAAAACTGGAAACTGCTATAACTTCTAACATATTTCGTAGCTTAGTCTGTGCTGCGTGCATTGGCATTCTCTTAGCCTCAACGGTGATTTTTGTGCAGTCAGCTTGCTGGGCGATGGCCAAATCATGGCTTGATGTTCAAGTTGATCTAGAACTCGCCCAATCGAAGCCAAAGCCAGGCTTGGCAGAAAGGTTTAGAAGCTGTCTTGATGAAAGCCCTGAAACTATACAAAACGGTTGTCAGGCTGCATTTGGGCCAGAAGATTGGCCGCTCCATGTTCTAAAACAACAACCACGTGATCTTTCTGCTCTTCTTCAGAAACTCCATTCAGGGTAGGCATACAACTATTGGGAAATTTTCTTTTTGTATTCCCCGTAAAGTCCTACAGCCCAACGTCTTGTTTTGTTCTTGGCATAGGGAAATGGTACACGAAGCTGTTGTCAGGGGATGCAAAGAGCAGCACCGGCAAATTCAGGTATCTCTTAGATGCGAAATATTTTTCCATCAAGCTATAGGAACCATTTATAATGTGCCTAGTCATCCCTAATACTTTCTTTTGCAGATGAACCTTATGAAGGGGGATATCTCACATCTTCTTGATTTAATATGGTCATGGATCGCGCCGTTAGAAGATGATCAGAGCAACTTTAGGTAATCAATAATTTCTCTCTTGATAGTTTCACTTGTATTAGATAATTTAGGAATATAGATTTCCGTTGGCATTATTTTCATTCGAATTAAGAAAAAATTCCCAACTCAAGGAGGTCGTAAAGGGTCTCATAATGACAATACCTTCTGCATATTTGCTGTTGTTCCTTGGTTATTGTAAAGAAGAAAGATACTATTTTTTTATTTGACTCAATATGTTGTGCATCTGGCAGGCCCCATGGCGATCCTCATATGATAAAGTTCGGTGCTCACGTGGTGCTTGTTCTTAGGTATATGCTTGCTGATGAAATCAAGGACAGGGAGAAGCTCAATAATGTTGGCGATCTTATTCTTCATATGTGAGTTACTTCGAGTTGGTTCCGCTGCAGTAGCAGAGTGCTTTTTTGGAACTGAAATGCCAATACATTTACATGCATATTACGGTCAATTGGCTTTCTAGTGATCTGTGAAATGCTGCCAGGTACTCGATGTTTTTATTTTCGAAACAACATGAAGAACTAGTAGGAATTTATGCATCTCAGCTTGCTGGTCACCGCTGCATTGAACTTTTTGTACACATGATGGAGCTAAGGATGCATAGCAGGTAATTTCTAATTATTAGCTGTTAGATGATAAATATTGGAAGGGAGTCTTCCATATCGCATTGTGTGATCCTCTCAAGTAAACATTTATGCTTGCGGGCAAGTGAAGAACAAAACCTTCCTTTCCGTTATGGAACTTCCTCTCACCCGTTGCATATACCTGTATGTCATAAAGTAAATTCTTTGACATGTGTTTCCGTCTGCCCTGAAAAATAGCGTACATGTGAAGTACAAAATCTTTCTTTCCGCTATGGAATACTTGCCATTCTCTCATGTGGATGACTCGCAAGGAAATTTTGAGGAAATAGTTGACAGGTATTCAAATGGTCTAGATTTTTTTGGTTTATTATATGGTAATAGTGAGATACATTTTACTCTAGTAAACTCAGAAAATGCAATTTTATGGAACATTTATAGGGTTTTGTCGAGATCCCGGGAAATCAAACTTGCAAAATATGATCCCTCAGTTGATGTTGCAGAACAGCATCGTCAACAGAGTCTTCAAAAAGCCATAGCCATTCAGTGGCTCTGTTTTACACCTCCATCTACTATAAAGGATGTCAATGATGTCACTTCTAAATTACTCCTGCGATCATTGATGCACAGGTACGCTCAACACACACTGACACGCGGAAAGACATGCAGGCTAATTCGCAACTCTGTTATCCAATTTCTCAATTCCTTTATGGAGAATTAATTGAACCGGAAGTCCTTTTTAATATTTTAAGTGTCTGCCTCCAATTCTATTTACTTCACTTTTGCCTCTGTTTCATGGTTTTTCTTCCACCTCCCTTCAGCAACATACTTTTCCGAGAGTTTGCTTTGATTGCCATGTGGAGGGTGCCTGCAACTCCTGTGGGTGCACACACACTTCTTAGTTTTCTTGCTGAACCTCTGAAGCAACTCTCAGAAAATCCAGATACCCTCGTGGATTATGTTTCTGAGAATTTGCAAGAGTTCCAAGACTGGGTATGCTTCACTGCATTTTTACTTTTGGTTATTCCGTAGATTTAAAAGTGAAGTGTCTAACGACGTTTCTCTTTGTTTTTATATAGAATGAATATTATTCCTGTGACGCAAAATATCGCAACTGGCTCAAATTCCAATTAGAGAATGCTGAAGTCACTACTGATCTGTCAGAAGAGGAAAATCAGAAAGCTTTAGTAGCAGCCAAAGAGACTTTGGATTCTTCTTTGTCACTGCTCCTCAGTAAGTGACGCCATACTTTATAATCTATGGGTGACTTGTATTCAAGAAGAAGAATTTATACATGTTGAAAATGCTGTTAAATGTGATCGTTTTGAACCTCATTATGTAGGAAAAGACGATCCCTGGTTGACATTTCTCGAAGACAATGTATTCGAATCAGAAGAATATATGTTTCTTGAGTTGCATGCAACTGCGATGCTCTGTTTGCCTTCTGGTGAATGTTTGCGCCCAGATGCCACTATTTGTGCGGCATTGATGAGTGCGCTTTACGCCTCTGTCACTGAAGAAGTTGTTTTAGAGCGTCAGTTAATGGTACTCCCTTCTTCCAGTGTTCTTCTTGCATCTGTTCTTTTACCCGTTATCCTTGCTTTTGCCTCACCCATGCGTATATAGTGTGCATACTCCCTGGACGTAAGTTTTTTTTTTAATCTAAAATGGTTATGCGACAGAATTAGGTGTTTTCTATAGATGTGACACAGTCTCGAAAGTAGTCTGGTACGTATTATTTACATTGATCTTTGCTGCAGGTAAATGTATCCATTTCATCAAGGGACAGCTACTGCATCGAGGTTGTGCTCCGGTGTTTAGCAACTGAGGGTGATGGACTTGGGCCACATAATGCCAATGACGGGGGTATTTTAAGTGCAGTTGCGGCAGCTGGATTTAAAGGTTGGGATGTCTACGGAACATATTTCTCCTTCATGTGGTTTACATCCTTCCTCCATATAAATTTGGAGATGTTTCATTCCAGATGAAATCACCAACATCATTAAAACAGGCAAAAAAATAAAATTTGACTGCAGGTGAGCTTACCCGGTTCCAGGCAGGTGTTACAATGGATATATCCCGCCTAGACGCTTGGTATTCAAGCAAAGAGGGCTCGCTTGAAACACCTGCAACTTATATTGTCCGTGGTCTCTGTAGGAGATGCTGTCTTCCAGAACTCGTTCTTCGATCTATGCAGGTAAATCTTTTATTTCCAACTACCCTCTTCTAAATTTAACGTTTTAATTTACAGTCGATCTAGAGCACACATTAGTTTTTGGTCTGATAATCTTCTATGAAGGGAAGATGAAAAAGTCTTTGGTCTTTTACATTAGTGAGAACTATAGAAGGCTGAACATAAACCTATAGTTTGATGACTTTGCCCTCACTAAACGACTTACTTGCAGGTGTCTGTTTGTCTAATGGAGTCGGGAAGTCCACCTGAAGATCACGATGAACTGATTGAGCTCGTGGCCTCTGATGAAACTGGTTTTCTCTCTTTATTCAGTCAGCAACAATTACAGGTTAGAAATACTCAATGCTTTCCTCCCTGAAGAACAAAATCAAAGGCTCGCCTTTGCAAATT
Organism: Isatis tinctoria; assembly: GCA_010577795.1. Taxonomy (NCBI): domain Eukaryota; kingdom Viridiplantae; phylum Streptophyta; class Magnoliopsida; order Brassicales; family Brassicaceae; genus Isatis; species Isatis tinctoria. The sequence continues at coordinate 28,684,408 of CM021246.1, read as the reverse complement.
AATTATCTTTAGTAACTGAGAACCATCTGATCGATTTGGATGCAATACAACTGCAGGAGTTTATGTTGTTTGAGAGAGAGTATCGTCTGTCCCAGTTGGAGCTCCAGGAGGAACTTTCATCATCTTGATATTGCCTTACATTATATCCCAGAGACAGCTTCTTCCTCTCCGATTTCCCAGAGTCAGCTTATTCCTCCCCGAGTGCCCAGAGAGCTTATTTTGGTCGTGTAAATTACGCCGTAGCTCATTTTCTTTTCAGACTAGGGATTTAACTTGTCAGACTGATGTGATAATTTTGTTGAAAGCTGAGAGATCAAGTTCCCTTTAGTACCATTTATCAAAGCGTTGATCATCTTTCAGAAAACCCTTCTCTCTCCTAGGCTTTCATATAAACAGCAAAATAAGCAACAACAAAAACATCACACAAAGTCCACGCGTAGCAATCACTTTCCTTGGCAATTGTATAACTGTCGGATAAAGTTCCTGAGACCAGGTCTGTTGGCTTTTAGGATCAGAGCATAGAATGAAGTCTCTCATCCTTTGTCTTAACATGGTTTCTGGTAATGTCACCAATGGTGGGACAACCAGAGAGTGCCATAGTAATCTCAAACTCATTCTTCAACATGTCAATCACTTTTTTCACTCCATCTTCACCCTTAGCTGCAAGCCCATAGGCTAAAGGCCTCCCTATCTGCATCACCAAACCAAACAGTGTCATTACATCAACAGAGAGCTACCTGAAAATTGTATGCCACGTCCGAAACCCTAACAATCGGAGCTTACAAGAACAGCCTGTGCTCCGAGTGCCAGCGCTTTGAAAACGTCTGTTCCTCGTCTGACTCCTCCATCAAGCAAAACCGGAATCCTACCTCTAACAACATGAACAATCTGCAATTACAGAAAGAAATAAAATCAGTTTGTTCGTCAAGAAGAAGAAGTTTGTTCTAAAGCAAGCTTTGATGGGTTTACACCTCTTGTAAAACAGTTATCGTAGCTGGGGAATAGTCGAGCTGACGACCCCCGTGGTTGGATACAACTATTCCATCTACACCGGCCTCAACAGCCTTGAGAGCTGCCAATAGCATCAAACAAAGTTTTTTCTATATGGTTTGGAGTTTCTGTTATGGTACATGCTATATACAACAGAGTATGAGACATGAACCTTACCGTCTTCACGTGTGAGTATTCCTTTGATCAGTATTGGCAACTTTGTAATAGATCTTAACCATTCGATGTCCTAAGATTTTGTAGTGCAAAGATTAAAGAAGGCCATCACGTTGTCATGGGAACTTTGTGTTTAGTATTCATGGGCACAAACAGAATCATGAAATAAGATTATAGACCTTCCAACTAAACGAAGCATCAAGTGCACTAGAGGCCGATGTTTCAAGTCCCGAACCTTCAATCTGAGAGAAGTTATAATCTTGTCAAAAAACTGGTGATCTTTCACTTTACATGAACCTTAAACTCAAGCTCTACTCACAGGTCGGACTTCGGTTGGAAATAAACCACCTAAATTCTTCAGCTGCGGGGATATCATTCTACAGAACAAAAACCAAAATTGAAACATCATTTAACACGATACTGCGCAGGGTAAAGTTCCCAAAATCTGAGAGTTATGCAGAGTGTTACTTGTTCTTCATATCTGCTTCCCTTTTACCATGCCTAGGGGCATTAGTCAGAACAATGGCCTTGAATCCAGCTTTCTCAGCTCTCTTCACCATCTGAGCAGCTACATCACGTCTCTTGAACGTCTATAAAAGATATCAGAGCGAAATAAGAGCCAGATACCTAAGATCTACACCAAACAAGTAGATCCCAAAAGCTTCTACAAAAACAGCTTATTATGTACTTACATATATTTGAAGAAACAGAACAGCGTTACAACTGGAAGCAACCTCCTCAATAGTGCATGAAGACATGTATGATACTATCTGAAATTCACAGTGACTAATATTATACTCATCACCTTATAAAATAACCAAACACTGCTAAACACTTGAGTACCATGATCGTGTTACACGCAGCTGCAGCTTTTGCAGTGGGGATTTCTCCTAGCATAAAAGTCAATACAAATCATTTTACAAATCCAATATAATTGCATAACCTTGACAGAAAGTTATGAACATAGACTAATCACACCTTCTGGATGAGCCAACTTATGCATTGCTATTGGAGCAATCATGATAGGAGCTGAGATCGGGTAACCCAATATGTTTGTAGACATATCTATTTTGCTCACATCAACAAGAACTCTAGGCCTAAACCTGAACATCAAGCACCAAAAAAAAAAAGCATATAAACGCGGAGGATTCAAGAGGTTTTTCATAATGTCACCAAAAGGATAATGATATTTTGGTCACATGATTCTACTGAAAGCTTCCACATTCTCCTTGAGAGTGTGTTCATCCTCTGCTCCTCCATTGAAGAAATCATAGTACATCTTAGGGAGAGCCCGTCTCGCCAGCTCTTGAAACTCATTCACATTGACAATTTGATCCATCTATATAAAGGAAATAAATTGACAATCAAATAGCAGTCAGTCACTGCTCTCCTAATCATGCAAGAAGGAAACTTGCTCCTGCATCAAGATTAATCAGAAAATATCAAATCTTTGAGAGGCCATATCATCATATTTTTTTTTTATGGTTTAAGAAACTAAGGACCATGCCTAAACCAATCATCCATTACTGGACTTGAACATCTTATTTGTAAACAATCACTTGTAAATCTCTACTCTACATAATCTTGTTATATTAATTTAGCTCAGATTAAATAATACACTCATAATAACTACATAGATGGAAAATGTGTAGTACTGTTAATGTAGTATGTATCTCTGTATATTGTTATCTAACTGATTGTTTGTCACTGGATTAACCGCAACAAAATCGAATTGTTAAACACTTCACCATAAAACGTATCTGAAACTCGAATATGCCTGATCAAATCTTTATTATCAATTATTACATACATTTACAACATATGTTACTTAACAATCAACTGTTTCCCCGGGCCATCATCATAGGCTGCATGCGAACATCAAGGGATTCAAAAACTAAAACAATATAATAGAGGGCGTCAATTAGAACTGATGTAGAAGAAGAAATACGCAAATACATCAAACAAAAGTGAAAGGTAAGCAACACTGAAACCAAATGAGATCAAAGAAGAAGAAAGATGAGACCTTAGTTAGTCTTTGCTTGGTCTTGGCTTTAGGTTTAGGATACGAAGTACATGAAAATGAATGCTGTCCACGTAAAAAAAAGGGACTATTTACTCTCTGATTGGTCCTGCAATGATTCTCCAAATGGGTTCTACAGTCTGTAGTCTGTACTATCTGCCCTTCAAATTTATGTATGAAGAATCGCAGCCGCAACAAGGCTTAGGCCCATTTAATAAACTTCAACTATTCAACCCCCGTTAAGGACGTGGATAATCCAGAAATGTCTTTTTTGGTGTGATACTCCCCCCCAAATCTCTTCTTTAGGAAACAAGTCTCCGTCCAGGTCGTCTATAGTTAAATAGGTAAAACAGAGATCAGGATTAAACACATGATTGATGCTGCCGCTCTTGTCTGTCCACCATTTCATGCACTAAACAGCTTGTAACTAGGAACAGAACATAACTCATCATTGTTTCACAACATATGTTAAGTACAGACAAAATGATCAAGATTGAGTATAGACTGAAACCAGGTTTTGTAATATAAGGCATACTGGAACAGAGAGCTTTTTCTATGTATGTTCATTAAAACTATTTGACACTGCTGTTCAACTGTATGATTCTGTTCAACTGTATGATTCCGTTTCTGAGACCAGATCTGTCGGCTTTTTTGGATCAGAGAGTAGATTTATGTCTCTCATCCTCAGTCCTAACACGGTTTTCTGGTTATGTCCTCAATGGTGGGACAACCAGAAAGGGCCATAGTAATCTCAAACTCATTCTTCAACATCTCAATCACTTTTTTTCACTCCATCTTCACCCTTAGCTGCAATCCCATAGACTAATGGCCTCCCTATCTGCATGAACCAACCAAATAGTAACTATTTAACGACATGCCCTCCTCCTTGGTTGGCCACTTGGCCTTATTAAGGAAAAATTGACTATTCAACGGCTTGATGACGTGTCGAACTGAGTCATAACCGTCTTGAGAAGTTGCAATTTTTCCACTTCAGAAATTTCTGTGTATAAAAACCCCACGTTCGAGTCCCTTAAGAGATAGGCTTGTGTGTCTGCTTATGTACGAAGTCCAAAAGGTACCGTGAAGTGTTTGTGAGTAAAGCGATGTCTTGTGACGAAGCCTTGAGCGCCGGTGGCCGTAGAGCTTCACGGGTTCGTTCTTCTGTAAGCTTCTAATGTCGTCTCATATTCTTGCTTCTGAGGATGTTTTGAGTTTTGTTCTTTTACTCTTTTTGTGTAATCAATTGTCATTTGTATTTTGTTTGCTAATGTTAATGTTTTGGTATGTAAGCATATTTTCCTTGGTGTAATGTAATGTAGAGGTTACAGTTGAAAGGTCTTTGTATGAACCTTCTGATGCGACTTCATTTCTCAAGGGTTATGTTATAAGGCCACGTGATATGGCCAGAACTCAGAAGGATGAAATATGTCTCCATGTCTTGCCAGGACTCTGTGTCTTCATTTTGTCAGAAGGTCGAGCTTTCTAGTGTTGAGGGTCACGATATTGATCACCAGTCTGATGATGCAGTGAAATCATCGAATGAAAGCAACACTAGACCTTTTGATCTCTGCCTCGAGAAGAAGGAAATGGGACTAAAACCCTCCTGCTTTGAACTGAACAGAGAAAAGAGGAGAGCAACTAAGGGTTACACTGGAATTGTTATTAGACCTGGAATGGTACTTCTCCAGAACTATTCTAAAAAGGACTGCCTATCGTTTCATTTTCTATTGGAGATTCGGCAGAGTTCTTATTTGGTGATCATAGGGATGGTACGAAGGCAGAGACGGTGATCTTGCAATCTGGAGATGTTCTACTATTTGGTGGCAAATCGAGAAATGTCTTTCATGGCGTCAGATCAATTCTTATAGATACTGCCCCCAGGGTTCTTGCTCAGGAAACAAGTCTCCGACAAGGTCGTCTAAATTTAACTTTTAGGCAGTACTAGAAATTAGGATCAAAAACATGATTAATGCTGCCGCTCTTGTCTATCTACTACAATTATACCTTGTTCGAAAACTCGTCCGCCTAGCCGAGTATACGTCCGAAAATACTCTAGACGGTGGTAGAGCGTGGCGAGTTGAGTTATACGGCTATATTATACAGTGACTAGTGTTTTTTTTGTCTAAACCATACAATTGAAAAAAATGACGTATAAATATGACAATTAAATCAATAATATGACAATTAAATCAATTTATATCATTTAAATCAATAATAATTTGACAAATTTGTTATATTTTATTCTAAATAACAAAATAAAAAAAATTGACTAAAAAATGTAAAAGATGAAGATGAAGTAGTTAGAGTGATAAAAAATAAAAAAAAACACTCGAACACTGATTTCATGATTTTTAATAGTTTTCTAATCATTAAATCATGTTATTCTATTAATATTATTAACTATAACAAATTTATAAATGAAATTATAATAAAATGTTTTAAAATTATTCCCCGAGTAATCCCCGAGTTATATCCGAATAATCTCCGAGTAATTGGTAACTCGCTAGTCCCCTATCAACCGTACGTATAGCGCGTAGCGAGTTCCCGAACAAGGCAATTATATGCACTAAACACAGCTTTGTAAGGAGGATCAGAACGCAACAGATCAATGTTTCACAGACAACATTTTGAACAAAATGTTAAGTACACACGAAATGATCAAGATAGAGTATATTGGATAGTTGTTTGTTCAACTGATTCAGTTTCTGGGACCAGATCTGTCTGCCTTTTTTTGGATCAGAGCATAGATTTAAGTCTCTCATCCTCAGTCCTAACATGGTTTCTGGTTATGTCATCAATGGTGGGACAACCAGAAAGTGCCATAGTTAACTCAAACTCATTCTTCAACATGTCGATCACTTTTCTCACTCCATCTTGACCCTTAGCTGCAAGCCCATAAACAACAGGCCTCCCGATCTGCAAAATCCAAACCAAACAGTGTCACTCACTACATCAACATAGTGCGACGTGAAATGTGTACGCCAAATCCATCAAAGCTTACAAGAACAGCCTGTGCTCCGAGTGCCAGCGCTTTGAAAACGTCTGTTCCTCGTCTGACTCCTCCATCAAGCAAAACCGGAATCCTCCCTCCAACAACGTGAACAATCTGAAAAGTTTCAGAAGAAGACCAGTGTGTTCGTGAAGAAGAATAAGTTTGTTCCAAAACCAAGCTTCGATGGGTGTACCTCTTCTAAAACAGTTATCGTGGCTGGGGAATAGTCGAGCTGGCGAGCCCCGTGGTTAGATACGACTATTCCATCTACACCGGCTTCAACAGCCTTAAGTGCTGCCAATAGCATCAAACGAAGTTTTTTTCTATATGGTTTGGAGTATCTATCATGGTTCATGCTATATACAACAGAGTTTAAGACATGAACATTACCGTCTTCGCGTGTGAGTATTCCTTTGATCAGTATTGGCAACTTTGTAATAGATCTTAACCATTCGATGTCCTGATATTTTGCATTATAAGGAATACCATCGCATTGTCATGAGAATGCTTTGTCTAGTAATCGAAGACACAAATAGAAACAGTTCAAAAGATTATACCTTCCAATTTAAGGAAGCATCAAGTGCACGAGAGGCGAAGGCCTCAAGCCCTGAACCTTCACTCTGAGATAAAGTTATCACGTCAAGAACAGGTAATCTCTCACTTTACATGAACCTCAACTCAAGGTCTACTTACAGGTCGGACTTCGGTTGAAAATAAACCTTCGAAGTTCCTCAGCTGTGGGGATATCATTCTACAAAACAAAACAAAAAATTGAAATATCACTAAACAAACAAGCAAAGTAGGGAAGGCTTCTTCCTGCAAGATAAAAACAAAAAAATAATCTGAAATAATGGAGAGAGTGTTACTTGTTCTTTATATCTGCTTCCCTTCTACCAAGTTTAGGAACATCAACAGTCAAAACTATGGCCTTGAATCCAGCTTTTTCAGCTCTTTTCACTATCTGAGCAGTTACTTGGCGTTCCTTGTACACCTGCAAAAGATATCAGAGCCAAGTAAGAGCCGAGGCCAAAAGCCTACACCAAGGAAGCACATTAAAGGATAGCAAAAGCAGCTAAAAATCCAAGATTGTGTACTTACATATATTTGAAGAAACCGAATAGCGTTACAACTGGAAGCAACCTCCTCAATAGTGCATCCAGCCATGAATGATACTATCTGAAACTCACAGAGCAAGAAAAAACTATATTCATCATCTTAAAACCCAAACAGTGGAAAACATCTAGTCAGAATAAACACTTTAGTACCATGATCGTGTTACACGCAGCTGCAGCTTTCGCAGTGGCGGTTTCTCCTAACATGGAAGACGAATCAAAAACCAAATTCCAAATCTAATAATAATAGAAGTTATGAACATATACCTTCTGGATGAGCAAACATATGACATGCTGTTGGAGCAATCATGATTGGAGCTGAGATAGGGTAACCCAATATTCTGGTAGACATATCTATTTTGCTCACGTCAACTAGAACCCGAGGACGAAACCTGAACATCAAAGCACACAAATAAAAATTGGGAGCTAACGAGGTTGAAGTGTCACCCACTCACCAAAAGGATATATATATTGATATAGAGTTGTCACATGATTCTGCTGAAAGCTTCCACATTCTCCTTGAGAGTGTGTTGATCCTCTGCTCCTCCACTATAGAAATCATAGAACATCTTAGGCAGAGCCCGTCTCGCCAGCTCTTGGAATTCATTCACGTTAACGATTTGATCCATATCTATCTAGAATATCATATCAAAGGAACGAAATTGAGAGTCAAATTACACTAATCATACAAGAAGCTTGCTCCTCCATCAAGATTAGACAGAAATTAGCAATCTTAAAAAGAGGCCTTATTATCATCATTTCTTTGATCTTAAGCAGGCAAGGACCTTTTTCCTAAATCAATAAATATATTACCAAACTTGATTCGTCTGTTTTAAATGAATTGATTGAAGTAGTAACTTCAATCTTTATAGTACACGAAACAAGATATCAGCTGCGATCATTAAAGGTGTCAGAAGTAAAAACCATAAGTATATGTATGATGTAAAGAGCTGACTGTAGCAGTACTTACATGTCTGAAGGATCCAGCAAACGAAACCCAGATGCAGAAACAGAACTTGCAAACCAAAGAAGGTCAAAAGCTGTTTTTTTTTTTCAAGTCTCTAGTAAAAATGAAACCGAAGAACACCGCTCGGTAAATAATCCAACTTCGTCCGGAGCTGTTAATGACACAAAACAACAAAATATAAGATCCCGAAATTGGATCATGCGGATGGATCCTCTGACTGTTTTCCCTCTCGTCGAATTGCCCACGAAAAAAAAAAAGGATTACGGCCCATACAGATAAACTAGTGGGCTTAAACAGATAAATTAGTGGGCCCAAAAACTACTGACCCATATTAATAAGGACTTCAATAAAAACTAGCGGATTTTATTACGTTGACCATTCAGCTTACTTGCGATGACGTGGCTTACTGAGTCAGCACCGCCAATGACGGCGAGCGAGTTTCCCGAACGGACAGTTTGTACTCAGACTCAGAGACCGAAGAGTCTCTTTTGCAAAGTTTTGCCCTTGAGATTAAGAAACTGTCTCTATAAAAAGGGCGCGATCGAGTTTCTAGAGTGAACTATTCAGTTTTATTTTTGAGTCGCCAAAGGTACCGTCTTTTGTGAGAATTTGGGAGTAAAGCGATGAATTACGGCGAAGCTCGGGGTTCCGGTGGCCGCAGGGGTTCTCGAGGACGTTCTCCGGCGTCTGAGCACAGAGATCACCGTCAGAAAAGCGGAATTTGGGTATTGTCGTCTCGTATTCTTGGCTCCGAGAATGATCGTGTTATTCTTTTCCGTTTTTGAAATTGGAACCACTTATTAATTGTTGCTTGCTTATGGTATTGGACTATGGTTGGTAAGCAGATGTTCCTTTATAATTATACAGGTTGCAGCTGATAGATCTTTGGGTGAATCTTCTGGTAGTAGGGGTAGGGGATTTCGAGGTGGAGGAAGAAGCTCACCATCACGGTCTCCTGGGAACGGTCCACCTCAAGTGTTCGTTAAGAAGTCATCCCAAGCTTCCAATGTGGAAAAGGGAGTTCAACAGGAAAGAATGTCGCAAGAGGATATTGTAGGTTCTACTAAGCAACCTGATGAAGCTGCTGCTTTGAAGTTTTCTGAACGTAACCAGAATTATTTGCAGTCATCTAGCTCGTCTGTCCCTAGAGAATGTGAGGATGTCAAGGATGGCGCTAGGATGTCTTGTGATCATGTGAACAGGATGGAAGATGTTTCGCTCTCTGGCGGGGTGGCTGTGCCTTGTACAAGTGATAAGATGGTTGAGCTTCCTAGTGTTGAGGATCATGATACTGCTCACAAGTCTGGTGATGTAGGGAAGGCTTCGAATGAAAGAAACACTAGACCTTTTGATCTCTGCCTCGAGAAGAAGGGGATGGGACTAAAACCCTCCGTCTTTGAACTGAACAGAGAAAAGAGGAGAGCAAGTAAGGGTTACACTGGAACTGTTATTAGACCTGGAATGGTACTTCTCCAGAACTACTTGTCAATCAACGATCAAGTAAGTTTTCTCTCTCTCTACCTTTTTCCTTCTTTCCGTATCTATTTTATCTTATATGCATCATCTCTGCTTCTTCTGCTTTACAAATTGCATCTAGGTTATGATTGTGAAGAAATGCCGTGAGCTCGGTTTGGGTGAAGGAGGCTTTTATCAACCAGGTTATCGAGATGGAGCATCATTGCATTTGAAAATGATGTGCCTTGGGAAAAACTGGGACCCTCAAACATCTCGATATGGAGAAACTCGACCGCATGATGGTTCTGTTCCACCGAAGATTCCTGTTGAATTCAGTCAGTTAGTTCAGAAAGCAATCAAGATTCACAATCCCTAGTTGCTACAACAAGTTCAAAGACGAAAGGAGAAGTTGAGATACCATTTATGTCACCAGACATCTGTATTGCTAACTTCTACACATCCACGGGGAGACTTGGTCTCCATCAGGTTAGTGTTTCATACAACTTCTTGATTTCATAAAGCTCGAAGCTAGTTGCGTCATGAGTTATGAATCCTTGATGTTTCAGGACAAAGATGAAAGTGAAAAGTCCATTGAGAAGGGATTACCTGTTGTATCATTTTCTATTGGAGATTCAGCCGAGTTCGTGTTTAGTGATCAGAGGAATGATGACAAGGAAGAGACAGTAGTCTTGGAATCTGGAGATGTTCTACTCTTTGGTGGCAAATCCAGAAAGATCTTTCATGGCGTCAGATCAATTCTTAAAGATACTGCTCCCGTGGTTCTTGCTCAGGAAACAAACCTCCGACAAGGTCGTCTGAATTTGACTTTTAGGCAGTATTGACACAAAGCTAGGAACTCTTGTGTGCATCTTGGAAGTTTTGGAGTGCCTGAACATGTACAAATTGTACTTTTTCCACAAATCTCGGGAAATCAAGTTCTTGTTTCTCAGTTTTTTCTTTGATCTCGTCTGTGTACCCATTTTAGCATGTCAAAACTTCGGTTAGAATTGCAGTTATATTTTCATGTTTTTTGGCCTATCTCTGCAACAAAGAAAGATAAAAGAAGACCGTTCTGGGTCGAACGATCCCTTGACCTTGAACAATTAAGAATGTTCATTAGATTCACATGTCTGATTTCTTTTTCTTTTATATACAATAAATTAGCGCACACGATTTGTAGCACATTATATCAGTTATCTTGTCAGTCACGATCTTGTTGATACTCCCCAATAGCTGATGCAGCTGAATCAACGTAAAGTAACAAGCAAGAGTATATTTTCCTCTTCAATCGTTCTATATTCTCTAACAAAGAATTATCACTCGAGTAATTATCACTTTTAACTTTGTCCAGCCAGTCGTTTGCTTGCTTAAGTTGGGATAAAGTCTCGGCAATATGATTATCTGGTTCCTCTACTCGTGCTCCTTTGGTTTTTCCCTTCTTCTCCGAGACACTAGCTTGAAATCCAGTTTCTATAGCTTCTTCCAAGAATTTCAAAAACCAGCTTCTTGTTTCTTGTTTCAAAGTGTTTTTTAGTTCTTTTATCTCTTCTGTCCCATTTCCCTTGACCCATTCTAGCTTTTCGGCTTCTGTTAGAGTTTTTGAACATTTTGAAGGCTTCGTTGGGTTTCGGGAAATTACAGTAGCTTTCTGGCTCAACTTTTCAGGCTCCGTCCATATTGAGTGAGCATTCATCCGCTGCAACGCTTTATCCTTCGATACAGCTGTGACCTGTGCTTGGTCTAGGAGACTCTGGAGGGTGAAGAAGTTTCTGAGAGAGTTATGTGGATTCTTTGGGGAAGCACTTGAGCTGAGGTCAGCGAACATACTGCAAAAATCATCGTTTCTTTGATTAGGAACTTTCACAAGACTGCTTCTTGTATCCTATTTATTTCTCTCCTCACTCTTACCTCTCCATGGTACATATAACATATGAGCTTGTTTGGTTTCAAGGGTACTTGCCTGATACACTTGAGAAGGTGTGAAGCATCCAATGCCTCTCTTTGTACTTCTGTGGCCAGCATAGCAGCAATATTTCTCCTTCTCAGCATTCCCTTTGGGGATCAAGAGATTTATCAGTGATGAGCATAGTGGCATGGTTTAAAATAATAAAAGGAAAGATACAGAGATCATATAGAGCGTACTTTACCCAATTTTGTTAGATTAACAGGCAGAGAGCTCCATGATGCATCCTCAGAAGAATTAATCTTCCTGTTAATATTACTCACAGTGGAGCTCGAAGAGATTTTCTTTGGCTCTGCCTTTGTTGGAGCTGTCGCAGGCCGAGATTGTGGAGGAGCAGCTTGACGTCCCTATGTAGCACATATATGTTAACCATAATTTTTATGCTAAGTTAGGAAACTTGACTTATCATTGAGATCCTATGCGACATATATGAGAACAACACACACCTGCTCTTTGTGCTCCCTTTGCTTGCCCTTAGCCAAACCGCCAACTCTCTTACTCGCCTTCAGTGATCCAGTCTCGCTCCCATTGTTGCTACTCGAGTCTGATCCACTTGCCCTTGTGTTTGAAACACCTTTCATATATCTTGACGCCACACCTGTCTTCTCTTCCTTGATTACAAAATCTTGACGTCTTCTTAGACTCTCCACCGCGTTTGATCTCGCACCATCTTTCTGCTCAAGAGTTTGTATTAAGAAAAGATCGATCTCTTATAAAGGTAAAAGTTCAAGAATCTGACGATAGAGTATTGTGGCATCACCTTCTTCTGTTTGTGATTTTCTTCTTGCAGAGGTGTTGTCTCAGTGGGAACCAACATTTGCATCAAATCTTTGGGATTTCCTACAAAAGGATGGCGTCCAGAGATCGGTCTAACTCCCACCATGACAGGAACAGGTGTCCCAGCTTCAAGTTTATCAACGTAGAAGAACTGTCCCAAACCCAATTTGTTGTTCAAGATAAGTTCGTTGTCTTCGTTCCTCAATGAGACATAGGTGGAGTGAGAAGAATCTGAGACTTTGATGAAAAAGCCTTGGTTGGGCCAAAGCTCTGAGCCGGCTAAAGCAGGGACTATGCTGATCACCTGCAAAAGAACAGACCGATATTCTCCTCGAACCTTGATGTTGGTGTTCATCGTCTGAAGAAGCTTGATTAACACTCTAGGCGTAAGAGAGGCCATTTCTTGGAGATTGAACAGTGTGAGAATTGAATTTTACAAGAGAGAGAATAAAGAAAAGGTTTGTGCTTCTTTTTTTTTGTTCCTTGATGATGGAGTATCTTATCTAGCTTTGCATGGCAGGTAAGTAACATCATCAGGTTTCACTTTGCTTTGAAGTCATGTGATCATGTTAGGCTAATGAGGACTTCTTCATGCCAATTTTTCTTTACTCTTTAGGGGTGATGACTAATGTACCCTTGATGGAGTTATAGGCAGAGGGGCTTTTCCGGGATTTCTGATTGGGTTACTTCAACATTGATCTCACGTCACTTTCCGTGGAAGATGGGGAAAGGTTTCTGGGAAGGTGGGAGTAACATACCTTCTTTGCACCACTTTTACGTGTTGATCACAAAATCAAGATTATTCAAATGTAAAAGTTTTTGTTTTTGGAAACTATCGCATGTTACCATACATGACAACGATATGTAATTGCTACCAGCCTACCATACTCCATACACCTTATTAGCAACTTTATTTTAATTGTTTTGCCTAAATTTGTGTTCCATTAGTAAATTCTTTTTAATTGTATCGAAAATCACAAGCTCTGTATATTTCTTTTTTCGCGTTTGTCGGTTGGTTGATAATGTAGTAGTTAGAACGAAATTATCTTTCAGCAGTTTATAAACTGGTCAAATTAAATTAGGTGTTGGCAAATTTTGCAAGCCGATGAAATTGAAATCAAATAAACCTTCAGATCCAAAAAAGAAAAGAAAAAAAACTGCGGTGGGAAAGGACTATAAATGAATAAAAGGAGCCCGTTTATCAAAGTTAAAAGGGTCCTCCCTAAATGAAGCCCAAACACATCATTGTCTTGTGACATTTTGTTTTTCCGGCTAATATTTGTGGACGCTTTTGCATCTGAAAGACTGAAACAATGTAAGTATGTAAACAAAGAGAAGATGTTTTAAGTGGAACGATTCAGGCTTTATTTATTTATTTAGTTCCACTTAAGGCTTAAGTGATACATGAAACAATTACGTAGCTAAAGAGAAAAGCAAAAAAGGATCAACCAAGTGTGTAGCAGACTTGGATAAAGATATATTTTTCTTCAAACTCTATGCCAGTTTTCATATCTTAATAGTTTCCGGCTTAGGAGTTCTTCATTCCATAAAAAAGAGGACGAATGCTCCAAATTGTGCGATGCTCTGCGATAACAAAAGGAATGACTAATGAGACATTATTTTATCCAAATCATCGTTCATTCTCATAGACTATGTAAGTAAAGCAAGCTGCCTTCTTTTGGATTCAACAAATAGAGCTTAATAATGCACACACTTTCTTGAGATTACGATAGCTGAAATATATATTTGGTACAAACCAGCAAGAGCTTCATCCAGAAAGGAGAGAAATGACGATCCTCAGGTCCATAGTTGTAGATATCATACAGAACAGGGCTGACAACCGCAAAGTAAAAAGCCTGAAAAAAATTGAGACATTACAGTCAAACAAATTTCAAGTTAGAATCTTTTTTTTTTTGGTGTGACAAAGAAGAAGACTAACCGGAGAAGCACCGAAGAGTTTTCCGATAACAAAGAGTAATCCTCCGAGTGCTATCAGGGAAACAATAGTAACACCGGCTTGTTTCACCTATAACGATACAATCTCAAGGTCAGAAAAAGACACATATGTGTAGAAAGTGAGCACAAGAGAGAAGAAGATCGTTACCTCTATGTTAGACAAAGTTACCCATAATCTAGAAGGTAGATGTGCCTTGGCCAGATCAAGCTTTGGATCCAACTTTTCATCCCCAGGGCCGTTGAACCTATTAAAATTCCACAGAGATGCGGTGTTTAATCTCTGTAATGTAGTCAAAACAGTGAGATGATATTTGAATAGCTTCTTAACATACCAAGTCAACAATATAAAACTACAGTAATGAATAGTACAAGAAGAGATGTTAGAGACTGTTTAATGGTGTTTCTCACTAGACTGTTTAATGGTGTTTCTCACTAGAGCACTATGTCACACCAGTCGTAGGATGACATAACCATATGAACAAACTAAGAGCTATGACAACAAGAAAAAAAAAATCAAAACTGGAAAAAAAAATAAAAATTCACACGTTGAGACATCTATAAAGGAATTGAATTCATTCACCTCAAAATGTAGAACTAAGAGAGATTAAGATGGAAGCATAAAACTCAAAAGGGAAAAAGAAGTACCCAAAAGAATCAGCTTATGACCAACTCGAAAGAGCCTACGGGGGTTGTCATTGTCAATTCCAGATAAAAGATCTAGTAGCGCGAAGCAATTTCCTTTGAAGAAAACAGAGAGCAACAAAAACTTACATTTGCCAAGCAGAGAAGATGATGAGAGAAGCGAAGAGAACATTTCCAAGAACCGAGAAGAAACCCATCTCTATCTTTCTCTTTCTTTTTGTTTCTCTAGCTTGTTAACGCTCGCTCGTAGATATATATACTAACGGAGAGAAAGAATCTTCTTCGGCGAGAGGGCATGATGGGATGCAAGAGTAATTCGCGTTAGCGTAGTGGCACGAAAAGACCGAGCAAGAGCTCCAAGTCCTGTCGGAGTAGAAGACCAAAACCCATACTATTTTATTACAAGTAAATTTCTCTCTAGTTCATAATTATTTGCATTTGTTAGATGAGGTGAACGGGTTTGTATCTTTTGATGCCAAAAACAAAAAGATAAGGTGAACGGGTACAAACCTCCTTATTTGTATTTAGGGAACTGAGGCTTGACTATAGTCAACCTATCCAAGTAGGCCTCTGTTCGCGATATATAACAAGGATGAGCCGTGGTCTTGGTCTCAATTACATACAAATGGATTTTAAGACACTAGACACTTGACAGGCTCTTATACTCATAGTTTAACATTCAAGAAGGATTCAAAGTTCAGAATGGAAGGTCAATTCAGGAATAGCTTAAGGTTGGTGGAACCATAGTTTCATGGAAATCTGGTGTATAGTCATTTGTAGCTCTTTCAACAACAAAAACAGAGTACATATACCTAATCATTTGGACATGATTCACAGAGTACCAAAGGGTCAAAACGGTAATTGAACTTTGCCATCCTTTTTTTCTGTTTGTACTACCAAAATCACATCGATATCAAACCGATAAGGACATGTTTCAGGTTTGATACAATTTACAAATGTAGGCTCAAAACCACTATGGGAAAGTAAACAGAGGATGGATTACGAAGAGAAGAGAAACTATTCTCAATGATACAAAGAGCACGTAATATCTCAGATCATTTCACTCTTTTACACTCGTGTCGTGCCACTGCCTGCGATGTGAAATTTTTCATCTTTCATTCGCTTGGATCCTGAAATTCTTTTAGGTATCTTGGTTTTGAATCATTTCCCTTTGCTACGAAAATTGGAGAGTGAAAAGAATGACCGTGGTGCTGCATTACACATGACGTTTACGAGTGAGTAAAACACTTGATTGATTAGCCACTAAGATAACAATTTAAGGACTAAAAACTCGGATCCTAGATACCTAGATTCTACTGTGTCTCTTAATATACTTTCAACCTTTAGATTTGATAGAGAAAAGGAGAGTAGAAGACTTGATTCGTTACCTTTTACAGAAGTTCCTGACGTCTGATCCTCCTTCAGTTTAAAGCTCAATGGTGCGCTAGTGGTTTGGGCTGAAATTAGGTACACAAATATCAGATCAACATGACTCATATCAAGATGAACAAAATAAGCCATAACTCTAAGCCGGTGATAACTCTGGCATTTATTCATCTATAGTTGAGGTTACCCATTTTGGATGGTGTTAAGAAGATCTTTGGATGCTTTATGTATAGAAAGATAAGGCAATGAATACTATAGGATCGAAAAGGCTGTTACCTTGTTCATTGAATAGCTCACTCTCGTTGAAGCTATCATCAGATGGCTGAGTCTGTAAAAATCCCATTCTCGACTTTCTCAAGTCTTCTGATGATCGATTCGCAAGATCTCGTCCATCTTCAGTGTCATCATCCCCTTCAGAGGTTGTAGCAGATATCCAGTCAGCCAAATTCTCAGCCGCACGGTTCTTCCTTCCAAAATTCAGAAGCCTTTTCAACCCTTTCGTCACATCTTGTTGACACTGACTTTGAGATGGATTACCAGCAGCAACGCGTTTCTGAGCAGCTCCCCATTTCTTTCTCATTTGAGTTGTATCATTCTCTGTATGGTTAAGAGAAGATAAGTTCCAGAAAGCAGGACTTCCCACTGGAGAGTCCACTGAAGCATCAACTTCAGATGCCTCGTTTGGATATTGATGCTTCACTCGTGAATTCCATGGAACAGGTCTTTCGCCGGGTGAATCCAGAAATGAACCGATGGTTTGATGCCTAGAAGCCATAGCAATAGGTAATTCAGCATTTGAACCAGGATCAAGCTGAGAAATAGATTCACCATTTGCAACCCCGGTACTACCCCATTCTTCAAACTCTTGACTCAGCCTTGATTTCTCATTTTCTGCATCCGTAAAAGCTTCAACTTCCGTGTCATCTAGAACTTCTTCCATCCCGTCTTTTTCCATTTCGTCTGATGCGTCAGATCCTTCTAAATCCTTTAGCTGCGCATTATCAGAGTTGATACCAATTCCAAGATTGTTATAATTTCTCCCACTTTGATCTTGCTCAGGATTCAAAGGTACAGAAACACCATCCTCTGACTTCAACTGAGAGAAGTCTGCCGACTCAGCAGCTTCAGCAGCACCTTTTCTGAAATTTGTCGGCCTTCGAAGCTTCTCGTCTTCAGTTACAGCCTTTGGGCGGACAGAGCTTCTCGCCTGTGAGCGGACACCATTTTTTCCAACTCCCGAGGCCGGTTTCATTACTTCCTTCTTGAACTCGGAGAAGTTAGGGACTGACTGTGCAAGAAGTTTGTCTGATTGTCCTCTCCGCCTAACAGCACCGGGTGTAGAAACTTTAGCTGCAGAGCGTGAAGCTGATGTAGTAGTGGTTCGAGCAGTCAAACTGTTTTTGCTTTGTTGTAATTTTTTGTTCTGGGTGCTCCTGGAAGCATCTTCATCTTCTTCACTGTGAAATGAGCTAACTGGATGCTGTCAAGTCATTACATTGTTAAATTTATTAGGAAACCAAAATTAATATTTCACCCACGCAATAGTTATAGCAATCACAGGTAGATATTTCAAGAAAATGACGTATACCTGATCTTTTTTAGCACTCAACTTAGAATTGAAGTATACAAGCTTCTCTGCACGTCGAGCATTTGAGTCACGTCTTGCCGTAGACTGAGAAAATTTGGTTTTCATCTCAGCGTTACTGCGATCAAGTATATCCTGCATCACCTTCAACTTGGCTTCCTTCTCGGTCCTTCTTGAACTCCAGTCTTCCTTCAGCTTCGCATCTCTCTTCTGCATATATTTCTCGTAGAACTTTCCTCTAGAATTATCTGAAAAGCTGATTTCTGGAAATTTTTGCCTTGTGGTATCACCATAGTCATTGTCAACAACCACCTTAATTGCTGGTGGGGTTTTGAACTTGTCTTCATCGGTTGAGCTTAAAGTTGGTGGGGTCTTCTGATTAGAAATTTGTGCAGAAGATAGATCCTCTGCTACAGGTCTTCTGGGCTGTGACGTCACAGCCTGTTCACTCGGCTTACCGGGCTTACCTCTACGTACAGAATTGGATTGATCCCCAGGCACACGGAGCATGTGTTCAGCAAATAGCTTTTCAAGCTCGTTTGCTTTCACTTTCAATTCATCATTCAGCTCTTGACTTCCCTTAGACGCTCTGGCCCTTTGAACCTGCTCAGCCAAGGACACCTGGCTCAAAGTATCACTCTCGGAGATATCTGACACACTATTAATGGCTGCAGGTGGCTTTTTATTTGCATCAGCAGAACCAATTTCAGCCCTTCTACCATACGGCCTTTTCATCTGCTCAGAACCTAAAAGACGATGGTGCAAGAAAATAATCAGAAAATTGCTAAATCTCCCTATGTCGAAGTCAGGATATTAAGAAAATATACAAGTCTAGAGAAGAATATAAGTATCACACTGAGAATTAGTCGTTATCCTATTCTCAGACTCAACTGTTTAATAATAAAAAGAATACTTCAACGGTCATGATCACTTTCAAGCATTAAAAAAACCAAAGAAGAAACCATAGACGTAGAAAAGCTCAGTTGATGATCCCATATTCCGTTGATGTCAATATAGTGTTAGATGCATAAAAACAGCTGGAATTATCAAGATCTCCCACACATGAAATATCTCAATGTAAGAATATGCATATAAAGGAAAGACCAACACATTTTTTACTTCACTGACCTTCATAGACCTGTGTCTTTCTCTGGCGATCCTCAACTAGTGGTGATTGCCTAGCCGAAGGTTCTTTCGTAGGAGATTCCGCAATTACTCCATTGCTCCGAACACTAGTGATATTAGATTCAGTGCCGCCTAATTGCTGTAGTGTAGACAATGAATGACTCCGAGGATCCCTAAACTGTACTTGGTTCTGCTTATTTGATTCAAAATCGCCCTTTTTGTTATCTGACTCGTCATCTATATTTGCGTTCCCTGAGTAACCCAAAGTGCCTCTGGAATTTTTTTCGTAGTATGGAAACTTGGAATTCCTCTCCGAAAAAACATCCAGCGAATTTCCTTGGTGTCCCACTTGATTATCCGTGCTCAATGGCACCTTCAAATCAACTTCCTTGTCTTTCCGTAACAAAGTAGAGCTTGAATTCTGGGACTCTACTTCATCCGTTTCCCAGTCACCAACATTGTTAGAACTACTTTCGTCTTCATTCTTATGAGTATTCTCGACATGGCTCAATCCATTCTGCTCTTTTTTATTGTAGCCAGCAAATTGTTTCGAAGATGACGAGGGAGTGCACAACGGACTATCACCAGTACCATCCTTCCTATCATTTCCTACATCAATGCTCATGTCACTAGCACCACTCCATCTTCGTAGCGCAACTTTTTCCATGCCTGCAGAAGATGATAAATCAGAAGAGAGCCTTTTCAGCTCAGTGGATTTTACCACAGCTGTTTTCCCTCCAGAGTTTTCTTTCTGCTTGTTTTCAAATAGGTTGATCCTCTCCTGCACACTGAGCCGTCTTGTGAGTTGCCTAGACTGACTTGCTACCGGCTCATTTTGCACAGGAATTTTTTCATCCTTTTCATCAAGACTACTTTGTGGCATAAGCTTTGCTTCTTGTTGGGAGTAGTTGGTTCCTGTTGCGCTTTGCTCTTCCATACCAGCTTGATGTTCTCTATGCTGTTGGGTTCTACTAGTTGCTAGGTTTTTGGATGGGTCTTCAATGGGATCATCAATTGACATATCAGATTCCCATGACGAACGTATAGCTTCTTCTTCCTGATGGAACCTCCAAGAGCTCATTAGCTCTGGCCTTTTCTGGCAAAGTGCGATAAACTTGGTGCATGCTTCACTGCGATATGTATAGCAGAACAAGCATGATCAGAGTAATTAACTAAGTTGAAAGCCAAAATATTTTTGAAACTCTGTCAATTAGAAATGACTCCTCTAAAAAGTGAGATAATGCACCAGGTTGACTATCGGTAACCCCAAAAAAAAGATATTGATTTCTTTTAGTACAGTTAGGCATCCTAGTCCTTTTGTAATCAAGTTCATCCACCTACCAGCAGTTCTCAAGTCTCTATCAGACCAAACCTACCTAAATTAGAGCATGATGGGTTTCTGTTTATGGAAAAGATTATGCATCAAGGCCTAAACATTTAGAGATAAAACGTATAGGCGACTATATAAACATGTTGTTATGGTGATCATGGACTAAATAGGTGTTATCACGAAAGTCCAAATTTCAAAGATATCACTGGCAGAAGGTAATAAACTTAGAAACCTTGGTTGCATGGTCTACCTAGCAAGAATATGCAAATCAGTAAGGGTGTAAAATTGATAGCTGCAACTGTGAAAAACTAGAACTCAAAATACAGCACCCACCACCCAGACCTTCTCGGTTTAAACCCACATATATTAGACAAGGTGAAGTAATTGAAGATGTCTTGTCTTCTTGTGTGTAAAATGGGTTCCAAATAATTGCTCACACAAAGGCCAGAACGACAGGAAAGACCTGGCAAATATTATATAGAAGATAATGTAAAGGATATCTTAACACTTACTTCAAGCGATTGGCCCCAAATCGATCCGCAAATTGACTAAGTTCGGGGACAGTGATTGGGTTGAAACCAGCAGCGGATGCACGATTACAAGCAGTTGCCAAGTCCTGTCTAACTGCTGCAAGCCGTAAATCAATAGCTCTCAGTAGCTCCTTCCTGGAAAGGCAGGAAAGGGGGACAAACTTCGGCGTTACACATTTTCATGCATAAGACATTTTTAAAATCAAGAACTTTTCACAGTTAAGCAGAACACATAGTAAATAGACAATTTGGCTAAATTTTCGTAATTATCAAAGGTAAATATCATGCAAGGTTGGGACCTTACTTTGTCACATCAGCTGCTGGTGTAGTTTCTGCGCCATCTGAACCAAGAAAGAATTATGCCAAAGCAAGAAAGAAACCACTAACATGTAATTAAATATATCCGATGGACGTGTGTTGACAAAAACAGAAAACGATATAATGACTTCAGATTTTAAATGTCACTCTGCCACTCATAAGGCACCCTGTCGATACTTTTCTCAAACTTGGCAGTAAATTTTCTAGTGGTAACTCATTAATTTTAGAGGCGCACATTTTGTAAACTCAGCCAGCATAAGAATCTAATCAAAATGGGCACAATGATGCTCTATACAAGCGACTTTTCTAGCGTCCATGAATGACTTACCAGCATCATAATTCACTTCACAACTTTCATCTACTAACCGTCACTGACTCACTGTGACCAACTCCTTAGAACCAATACACAATTCTCCATGGACGGTATTTTGTAACAGAATATACAATTACAAGACAGGTTAAAAGTATGAATACCTTTTGCGCCAGATCGCTGATCACCAGTCCCCTAAAGAAAGATATTATCAAATTCAATAAAAGCATCCCAGTTAACACATTCATATGCTTACTTGAACCTTAAAAGAGGTGAAGTACCTCGCCATATATTTTCCGGGCAGCCTCCAACTGAGACATTTCCCCATCCAATGCGCTTACCAATTCCAGAACCTCTGGGGTACTAACAAAGCGTACAAACCTATAAACCAGAGCAGGTACAAGGAAAAATTGGAGCGGTTAACATGAGCTCTACTCCACTAAAACTTTAAAAACATCTCTCGTTCAAAAAGGAGTCTAAACCTCTCGAGAGTCCCTTTAGTAAACCAAGTTCCAGCATTTTTGCTGCTTTCAACTTCTAGCCTGATAGACTGAACTTCCCGGGCGACCTGCTCTTCAGCGACTTTCAAATGAGCAACAAAGGGTTTCACCAATCCAGAAGCAAGCTTCTCAGTATTCCCCGCAGTAGAGACAAACAATTCACATCTGCCAAAAAAAGGAAAAAAAAAAAAAACATATTACAAAAACCCAACAAACACTAACAATCTAACAAGGAAAAAGAAGAATCCATCTTTGAATATTACCTTGACCGCTTTGGGGAGAGTTGGAAGACAGCATAGTCAAGAGGTATAGCTGGTCTCATCTTCTCCCCTTCTGCAACAAAAAAACAATCCTCAGTCTTCACATACCCAAAAGGAAAAAAATGAGAGCAAGCATCAAAAGCCTCATGAAGTAAAGGTCATCATCCCTGAAAACGTAAATGCTTTAGGAATTCGAAGCGGCAGAGAGAAACGTGACTAACGGATCCACATTGGGAATTCGAACAAGAAGCAGAATCAGTGAATACATACGAAGCAATATCCATATTTTGGATACAATTTTTAACCCCAGCTTAAGGCCACATTACAATAATAGAAACCCCCCCCCCCCCCAAAGTTCACAAAACACAGCATCAATCGCATTGCCAGATCTGATTCCGATCATGGAAGATTTGAAGAAGAAAAAAAATCCTATGGAAGCTGATTCACGCCGAGTAAAGACGAATCCAGTAAGACGGACGATTCGAATTCGAAATTCAAAGGCGAAGTAAGAAAAAGAATAAAGGGATGGACAACAAAAAAACGCCATTTGCAATCAGAAATAAGTCAGAGATTTCAAGTGAAGTCCTACTCGGATCCTTTACCTGTGGGTAGAAAACAAAATGAGATCTTCGTTTGATTTCCGATGAATCGGGTCTCTTTCCGATTCAAATTCGAATAGTCACTATCATTGTCGAGTCTCTTTCTCTGCTGTCTATATTCAGCATCTTTGATAATAGTAAGAAAATTCAACGGCTTCTCAGAGCTTCTTAAAACCCTAACAATGGCGATTGTTTTGTATTATCTGCTGCTCTTCACTCGGAAACTCTCAACTCCAACTTTCTTTTTGTATGTTTAGTTGCTTTCAGAGTGGCGGTAGATTCGATCTCTCTCCCATTGTCTCTCCTTTCGCCGTATACGCTCTTTGTCAAAAAAAACTACTTTTTGAGAGAGAAAGTAAATTCAAGAGAGAGAGAGAGAGAGAAAGCGTTTTTCAGACAGAAATCACCATTTTTGTTGACGAGAAGTAGCGTATACGTGAGAAAAAAAAAAAAAATAGAGCGTAAATTTGAAATTTTAAATTAAAAATATATAAAAGAAAGTCGGCAGTAAAATGCGAAATCCCGGAAATAGGGTCGTCTAATCCCAAACGCTTCTCTGTTTACCCATTTTACCCTTCAGTCTTCCAATTTTCATTTTTTAAAAAAGCTTTTTTAAGAGGTAAACGCTTTTCACAGGGAAAGAGAATAAAAAATTTACCCAACATTTCTTTCACAAATTATAATAAGTGTTGGATTAATTAGCGGGAAGTGTCTATTTTATTACTATTTGAAGTATGCAACTTCTAACTTCTTTTACAAATAAAGGGGTAATTTCGTCTGAAAATAAATTATTTTCATCACAAATCAGCCGTATGAAGGGTACTTTGGTACTTTAGCTTTCAGATCCACAAAATTTAACGTTAGTAGTAGTAACATCACAAATTCACAATGATTCGGCGTTCCAAAGAGTAAAAATATGTGTGTGTATACAAATACTTAACTTACATACTTATTATATAGTTTTAAATTTTAAACAAATACTACTGAGATGTTGACAAAATTAAATAGTAAACTACTTATTCCACTCTGCTCGAAACCAATATTTTAACACCAAACCATTTTAATTCCGACTTTTGGAGACACTTTAAACAAAATAATGGACCCCATGAAAAAGGCTGGAAAAATATCTAATTGTAGGATATCACTTTTCATTCTTCTTTAATTTAAAATGGAGAATTGGCCCTAACAAAATAATACTTATACATGGCTTTTAATCCTACCAAATTCTTGAATTCCAATGTTCTTTTTTTCTTTGGTATCTTCTCTTGTCCAGTTTGAAAATCAGAATACCTTTTGCAACACAATATGTTACTATTTCCTTGGTAATCACTACTTTTGTTATTTAATTTAGTTGAGCTTAATGATACCAAAATATCATGAGACTGATCTATGCCTTATGCGTCTTAAGAAACACGTGGACACCTTAGTTCATTAGTTGTTGAATAATTGAACTTCGGAATCGCGAATATTTTTATACAGTTAACATAACTTTCAGGAATTACTGTCTAAATTTTAGGATTTCTTTTGCGTAAGACCAAGAAGTTCCAATTTTCAACAAGTTTTCATTGTTGTATTCGTTGTTACAAAGACGTCAAAAGTTTGAATGGTGTTTAGTTTTTTACGGTGGGACTGGAAAGATGGTACTTTACACTAATATGATATAGATAAAACGATTCTTCAATATAAACGTAACCGATAACGTAAACAAGCGTTCATAAAACGCCGATTACAACTCAAAGACTCCGAGAATCATGGTTCTCGACGACGATGAGCTAAAACCCAGAAAAGGGGAAAACGATAGAACACAAAACAACAATTTCTTCGATTGATTTGAAAATCACGTTTCTTCTCTTCTTTTATTGTTCTTCTTCTTTAGACCAAGCCCAATATCAATCTTCCCCGGCCCACATCTTCAGCCCAATAGATACCCAATTATCTGTATCAAATCTCCCCCATTGGAAAGACCTTGAGCTCAAGGTCTAAAGGTTCACAAACGCTTCATCCAGTCAAAGATAGAACTGCATAACTTCAACCCCGAGGCTACATGACGAAAGATCAGTCACGCCTTAATCCCAGAAAACTCATCATCCCTTAACTCCTCAAAGGACAAGGAGTGTTGAACTTGTATCTCCAACGATGCCAAATAGCAGAAGAATCAGTTCTAACGCCATGCCAAACCACGTAACTCCATAATGGTATCCTCAATATTGCAGGAAAGCACAGCAACACAAACAGCTCAAAGGTCGTTATAGACTTGAACTTCCAGGACTTAGAACACTTTAGCTTCTTTCTCTTTTGATGTAAACGATGCTTTCGAAGATAAGCCTCAAACAGCAGCAGCGACCTTGCTTTATACTTGAATTTCAAGTTCTTGTACTGCAGTTGTTTCCTCATACAACATGCCTTGCTTCTCCTTGGCTGGTATTTGAACTTAAACCGCCAGGATTTGAAGCACTTCATCCGCTTCTTCTTAGTTGTGAAATATTCAGTCTGATGACCCTTTTTGTCAAACATCTGAGATGCCAACTCCTTGTCGATGCCGGCTGTGGATTTCAAAGACATAACATTCACTTTGTCGTTTCCCTCCTGAATTTGACCCGTTGGTTCTGCAGTTGACATATACAAGGCAATAGCTGGACTTGAAACCTTCTGGGAATTGAGCTGCCTCTTCATATATTGTTGCTCCTGAAGTTTGTACTTAAAGTGCCACGATTTTAGCATTTTGCTCAAGATCCCTTGTTGGTTCTTTTTGCTTTCTTGTAACAGTTTGTATGCACCGAGTAAAGTTGGAAAACGCAATGAATTCTCAACATAAACAGCCATGTTGTTGACATGTAACACCTCCACCCGGTTTTGAGAAAACGCATCTTTGTCAAACAAGTTTGTAATCCTATAGGCATCAACACTGTTCTCAAAGACTGAATGATCAATTAGCTGAGTTGATTCTGTAGCAAGCACTTTCACCTCTTGATCATCATGATGGCCTGATTCCAAAAGAGATTGGTACCTTGTTTTCAAATGTTGCAATCTGATGAAACATTTCAGGCATTTTTTCTTGCTCTGGACATGATTCTTCTTCAGGACTCGCATCTGTCACTGGCACATCTTTAACGGCACTAGATCCCATCTCTTTAACAGATGAATTTGGGTCCATCTCTTCTACTTCAATATCAATCATAGGCTGTAGAGTTTCCACTCCCTTTGTCATCAACGAAGCACTAGATGCCGCAAGAACAGGTTCTACCAACTCTTTCCCATCAACAGATCCAGCATGAATATCATTTTCTTCACAACAAACAACCGGATAAGCTCGTTCATATAACCTGCCAAGTGCCAACACTGATGGACGGTTTGTGGTTGAAACCATCTAATATGCGACTGAGTATCTGATCTGAGCCCCCCTAAGAACACACGCACCAAGTAAGCTTCCGAGAAATTGGTACCATTGCTAATGAGCTCGAATTTTCCATGATACTCTACAATTCCATTAGTTTCTTTCAACTGTTTTAACTCAGCCATTGGATCAGGAAATACCTCCACAAATTCTTTCTTGGCGAGTTTGGAGAAACCGGAAAAGGTTTGGATCGGACATCTTCTTCCACCACCGGCTCAAGGGAATGCGACGACGGAGAAGTCGTAAGAGATGATCGACCATGACTCCATGAGGCTGGGTTGTTTGATTTGAAACCACGGACAATTTCCTTTATCGCTGCAAGGTTTTGGTTCATCTCCGATGAAAACCTCTCGAGACAAGCATCGAATCGTTGAGTTAAACGAGTTTCTAGCTCCTCCATCTTCGAACTCTCCGGATCTTTCTCTTTCAGCTCAGCTTGCGAACGAGTCTCCATCCTGATTCCGAGAAACGTCGAAGCTCTGATACCTTTGATATAGATAAAACGATTCTTCAATATAAACGTAACCGATAACGTAAACAGCGTTCATAAAACGCCGATTACAACTCAAAGACTCCGAGAATCATGGTTCTCGACGAACGATGAGCTAAAACCCAGAAAAGGGGAAAACGATAGAACACAAAACAACAATTTCTTCGATTGATTTGAAAATCACGTTTCTTCTCTTCTTTTATTGTTCTTCTTCTTTAGACCAAGCCCAATATCAATTCTTCCCCGGCCACATCTTCAGCCCAATAGATACCCAATTATCTGTATCATAATATTATTGATTTACATACCTGCGCATTCGATCAGAACCAGAAAAAACAAACAAACGTGAATATAGTTTCATTAGAGGTTAGTGCGGAAGATTAATTTGTGAGAAACTTCCATGTGTGATTGAAATGCTATGTGACTGCCAAGTTGTCGAGTTCTAAAACCGCCAAAAAGGAAACATCATAAAGAATTAAACACAAAAACAAAACAAAAAGTTGTTTTGCCTAACATTCTACTTTTATAGCAAATCATGGGTGGTTGATGATGCTTCAGATACAAGAAAATCTAGCTAAAACAATATCAAAAAAGAAAAAGAAAAAAGAGACCCAATATGTCTTTAGGTACACATGCAAAATCTTCAATGTCATAATAACCAAACATAACATAAAGTGCAGTTGGATTGTAAGAAGAATGTCTAGTGTCCGCTCAAAGAACACACAATCCAACACGAGATTCAGAGAAGTTTAAAAACCTGCAGAAAACAATATCTACAGATGATTCCTCATACAATGTGTCAGAGGAGTCTGAAAGAGAAAGTTATTCAGAATGATTTCATGACTTTCCAATGAAGTTAAATCTGTTCCATGTGACCAAAAGTTAAACAAAGATTTGGCAAAATATTAATACACTCATGAAGCCTAAGATAAGTGTCTTTTTCAACAATTTCAAACTCAAATCTAAAATATGTAAATTACGACCTGAATATCTAAAACTCTAGTTACCGACATCGTTGTTGACAATCGTATTCATGCTGTTTTTGTTGTTGTTCTTGCAGCTGTGATGATCATTACTAGTGTTTCCCATTCTCCTCCCATGCCGCTTAAGCTCTGATATCTCCAATTGGGTCTTCACAAAGAACTGCATTCTCTGCAACTCCAATTCCTTCAAGAACTTCATCCTCTCCTTCTCCATCTCAACCACCTGTTGCAGTTTCGCGTTCTCTGTTTGCTCGTAAGCCTCACCGAATGTCACGATTGCACGAGTTAGCTCCCTCCACTTGTTTCCTCCTCCGTCACACTCTTGCTTCTTCTTCTCCTCCGTCTTCAGCCTCTTCGACAGAGGAGGAGGAGGTAAACTGTCGCCGGAGTCATCGGACATCGCTGCTTCTGATTCCGAGTCCGAATCAGAGGCATTCCTCTTGCTAAAACGCCAGCGTTGCTTTGACTCACTGCACCTTTTCACCATCATCCCCTGCTGATGTTGAGGCAGCGTCCTCCCTTGCTGCTGCTGTGGCAGCGACCTCCCTTGCTGTCCAAACGGATTTACACGGCTGCTCATCGGAATTCCCATAGGCACATTGACGGATCCTCCTCCTCCCCCACCAAACGAAGCAGCTGTAACCCTAGCCGTAGCTCCGATTAGACGGTCAAGATTATTGAAAGGCGGCGTTGCAGCAGCCTTAGCTTGCTGATGGTACATATTCGAACGACTTCCCATGGGAATGCCCATAGGAATCTTATGCAATCCTGCTCCTCCTCCAGGACTTCCACCACTGCTGATGGCAGGAGGTGCGGTTGAGATCTTCGCCGTTGAACCAATCAGACGGTCAAGTTTGTCGAAGAAGACCCATCTGCTGCGTCCACCGCCGTTGGCTATTCTCATCTTCTCTTGCTTATACTTCTTCTTCACCGTATCGATCCTGTTCTTACACTGTATATCGGTTTTGGGAGTTTTACCGTAATCCTCCCTGCTGCTCACGATCTCCGCCACCTCTTTCCAGTGCTTCTGTTTCAGGTTCCCTCTGCTGAGCTCCAAGTATCTCTCCCCCCACGCATCAATCAGCACAGCCGTCGCCCTCTCGCTCCAGCAATCCTCCCTCCCACCGCCGCCGCTCGGTCTCCCGTTGCTGCCACTGCCTCCGCCACCGCCGCTGGACTGAATCGGAAGCAGCGCCAGGGCCAACGCGTCGGGATCCTTCTGCTGCGACGAACAAGCCGGAGGAGTCAGAGAATAAGAAGGCGGACCTGTGGAAGCCACCGTTACCGTAACTCGTCCCGCCGGCGGCGAAGAAGAGGGATCGGGTGAATCGGAGCCCGTCGGCGAGGCGTGAGATCGGATCTCCTCTTCGTCCTCCATGAATGTGATTTCGCCGGATCTTGGTCAGGATGTCGTAAAGAGGAGATAGGGTTAGGGTTTGGCTTAATATCTGTTCGGGGGATAACGGGAAGGAGACGGCGTCGGTGAGTAGGGGGACACGTGGAGGAACCTGAGACGATACGGGGAGTCGACGTGTAAGGGCGTGATTGGTAGGTCAGAGTAACATTCCGTCACCGGTAAAGTTGCCGGCCCGGTTTAGGGTAAAGATTGGTTTCTCTCGTAATTTCCCTTTCCTCATCATAATAATCCGATGAGTCTGTTAATTGACGCAAAAGGCCATTTACTTGTCTAAAATTACCGGAAATATCCCCGTGCCGAGGCACAACCATTTTGCCGGTGATGTACCGAAATTACCCTTAGCCTAACCGCCAGTTTCAATATCGGTCGTTGAACTTTTTGTCCGTCGATTGTTTCCAGTTGTGTCTTCTTTCTTTGCTTTATCCATTTCGACTCTGACCCAATGAAAACAAGATATATATCCATCGATAAATCGTGATTACTGTCTTTTAATATTCTTCTTCTTCTTACAAAAGAACGGTGACGTGGATGCATTACTTTGGGCAACTAATGGGTTTCATTTGGGCTTGTAACTTTGTAAATTGATTGTTCCAATGGGTTACAAACCCAAAATAACTACACCACTTCTTGCATCGTACGTAGGTAGGTGTGAAAGAGGGACACACATTTTATCTTGTAGTATTTGTTTTTCTTACCAACAGTAAACATACGGACACATACTTCTAAGAAGTAAAAGAAATTAGATAATCCATGTCACCAAAGAACTTCTCATCTTTGTAAATAGCCAAATTGTATATAAAACTCTTTTATGACACAAACATAAATTCCAAAAAGCGGCCATTTGACTACTATTTACATGAATCCATTATACATTATGTACACTGCAACCATATACAAAATAAAATCGTTGGATCGGATATTTTTCACGAACATGCATGTTTCCCTTTACTCTTTTTCACGTACATGTTTCCCTTTAATATCTTTCAACGGTCCAATGCGTTTAGCACAATCCTGCAATATTACGGACGTTGTAAAGGATATATGTATACTACATATATAGTACTTATGAAACTTTTAAACTAATAGGAAAAAGAAAAAGGATTATATGCGAATGAAAAAAAGATGGAGCTCATACCAATCGCAAGCATTGAGATTTGTGGCATGTGTTTCACTTGGTGTCCCAGCTGCATACATATGATTATGACAATAATCAATTTACAAATCATATATTTAAAAGCTTGCGACTATATTATATGTACACAAATATCACCTCAGGTCTTTTGCAAGCTTAGGGTTTTTATTGCTCATATATAATACACCTATAGATATATAATAGATTAAAACAACAAAAAGGTAACGTACGAGTCAAAGGAGAATCCGGGTTGCTTAATCCGACAGGAGAATCCGGGACACGACCTGGTTCCACCATCAACTTCCGGTGACCATTCCTTGAGATATTTTCGCCGGAAATGTGATTTCTCAACTTCTCGAGACCATTGTCGGGCGTAGGACCGGCCACTGTTTCATCCCAAAGCTTGTGCAAGAATCCCATATCTCCAATCAAAATTTTAAATGTTTTTTTTTTTTTGTTCTTTCTCTAGAGGGTTTTTGTTAAGGGAGTCTCTCTTATGTTTTTTTTTTCTTCTTTATTGGAGGAGGATAGTGGTTTTATATAAAGATCGGAAAGAGAAGCGCTGAATAACTTTGGTTAGACTAATAATATAGATTTGACCTTAATTTAACCTTCCAAAATTAAGGAGATTTAATCAAGGATGATGATAAGAAGATCGCTTAGACAATGAGTTTATAGGATGTGACACGTTTGACTTTTTATCCAACTTGTCTGACGCTATCAAAAGAAAATTCTAACCAACAGGCTAACCTAATCAAGCTTTTTTCCCCTTATTTCATTTTTATTTTTTTCTTATTTCTGAAAAATGGGCCTGGGCCATTCTTTATTGGGCCATAGTTAAAATAATCTGCAACGGCTCTTAACGGCTAGTAACCTTTTTCGGCTTCTTCCATAAATTCACATTTTCGCCTACTTCGGAGTCTCTTCTTCAAACGTCGATAAAGGAAAGAACAAGATCGAAAAGTTACCGTTTAATAATCTCCGGAGAAAAAAAGCGCTCTTCTTCTCTTCTTCTTAGACTCTTTTCTCGCACAAGAATATCACTAAGAAACTGCTCCATTCTACGAAGGTTTCTTTCTTCCTTCTGATTTAGGTTCATATCAAACGGTTCATCGGGAGATTCTTTGTCATTTTTTTCCGTTTGTCGCTAATTGATTGGTGAGGATTATGGTGTTTAATTTTTCTGGAGAATCAAATGAGGGTTTGGGTTTCGTATTGGGTATATAACAGATCTATAAATTTTAGGGTTTCTAAAAGATTGATTTTGACGATTCTGGAATCTAATCCGCAATTTTTTGATTTCGCTTCGATCTTCTTAGTCCTCTTCTGCAGATCTAATCCCAAATCATATTAGTTCCGCTCAGTCTTTGCTTTTGAATTCGATTCTTTGATGATTCCCAATTTCTTTTTTATGACATTGACAAGCTTTTTTTTGTGTGTAAACAGTTGAAGAAACCTATGGCGAACATGAACGCTATTCATCAGATGATTTTCCCTGACGAGAACGCTCCGATTCATCGCAAAAGTAGCCAATCTTTCTCTTACCTCTTCAAAAATCATTATGTTTGAACTGTTGACGGATGCTTTGTAACAAGACTTTGTTTTCGTCTTTTCTTTTGCTATTTGCAGAGTCTGTTACTGCTGCTTCTGTGAAAGCCAAAGGATCTGTGCTTGGTCAGAAGAAACCTGGAGCTCGTAAGGCTCTGAATGATATTACAAACAAGTCTGGGATTCATCCGAAACCTTCTTCTAAGAACAAGCAAATCGCTTCTGCTGCAAAATGCGAAATCAACATTGCTGGGGAGAGGTACTTACATGATCACAGCAAATGCATCAAAGAGCAACAAATTTTCTGGGACGATCACTTCGCTGGTGATATTCCACTCCACCATGGTAATATATCTTCTAAGCTCTGGTGGTAACCAATCTTTGTTTGTAAACTTGTGCTAAAAGCTTGTTCTTTTGTTTTTACAGATTCTTCCAGCATCAAGGAAAAACATCTCAAGTATGACCAAGATATGGTACTTGCTTCAATGCGTCTCTCTTGACTTTTGAGAGATCATGTCGTTGATTTACATTTCCATGGATCAGATTGGATTTTTGTTCTGGTTTTGGATCTTGAAATGGTGCTTTTTGTGACTGTGTGTTCTTGGTTTCAGATGGATGCTAAGAACAATCTGACTTGTGACGAACCAGAAGAGATTCCATCGCCCAAGTTGACTGATTGGCTAAAGAGCTCAACTCCGTGGCGCTCCCCAATCCGCCATGGCTCTATGATGATGCCTTCCACTCCTCTGGCTTGGCGGTTCGATTCAGCTGAATTCACTCTCAAAGAAGACTATGATGACCTCTTCTGAATGCCTGTTTCTGTCTTTTGAAAATTTTCATCCTTCAGATGAACAAGTAGTAGTAGCGACTATCTTTTGTTTAGCTCAACAATGTTTCAGTTCTTCATGTACCCATCACTCTTTTAACTGATTTCATGAATAAAAAAAGTTGGAATCTTTTGAAGCATATGAGCATTCTCATCAGCCAGAGTTTCTGGTTAACTTAAACATTTCAGACAGTTTCCATTTACCACCAATGTTTTCAGACACAGTCCTAAAACATCTTGTCCAATTTTACATTTACACATTCCACAACAAGCACTGTACCCTATCTTATCAACATAAACTCTCTTCAACTGTTAACTTACGTTGCCGTTATCATCCTTGACACTGCGTTGACTCCTGCTTACTCTTTCACCGGTTCCATCTTCTTGAATGTTCCGTAACATCTCCATTTGAGACTTCAAGAATTGCATTCTCTGCAGCTCAAGCTCCTTAGCGAACTTCATCCTCTCTTTCTCCAGCTCCACCAATTGCTTAAGCTTCACAGTCTCTGCTTTTTCATAACTTTCTGCAAATCCAATTATCGCCATTGCCACCTCTCCAAGCTCCCTTCTTCCTCCATCTCCAAACTTATCCGATTTCACCGGCGGTGGTGGTGGTGGTGGTAGGCTGTCGTCAGCTGAGTCGGCGGAGAGATCAGGCTCGGATTCTGATTCCGTCTCATAAGCGATCCGTTTCCTGAAATGCCATCGCGTTGAATCGCCGCTCCTTTTCACACTTGCTTGTTGCTTAAAAGCCGTAGACTTTGCTTTCCGTTGGTAAAGACTCGAACGGCTGCTCAACGGAGTTACCACTAAAGCCTTACTCGCCGTCGTCGTAGCTGTA
Organism: Isatis tinctoria; assembly: GCA_010577795.1. Classification (NCBI taxonomy): domain Eukaryota; kingdom Viridiplantae; phylum Streptophyta; class Magnoliopsida; order Brassicales; family Brassicaceae; genus Isatis; species Isatis tinctoria. The sequence continues at coordinate 28,650,786 of CM021246.1, read as the reverse complement.
GTAGCTCCTCCGATCAAAGTCTCGAGCTTTTTGAAGAAGATCCATCTGCCGTTATCGGCACCTGCTGCGATTTTAGCTTTTTCCTGCTTGAACTTCTTCTTCACCGTGTCGATTCTGTTCTTGCACTGTATATCAGTTTTGGGAGATTTGCCACTACTGCTTGTGTTCACGATCTCTGCTACTTCCTTCCAGTGCTGCTGCTTCAGATTCCCTCTCTTCAGCTCCAAGTATCTCTCCCCCCACGCATCGATTAGAACCTCCGTCGCTTCTTCGCTCCAGCAGTCCTCTCTCCCTCCTCCTCCACCGCCGCTTCTTCCCTGGCTACCCCCGCCGGTAACAGCCTGGCTAGGAGGAGAAGCCACTATTTCTAAACCGTTCCGAATAGACGGAGGTGAAGGAGGCGACTTTACGGTGGTTTTAAGCTCGGCCGGCGGATCTGGAGAAAGGGAATCTTCCGGTGAAGGCCGTGGCTGAGTCTCGTCATCTTCCTCCATGGATTAGTGTATCGCCGACTTCGGACCGGAGAAAGCTACGGCAAAGATCGGATCTGAATGGATTGTCGGAGGGGAAAGTTGTTCATCGGCGTGAGAATCATGTGAATTCGCCGGCTATGTAGAAATCAGATTCTCCGTTGCTGACTCGATCGGGATTGCGAATTGACGAAAAAGCCCATGATTGCTTCTATTAAATTACAAAGACAACAACTACATGAACCCACGTCACATGATTAACGTGATTCTACAGGCTAACAAGATTATTCTTCCTAAACTGTTGTAAATTTCTTAAACATTTTGAATTACTGATTTTATGATTCATATAGATGGATTTACTGCAGTTTCGCGGGCTAAAATATAAAATTTGACACAATATTGCACACTCACAAGGATATTTTTGCCATCACTCTGACTACAATGGACCAAACAAAAATGTGTATATATAAATAAAAGCTGATAAAACCAACCACCATAGGACATGTATTCGTCATCATAAAGCCGTTGACTTTAGAGAACAATTCAATGACAGAGTAGAGAGAGAGAGAGAAGAAAAAAGAAAAAAAGCTTCGAGAGAAAGAGGTGGGTAGTTTAAACGGACAACGGTTTTGAGGCATCGCCGTTAAGAAGACTAGAACCAGTCCTCTTGTGTGTGACTAGTCGACAAATGGGGAGAGGAGTTAGCAAAAATATGGTCCTTAAAAGGCTATGAAGTGGGGACTCCATAGTTGTTGGACGACGACGTTCCGTGAGCAGCCGATTGAGCATTGTTCTTCCTTCGGTTTCTTCTCCCACCATTGTTCTTCCCCTTCTTGAAATCCTGCTGATGTTCCACCTGCTTCACCAGCAAAAAAAACCATTTCATCATCAAGAACAAACGGCGCCTTCAGTAGCACTAAGAAATTAGTTTTCCTTTTAACTCGTTACCCCTAAAGAGAAGGTGTGAGCTCTGGGGTCAAATCCGAAAGGATCATTAAACCCCACCGAACTTGTCTCAAACGGTGGCCGCTGAACATTTGTGTCAAAGACAAAGTTACAAGAGGAAGTGAAAGTTGAGGCAGAGCAAGCTGCTGATGACGATGATGATGAGAAAGCTGCAGCGTCTCCTTGAAACATCTCATTAAACAGATCTTGTAGCTGTTCGAAACTGTCCCCTGAATTGTTCTCCTGCAAAACCAACATCTCAAGAACGTCACTCGGCGCAATCAAAGGTGTCTAATAACAAACTAATGGGAAAACTAATGCAGGCTGCCTTACACTAGGCTTGGATTGATTCATCATGGTCGCCATTTCATTCAAGAAATCTCCCATTCCCTGCAAAAACAACAATATTCATATAACTACATGGCTCATATGTCAAATTACTTGTTCCAATTGCAACACAAAACAGTTTCGAGGGCATTGCCATTTAGATACAATCAAAGAAAATCTTTTAGGTGAATAAAAAAGGAGTTTACGTTTTGGTCATCATCATCACTATTATAGGCTCCAACATCATAGAGGAACCTCTTGTTGGAGTCGGACAGAACTGTGTGCCCAGAAAAAAGAAAAAGCATAATCAGAAAACATAAACAATACCTTAAAGGATAAAAAAGGTACAAGACACCAAGGAACAAGGTAATAATAGAGGATCTTCTGTGTCCAATAACCAACTCCCATCTGTTCCATAAAACAATAGTAAAAAGAAAAAAGAAAAAAAAAACTGGCGAGAGAGTTTTGAGATTACCAGAGTAGGCCTCTTGGATGGCCTGAAATTTCTTCTTTGCTTCATCTACAAACTCTGAATTCCCCACAGATGAACAACGATCTGGATGCCATCTCTAAATCCCAACAGGTAAAATCAAAGTTCAGTGCCAAAGTAATGACTTCACACAAGTGCCTATGATAAGCATAGTCACAGTTTCCAAATCTCAATTCAAAACCTATCAGCTAAAGGCATGATCTCAATTCGCAATCGTTATTTACCAGATAAAAAGGAATCCAAACTAACAAAACAAAATCGATTTGCCATTATTACATGCAATACTCCAAATCAGGAAAAGAAAACAGATTCGATCTCATTGATCCTGTTTGGTTAAAAAAAAAAGAAGAAGAACTCACTAGAGCAAGCTTCTTATAAGCAGTACGGAGTTGGGTCGTCGTACATTCCTTGTTCAAACCCAGAACAGCATACAAATCATCGTTGCCTTTCTCGCTATTGTTCGACGCCATTCCTTACTTTCTCCTCCAGATTACAAAACCAAAAGCAAAATCGACTCTTTCGAGTTTTTTCCGACGAATTTGAACTCCCAGAAAAAACAGAGCACGGTGCCAATATCTAATAAGAGCTTTGGTACTAAAGTGATTCAATGGATTCGAAAGCACGTTCTTGAGACACACAGGCAGGGGGGAGATTAGGGTTTGATAGACGATCAAAGAAGAAATTCGGAGAGAAGAGGGAAACAAAAAAAAAAAAGGGTTTTCCTTTTTTATTGTTTGGGTTTGTTTGTTTCTCGTCTCTATCTCTCCTACATACGTTAGAGAGAATGGAACTCTCCAGAACCTCATACCACTTGTCTCAGATTTTTTTTTCTCCTAGTACTTTCCTTTTCTTTTTTCAATATTTTTTTTTAATAATAAACTAGTATTGCTAATTATCTTCCTCTTATTCTATTGATTGGTCAAACAAATACTAATTGTGTATATTTTTGTGGGAAGAAAATATCTTATTTATTCCTTTCCATGTAGTAACTTTTTCTTTATTAATTTTTTTTGTCTAACTACCCCCAACTTCTGTGCCAATGAATTATGTAATAGAAATATACTGAAATATTTTGCCAAAAAAAAACTATTGTTATTTTTGTTGTCATTTAGTCAATCATTTCGATCATGAGAGTGCGGCTCAGATTTCAGATTTGTTGATATTTTCTTAGTGGCTCTCCAGAAGGTTCTAATGAATGTGGTCTCTTCGTAAATTGCTTTAAACTCGGAGTTCTTGCGTCACCGTCACTTTTTTTTGTAAACATGTGCTTTTTAGCTTTAAACGCGTTAAATTCGCCGGACCACTGATGACTAATCTGTCGTTTTTTTTTTTTGTCGGCCAAATATTTATATTAATGAATTTTATCTTGTCTGATACATTGCTGTAAAAATAGAGGGCAAGAATTAAAGATGTTCCAATCTGGAAGACCAGATAATATTGTTTTTGAAAGAATGTCTGCAGCTTGATTGCAGGACCGTTTCTGCCAGGAGAACCGAATTGATTGAAAGAGATATTGCCATCGGTTCACAGTCGTTTGGTAGTGATGATATCTGTTAACCACTCTCGTTGATTTAAGAGTCCTGTTGATACTCATATTATCTCCTTCAAAAATGATATGTTGATAACCCAGTGCCCATGCCGATTGTATAGCCCAAAGTAGTGCAGTAAACTCTGCCTCTTCTATGGTGTGCCGACCTTCAAATTTACCCATACCACCATGTAAAAAATCTCCTTCAGAGTTTCGAATAATCCAACCTAGTCCAGATGATTGAGGTCCCAGACGATGTGATGCATCATAGTTTACTTTGACCCAATTACTGGGTGGAGCTTTCCATTTTCCTCTACTGTTACTAGATATGTTAGATGTATTGGATCCAGTATCGTGAGCCTGAGCTTGTGTCCATTCTGTAATATCTTGATCTGCTTTTTCTAGACAATCTTGGACTGAGTAATGACGATCATTGAAGACCATGTCATTGCGGCTCTTCCATATACGCCAAAGTAAATGCATAGGTAATAGTCTCTGTTTTGGAGTCAGAGTATCTTCTTGCTGTAAGGCGAGTAGATCCTCAAGTTTTGCTGCACTGTCCAAGTTGTTATCATCCAGTATATTATTTAAGAATCCAGCCGTCTGCCAAATATCCTGAGCATATGGACAATCGAAGAACAGATGATGAACAGTTTCATTCGCTTCCAAGCAACGCTTACATATAGGATCCACAGGGATTTTTCTGTGTAGGAGATTAGCTTTCACCGGAAGAATGTCTGAGGCAAGTCTCCATAAGAAGTGACGTATTTTTGGCATGACATTTGAATGCCAAATAGCTTTGGTAAGATGAGGGGAGTTAGACAAAGGTGCCTGCGGTTGATTCTGATATCCATTTTCTGCTAGATGGTAGCCAGTTCGAACCGAGTAATCTCCATTCGCCGTCAGAGGCCATATATATATCCTTTTCAGCAACTGGAGGTAGAAATAACTTACGGATATATGAATGATCTTCTGCTTCAATCAACTCAATTAATTCCGTCTCATTCCATGAATTTGTAGAACGATCAATGAGAGAGTTCACTAGTAGAGAGGGGTTCGTATATGGGAGCAGTCGTGGAGCTCTTGGTGGAGAAGTAGGAATCCATTTCTCTGTTAATGTGGTAGTATCACCACCTCCAATGCATTTATAAGCACCAGATAATACCAACTCTTTACCAAATAGGAGAGATTGCCAACCATAGGAGGGTTGAGTACCTTTCTTTGCTTGTAATAGCTCTCCATTTCTAAAATACCGATGTTGCAGAACTCTATATAATAAGCTCTGTGGACGTTTCATTAGCTTCCAAACTTGATTTCCAAGGAGTGCTTGATTAAATGAGTGAAAATTCCTGAAACCAAGTCCACCATGTTTTTTGGATTGGGTCATCTTCTTCCACGATAGCCAGGGCATTTTCCTTTTGCCATTAGTTAATCCCCACCAGAATGTAGATAGAATACTATCTAATTCTTTACACAATTCCTGAGGGATCTTAAAACACTGCATTGTAAAGACAGGCATCGCAGTCGCCACCGCTTTTATTAGCGTTTCTTTACCCGCCTGTGTGAGGAAACGATTCTGCCATCCATTTATTTTCTGTAGAACGTTTTCTTTGATGTAAGCAAAGGTCTCTGTCTTCTTATGACCAAGTTGCTCTGGCAGGCCCAAATATTTGCCGCCACCTCCAACATTTGGAATTTGTAGTAGTTGTTTGATACCATCTCGTGTATGTTCAAAAACTTTTGCCCCAAATATGATAGATGACTTATCGAAGTTGATGATTTGACCAGAGTCTTGAGCATACAAATCAAATATGTTGCGTAGATTCCTGCTATTTCTGTAATCTGCTTTGATGAGGAATAGGGAATCATCAGCAAAGAGAAGATGAGAGATTGGAGGTCCTCCAACAGATAATCTGATCGGTTCTATATCCTTATTTATTGTAGCTTGGGATAGTAGAGAGCTTAAGACATCAGCACATAGGATGAACAAGTACGGGGAGAGGGGATCCCCTTGGCGGAGACCTCTAGTAGCCGAAAAACAACCATACGGACTGCCGTTTATTAGAACCGAAAACGAAACTGAGGAGACACAAGACATAATCCAATTGATCCAAGTCTCACAAAAACCCTTCTTCCTCATAACTTCCTCCAGAAATGACCATTCTATTCTGTCATACGCTTTACTAATATCGGTTTTGACTGCCATATAGGAAGTAGAGCAGCGACTTCGTACCTTAAGTGAATGCATGACTTCGTGAGCTAGAAGGATATTATCTGTTATTTGTCGTCCAGGAATAAATGCCGCCTGTTGATCTGACACGATTTTGTCCAGAATAGCTTTAAGCCTAAACATCAGCAGTTTCGAGATGACTTTGTAGATGACATTACAGAGTGCTATAGGTCTGAAGTCTTTCATTGTAGTTGGAGGTGAAACTTTCGGTATCAAGCAGAGATTGGTATGATTTAAGGACTCAGGCATGATGCCGGTATCAAGAAAATGTTGAACTGCTTCCATTATAGCTGGTTCAACAATTGTCCAGTATTTCTGAAAAAACTTTGCAGTGAAACCATCAGGGCCTGGTGCTCTGGAGGATCCAATAGAGAACAGACAATGGCGTACTTCTTGAGGTGTAGCCGGACGTATCAAAAGTGCATTCATATCTGCTGTGACAACTGAGTCTATACTGGCGAGTGCTGTCATCAAATTCTGTGATTGAGAGCTTGTAAATAATGTTGAGAAGAAACGTTGACCCTCCTCCGCTATATATTTGTTGCCAATGATATCATTCCCATGAGGATTTTTAATCGACTGTATTTTGTTGCGGGCTCTTCTGTTTTTAGTAACAGAGTGGTAAAATGTAGTATTACGATCCCCGTGATTGAGCCATTGGTTACGGCTTCTGAGTTTCCAATATTCATCTTCTTCTTTATAGGCTTGGCCAAGTTCTGTTCGAAGTTGAGTAATCTCTGCAGCACTGTCCGGATACCGTGTATGAGCCTCATCAATCAGATGGAGAAGACGTCTGATTTTTGTTGCAGAGTTTGTGAGTGAGTTTCGTTTCCAATTAGATATAAAGTGTCGCACACGTTGAATTCTTCTAGTAATGGGAACCTCCGTAGTATGCAAACCAGATTGCCAACCAGCTTGGATCGTATGAAGAAAGTCAGGATTTTCACAACAACGACTATCAAAACGGAACTGTTTACGGCCTTGATCTGAATCTTGTCTGATGTGGATTACCGCAGGACGATGATCTGATTCAACGAGTTCTAGATACTGGACAAGAGATGCCGGATATTGAGCAAACCATTCTTCATTTGCAAATGCACGATCAATCCAACTCTCTATGGCATACGATCGTCTTTTACCAAACCAAGTCATGTTATTGCCAATATAAGGAAGATCTCGTAAACCACATGTCCGTACCATGCTCTGAAAATTGATCAAACTCGAAGCTTCTCTAGGACGGCCACCACGTTTTTCTGATGGTAGGAGAATTTCATTAAAATCTCCACAGAGTATCCAAGGGCCAGATCTAGATGCCGCTAAGTGTTCAAGTCGAGTCCAGAAAATATGTCTGAGATTTCTGATTGGATTGCCATAAACGAAAGAAAAGTAGAAAAACTGATCTTTATTAATGATTTTACAATCGATCATACGTACATCAGAAGAAATAAACTGAACTTGAACTGAGTTTTTCCAACATAAAGCTAATCCACCACCAATTCCTTGCGGGGAAACACAATGAACATGATCATAACCGAGGCGCGATGCAACATCTTTGACAACTTCATCAGGGTTCTTCGTCTCTATGAGAAAGAGTATGTCCGGGGAATAAGATGACTTAATCCCTTTTAGGCGTCGAACTACCGTGGACTCTTTCAGGCCACGGCAGTTCCAAAAGATTGTATTCATGTTGAACCCGGTGGCTTGTGGCCCACCGTGCCTTCTCTTTTGGTGTTGCGGAATTGGTGTGGAGCATTAGATCGAGATGTGCTTGCTTCGAAATCATTAGGACAGACATACCAGTCGCACACTTCTCTGACATTAGTGGTGAAGCGGCGGCGTTTTGATGTGGAGATGTCATAATCATCGGAGATTATGAATTGACGCTGAACAGATGCGATAGGGTTGTGTTGTTTTGGAGAAGATGATGCAGAGGATGTCTTACGCTTCTTAGGAGATCCTTGATGATTCTCTGAAGATGGTTCCGTTGATGGCGGCATTGGAGGCCTGGCAGAGTCAGAGTTATCTTGCATCGGTTCGAAACCTGGGGGTGTATCAGGGTCAGAATCATCCGGCTGATCAGGCAAGTCGGAATTGTTGTCAGGGGCTTCTGGACAGACGTTTGCATCATGAGTTAAATGGCCACAGATGGTACAGAAACCTCGGAGTTTCTCATAACGGAAACGAAGCGTGGTGGATTGAGACCCAAAATGAAAGAGACGCTGAAAGCGTAGTGGATGGTCAGTGTTCCAAACCACATGAATGCGAACGTAGTCCACAAGATGTGCTTCTGAGGCTTGGAAGTCGGTTTCCAAAAAACCACCAATTGCATGACCAATCGTTTGAATGATTGGGAGAGTGAGGAATTGTGAAGGTATGCCTCGAACTTGGATCCAGAAAGAGATATGCTTTAACTCTTCATCAGTGTGGCCCTCCCACCATCGTTGCAAGGCAACCATCCATTCGCTAAAGGACCAGGGTCCTCGCCTAAGGACAGAAAGCATGGATTCTTCTGATTGAAAGAGGAATTGAATCTTCTGATTCTCAATGATGCGACCAATGGCTTCATCACCAACACCCCACATACGCGGTAAAGTCATCATCATTGCTCTCAGATTTTGTTTCCGCGGGTTGACAGGTTTAGCAATGAGACTGTACCGGGAATTTTCCACAGCAGCGGCGCACAGATTGTCAGGAATGGTAATAGCAACATCATTAATCCCCAGCGAGATATCTTGTAATTTACGATGGATTTTATCGGCCATGATTAAAGGAAACAGAGGAAGGCGGTTTGTAATGGAGTTTGGATGCAGGAACAGAGGATGGAGGGTTATATATAGATGAAGTCCAGTAGAAGGAGAAACCGATGCAGTTTTGCCGTTACCAGATGCATGAATAACCGCCGGAGACCAACGAAAAATAACCTCCAGAGGAGAAAGAAAGCGGTTATGGAGTAACCGACATGATCGCCCTTTGGGCGCAGGAGAGAGAATAGAGAAAAACATTTCTTTGATGACTAATCTGTCGTTTAAGCAAGGGATTAGGAATGGGTTTTGTTTATTTTTTTTTTTTTTTTTTTACCCACCCATCTTCTCGAAATCTTAGATATTTACCATTTGACCCCGTTAATCTTGCCTTTACAAAGCTACAAAATCAACCAGGACTTGACCTCGTTATCAAAGATTGTACTTGTGTACACGTATCTTAAGACAAATTAGCCCAATACTGTCGAAACTCGGCTACAAAGTCTACTTTTTTTTTAACTCTGTTGGAGTCGCTGAAAAGTTACTGAACATCATCTGTTTTATTGCATTCGGAAACCAGAGTCCCCCAAAAAATAAAAAGTATGTCAAAAAAGGAAAAATCCAACAAGATCTTCTCAGTTATGTTCGTCATCATGTCTTTTAAGTAAATTATTTACAAGTTTGTTTACCCCTCTCCTCAGTCCTCTTTCTCACCATTTTTCTTCCGATCCGATTAATAAATTAGCGGCCGTTAGCTTTTCTTTTTAAGTTATTTTCTTCTCTGATACGTTTCTTTCTTCATCACCACTGAAAGGTAGTTTTCTTTTTCCCCTTTTTTGTTTCTTGTTAAAAATTATGTAGAGTTGAAAAGCCCTTGTCTCACCAGAAATGTCCGTCTTCATCCATTACCCACCTCGCATAACCTTGAGGAATTCCAGAAATCGCTTCTTCCTCCACAGTTACTTCATCTCTCTGTCAAAATCATAATACAAATTACCACAAGTATTATGCATCAATGGCTGCTTTATGTTAGTTGGCTGTCTTTTCTTTTCTTTTTTTGTTTATTTCATGTTATCTTCTTCTTCTCACCTGCGTGTTGCCGGAACAAGATTCAATAACACAAATTTCTGACTCTATTTTTGTACTTTCAGGGATGGTTTCGAAGGATCTAACCACTGTGGATCTGCATAAGATGATAAATAATCTCGACTTCAGAGAACATATTTGGTTGGTCACTTATGAATTCAGAAAGGGTTCTTCTCTTTTTTACCTTCCGTAACTTTCATCTTCACAAGAGTTTCCTGAAGAAGATACCCAATCCATATCAAAAGCTGCACATGTACATTGGTCACCATGCCCATCATAGCATAAGCAATCATTTTCAAGAATCTGGTCTAAACCTATATCCTCCAACGTCGGTGGTGGAGCACTGCAAACAACACAAAGCCATTCCCAAGATTTAGCTGGCAACAACCCAAATTTATATTTATTTGAAAGAGATCATAAGCTTTTACTTTTTTTCTCTACCTCAAACTAGCAGCAATCATGGCAGTTTCAGACGTTGAGATCTCAGGTGCTGACTCTGACAGACCTTTACTTTCTTCATCCTTTTCAGCTAAACCATGTCTAGCTACTGGTCCCAACGCGCCTGTACTGCCATCGCTAAGGATGCTACTTTCTGATAGAGATCGTTTCATCGTACACCTAACGGCGGTAAAATGTAATGTAAGTAATCTCTAATGAACAAAACATGCCTCAGACTACTCTACACGTCTCATCAAACGAGGAAATGTACCTTGAATTCTCCGGTACAGAACTGGCAAGAAATCTTGCTGCATTGTAATGCTGATCAGAACCCAATTCCCATAGAGCTGGCTTATCTTGTTGTGGCTGAAAGTATCCCAAGAACCTGTAAAAGAATACAAGTGAGAAGTCAAATAATTTTTGTCGCACCCGAGGGCAGAGAGAGAGGCGTAGAAAGACCTACAAGTTAATCGCATCTTGCTTTTCGGCATCCATATAAGCGTTACTGTAGTAACGTTGTAGTGTTCTGAATAATTCTTGTGACTGAGTCGCCGCTTTCCATTGACCACGCCTTTCACAAAATATCTGTCCACAGAGATAACATCAATGGTTAATAATTTATGTCCGAGGCTTTTAATCTTCACGAAACAAATTATGGCCATAGAAGCTAACAAAGAGACCTTGTTGTGTGCTGCGGATCCTCCATACTGAAGCGCAAGCGTGTCCCCCATTGTCTCATAAATTCCCATCAAATCCTCAGCGAGGGGATTATCTAGATCAATAGTAGTAGACTCTGTCAATCCCAAAGCATGGAGTTGACGCCCAAATGCTACCAAACCATAGGCATACTGAGCAACATTGGTCCGATCTAAACAGTCTATGCAATTGGTCCTCAGGATTCCTTTCTGAAGCCTGGTGACATCCTTTTGCTGATCCTCCTTAGCATCCTTACTATCATTACCATTCTCCACCGCCGAATCTGATACAGTCTCATCATTACTGGGAAGATCATTAGTAGAACAGTCACCAATGTTGTTCCTGCAATAAAAACCAAAACGATACAAAATTAAACGAAGCTAGTTAGCGGAAGAGAGATAAATAATGTGCTCATCAAGAAACTACATAGAAGGTAAAAACTGACGGTTAATTTGGAAACTCACCCCAATGTGGATGGATTCTGGTTCTGAAACCCATCTGCTCTGAGATCTGAAGTTAGCTGACAGTAGAAGATGCCAGTCAAGTTCAGTGCATAAGTAGCCAACCTGCCGAGAATTGCCAACACGTTTGTGCCTTTTCTGGAACAAACAAAAAAAAACCATTTTCAGTAAGTAAAAACGCATACTCTGTTACTAGAAAATGCAATAACAAAAAAAAAAAAAAGAAACAAAGAAGCATATGAGGTTGTTGTGTCCATCACGTACTTTCTGGAGTGTTTATGCAAATCCCAGTGAAGAGGCCTTAGACGCTCCTCCTTGCTTAACCCTTTATTTATAAATTTGATTGCATTTGCAAACTCTGCACGCAGAATAGTCTCTCGAGGCCTCTTTTCACGCGTCTATTATATCAATCAAGTGAACTATCAATTACCAGGAAGAATATATCAAAATTTGTAACTTCATCGACAAGTAAGCCAACCAACCTTTATCAAGTTCAATATGATGATTGGGTTCCCATATCTCCTTGCGAGATTTTCAAAATGCAATCTGGTTGCCTCGAAGCTAGGGTCTTTCGCTGACACTTTACACAGATAAGAGAAATCAGCACAAAAATTAAAGCAGAAAAGAAATTGATAAGGAAATAACATGTTGGTGAACAAAGATCATACATATTATATCAGGTTTGATATTCAAGCGTGAGGTCTCCTGAGACCAGAACAAAGGAATCGAACCCCGGTTCTGAACTACAGAACTTATTCGGACAGGATTACCATCTTGAGCTTCCTCGAAAACAATCTGCTCTGTCTCGACATCATTAGCTACCCTGCCTTTCTCGTTCACACCACGTTTCAGATATCTGTGGAACAAGATAGAAGATTACGACCAAACTAAGACTTAATCCCATTACAGCTTAACCAAATGAACGACCGAGATAGAACAAGCTCAGGTGGAGTGATTGTACCTTGTGCCAGCATAGTACCGAGATCGGCGCGCAATTAGAGTCAATCTAAAGTTCTTCTCAAAAACTGATAGTTTAACCTATGTATTAGACAAAATGAAAAGACATTCCAAAGGTAAACAACTTTGAATGTGCATCAAAAAGACAAAAGATTTGAGACGGCATCCACATAGTATGGGGTTTATTCCTAGTTCTTGCGAGAGTTTCTTCTCTCATGCGGCAGACATGTTCAAAATCAAGTAACAAGGACAAAATAATTAATAATGTGACGTTAAAACATCTCAATATCGGCTTGTAAGTATGAATATATCTGAATGTAAGAAAAAGCAATAGAAACCTTAGCACCAATTAGTAAAGTAGTACCTGTTTGAAAAATCCATATACAAGAGCAACTGTCCACATACAGTCCTTAGCATTATTTCGAATCCGTCGAGTTAAGTATTCGTTCCAGACAAACATCGATTCATAGTAAGAGTGTCCTTCCACATTGTTTGCCAGATTGCTCTGAAGTGAATGCATGATATGATAGGAATAGCTGAAGAAGAAGTCCTTTGTGAGATCAACACTGCAGAGAAGCCTCTTGTACCTATAATATTTCCAAAAGAAGACAGAAGAAACAAAAAACAAAACATGATTCAGAATCTGGATCAGTAAATAATCTGAAAACAAAGTGAAGATACAAGGTAAATCAAAGTTCAAAATAACAGCAGATTAAACGAAATTAGAAGAAAATAAAAATGAGCTCTCCCTTTCTTGATAATACCTCTGTCACATAACATGTCAAAAAATATACAACAAACACAAGTGTGCCCACTATAGAGACAGGGGAGAAGAATACCTAGAAATAGTAAAAAGCAAAAAAGGTGCAACAAAATTGGTCTGACTAGAGATATAACAAAATGGAAAAGATATTAGTGAAACTCTAAGCTGCTGGATTAACTCCAATAAGCAAAGGACACAGTTACCTCAACAACTGTAAACTTGTCTAAGGAAACCTGTGACACTCTTATGGTGTAGGATCAAATGGGGACACAATGGAGAGAGAGAAAAGACAGTAGAAACTAAAGTACAAGTGGAAAGTTTTATAATTTCGAAATGTAATGTAACGAAGGTACCAAGGTACAGGTTTTTCATTTTACAAGCAGAAGTGACATAAGAAGACCTTTTCTCGTCCTTAGAATAAGCCACATTGGATAGCACAGAGGCATGTGGAATCGTAATTATCTTGCTCTTTGCAACACCATAAACTGTGTGCCCACAGATTTCACCAAGCTTCCTTCTTTTAGTGATTATCAGCATGTAATAAGGTCCCAAGAACCTTATGAATCCTAAACCAAGAAACAATCGAAGGTAAGGAATGTTAAGCTTATAACGAAGACGAAGAAACAACTAGTCTAGTATAAGAATGCTATATGACGTTACCGATGATCCCATAGCAAGTGGTGACGAATTTCAATCCGCCAGATGATCTATTTCCTTCGTGTATCCTTCTCAGAGTTTCGAAGCATTCAGCTTCTGTGTAAGCCGTTGAGTCTTCGTAAAAGTTGAGCTCTGTTTGCTCTGCCCTGTCTAACTTGAGGACCCTCCAAAAGGTTCGGGTTTTATCTCTTCCAATCATATAGAAGTTCTGTCGTTTACACACAAACAAAAAAAGGTTCAGAATTAGCAAATCTTATGGATTCGAATTCAAAAGAGAAATCAATTTCGGAGAAACCCTTGGATGCAGCAACACACACACACATAAGAAATCACTCAAACAAGCGAATCAATCATTATAGAAATGGTGGAGAGAGAGGAGGAGGAGGAGGAGGAGAATCATCACCGAGCGAGTCTCGTAGAGCCTGAATTTCTGGAGGAACGAAGAACTCATGTCGACTTGTTGGTCTATCGATCTCTCTGACGCCGCCATTTGAAAAAAAAACTCTTGAGACCCGGAGCTCGATAAACTCGTGCCCTTTCGATATAATTAACAAAACAACGAAATCACAGAAAAGGGAACAAAACCCTCCAAATAGATCACAGAAACGATATAACTCCCCCAAAATCCGTACAGATCAGAGAAAGCTGAATCTGACTTCACAGACACAAAACTCAAAAAAAGAAAAAAATCGAATCTTTGCAATTACAACTGTAATCAGAAACATATAACAAAACGATTCTAAAATCACCCTTTTAGTAATAAGGTCTACAGATCGAGGTTTTGCGGGAAAATAAATTAACAGAGAATCTGAGCAGATTTCAGATTGGTAGATGAATGGAGAAGATGATGGCAGAGCTGCGGTGACCGGAACCACAGAAATTTTTTAACGAGAAAACAAAAATGAAATTTATTATATTTTTTTTTCTTGGGTTTTTTAAGTTTTTAACTTTAGGCGCTCTTTATATATCTCCTAAATCTGTAATTTTATTTTTGTCGTTTGCCAAAATCAAAAACAGTTCTTTAGTAATATTCGATTTCGAAAAGGTAAGTTTGACTTGTGAAATCTTTGCTGAAACTAGAGGGTGACTTGTAACTTGTTCCAATAGGTTTTTATGTTTTCAAATTAACAAAAAATGTCCCAGTTGTTGCGTATATTAATTATAGAGACTCTTAATTATATTTAGTTTTTTATTTTAAAAAATATTTCCTTATGAGCTTAAATCAGTTAATTACACTTAAATAAATTAGAAACTGCTTCTCTGCAAGTATTAAACAATACAACCCATCGATTCAAAACTATATTACTATTTTAGAATGAATGGTAATAATATATATGGAAAGCAGAACCAGAAACCAGTATAAGTATCGATAACTTTGCTAGGACAAATGATCTAATAAAATATACAAAATGGTTAGAAAAAAAAAATCTAAATTATTCCGAGACAAAGTTAGGAAAAACAATAGGAATGTAAATTTCCAACAAACAGAAGATTTATATAAAGAGATATAAATATTCAAATGACAAATTTATATATAATTTGAAAAGAAAATAAAAATATATTAACAAATACAGAATGTGAAATATATAAATTCTTTCTCGTAAATACATGATTAGAGCAGATGATGAATGTGTTTGAATTATTTTTGCGTTTATAGAACATAATTTATCGTTTTTATATATAGAACAGAATCCAAAATATATCGTTTATTTTTTCATTTTGTTTGCGTTTGATTTTGGATTTTACATCATGTCAAATTGTCAATGATAATTTTTCTCTTAATAACGTTCTTTTGTTGGGTTATATTTCAGTTTTTCAGAAAGAAAAAAATATTAAATATATCATATCTTAACACTTGAGTTATCATATCTTTAATTGGCATTTAAATTTTTGTTTTCGTGTATGTTTTTCAAATGAACCCACGATCATAGGCATTTTAAACTAAGTTTTTACTGTTAATTATAGCGTGAACCCAAAATGTAAATAGAAAGAATTCTATCATTTGTGTTTCATTTTTTTTTTAATTCTGTTTGTGCCCGCCTTTGATGTTTGCTTTTACATCATGCCAACTATTAGATATCACGAAGTCAATGACAAACATGATCAGCATTTCGAGAATGTCAGTTTTCTAATTTACAAAATCATGTCAAACTCGTTTTCACCTTCCATTAAATAATACTGATACGAATAATGGAGGGTTCGTACTTTTCTTACAGTGTGAAGATTAATCAAACGTGTACGGGTGTACAAACTCCCTTTGATATTGATGGATCCTTCTGTTTTGATTTAAGATATTTTGTGGTATGATCAAATTAGTCAAGTCTATTAGTTTGCTTAATCAATTTACGTTTATGATATATAAAAATGATTCTATATTTCTATGTGATGTAATTGAGGTCACCAAGGTGTCGGTATGTATAAAGACAAATTCAAATACAGATAAAGTTGACGAACATAAGATAATAGGCAGTTTTTTCTTCAGGGGTTGATAAAACAAAACAAACCCCAACACTTTTAATGTAATGTAAAAAACAGTGAGTTTAAAAGATAACACACTACAACTTTTATTGTTTTAAATATAAAAAAATATAGGTGTCGAACTAAATGAACGTGTTAATAATGTATGATAGAAAATACAATAATCTACGAATGATTACAGTGATATCTAAAATTTACAGATAAGAGGTTGCCAAAATAAACATCATAACTCAGAAGTAAGTTGAATTCGACTTGCCGTCGGACCATTGGTCTCTTTAAAAGTTGTAAATTGGAGAATAGAATCATTAGAAAGCAATCAGCGAATGGAATATTAGTATAAACAAAAAGGAGAATATACTAATATGCTTATATTCCATCTTCAACTTGATCGTAATTTAATTTCCACACTTTTTATTCCTTTGTCAAATTCTCCAATTCGTCTTTAATCAAATGGCTTGCAAATGGTACACGTTTCAATTTGTGACATTATTTATCATAAAAATCGTTTTAGTGATTCTAAACACTAAAAATAAATAGTTAAAATTAGCTAATCGCGTCATTTATAATTTTTTTTTTTTTTGTTGGTCCGTTCCGTTGTCTACTTTCCTTTCACTGCAATAGAATTGGGAAGAGTCTTCAGTCTTGCATTAAGGAGATAATTTAACGAAGAGCTAAATTGCGTTGATAAAGACGAGAGACTTTTAACGCATCTATAGAAAAAGAAAAAAAGAAGTTAACGAGAGCTCCCGAGCCGTTGGATTTGTAATATCCGACGGCTAGAAACGACGAAATTTGGGGGAAGTGACCTGTACTGGTATAACACAACATGGGAAAAACCAGGAAACGAGGAACTGGAGACAGCTGGCGTGATGACTTGGCACAGCGTGGGCCTTTCGTCATATAACAACGAGCATCACGTGGGATTTGTCTGGACCACCGTGGCGGCCGATTTTTTTACGTAATTACTAGTATTATTTATTCGCCAATATACTACTACTAGTATTTAAAATTGCAACTCACTCTCAGCATCTCTGCTACGTGACGTGGAGTCTTTTTAATCAATTATTGGTTTCTCTTTTTCTACATTTTCTTCTCCTTTTAGAAATAAACCTGATAAATATATAGATTCGCGTGACAACCTTAAACAATCAATTTGTCATCGACTCATCGCTGAAAAGGTTTCGTCCTCTAGACATTATCGTCCGTTTGTTGCTATATATGTTCTATTCTATCAGTATATGATTTCTTTCTCAATATTACAAAAGGCCAGATCTTACTAAACATATGGTTTATTTGTGCTTTATTGTCATTACTATAAACGTTTAGAGAATGGAGCTACTTAATAATGTTTTAAGTTTTCTTACGGCTAAATGATTGAGACTTGAACATACTCCAAGTCCAAGGCTATCACATCCGTATATGCGTCTGAATACTTTAAGCCAAAATGAAAATCCTTTTATTTCGAATTGGTTAAAAGTTTAAAACCTAAAAAAAGGTAAAAAGTAGATGAGATTTATTCGCTCTTTTAGGTGGTACACACCAAATGTTAAGGGTTAACTATTAAATTAGATTAAAGAGTAGATTAAAGAAAGAAAACAGAAACTGGGGAGAGGATTAAATTGGAGCCGAAAATGTGGAAACTAGTGAAATGTCCAATGATTGAAGGAACAGGTGTCCCTTTTTGGCAACCGCTACTTCATTTTCCCTTCTTTTCTTGTTCTGAATTAATTACTTTTCTTCAACCAACAGGCCCAGGCCTTTACCAACTAATGACATAAGTTTTAAACACATGAACATACCATTTTAGAATTTCAGTGGCATGTTTGAAACATATCTAACTTATCCCTAATAAAAAGTCGAAAATGTAAAAAAAAATCAGCTTATATAATCCCAAAAATTAAAATGTTAGCAAGTGAATATAAAACAATATATTATTTTTACTTTAATTGTTTGTTAAGGTTAGAAAAAGAGAATTTTCTAGAAAATTATATATTTTAATATTATTGTTATTCAAATGCATTTAATTAAAAAATGTGCTCCATATTATATTAGTGTTGATATATTCGCGCAAAAATTTAACTTTTCATCTTAATTATTATTCCACTGCTTTGAGCAGTGTATTTAAAATAGAAAATAATATAATGGAAAAATTGGAATGATCATATTTTGAAATGCTTTGAGCAGTGTATTTAAAATAGAAAATAATATAATGGAAAAATTGGAATGATCATATTTTGAAAGGTTTATCATTAATTTTGTACAATTAAATCAAAGAAATGGGAGGAATAAAAGAAACAATTAGAAAATAGAAAGATGGCGTAATATAAAGGGTTGACTGCTTGAAACCCCCCTATTACTCTACTTCTGCCTTTTTCCACCTGTACTCTGAAACTCTTGATAAATCTCCGCAAACTCTAACTTTTAATTATAAAACCACCTAAACTATTTTTCCCAACCCAATTCCACATTTACGATTAAAACATGTAAAATCGCGATTAATCTGTTAATTCGCGTTTAAGAAGAACAGTGATTGCCCAATTGATTTAACCCAAACCCATAATCCGAATTTACCAAACAACCAACACGACCGAAGAGATCAATTCAAATCGTGATTAAAAATTTGGGGATTAGGGTTCTTATTACAAGAGACAGAGAAAGACAATAGAGAGAGCAGGGATCGTGGTTCTGGGTTTACCGTTGTCGGCGTCTCGTCAGAGAGAGGAAGGCGAGACGAGAGAGAGAGAGAGACGAGACGAGAGAGAGAGAGAGAAAGACGAGACGAGAGAGAGAGACGAAGACGACACAGAGGCGTTGTTTGTCGTCAACGGCATCTCATTGTGTTGAGTATGGATGAATTATTCACTGTTGTCAGGTAAAAAATTCGAACTCTACTATAGGTATAAAAGAAATTTCAAGAGTGATAAAATAAGTCAATTTCGGTTTTGATGTAGGGAAAACGTGGAGGATCAGCATGATGGAAATGATTTCAATCGTGAAGAAGAAGCTGCTGAGAATCCAGAAGAAGAGGCTGAGAATCCAGAGGAAGAAGAGGAGAATCCAGAGAATGGAGATGAAGAAGAGGATGTAATGGGACGATATGAGTATGAAATCGAAGAAGAGGTTGCTGACTTTGTTGATGAGGATTATAGAGAGAGGCACACAATTCCAGAGAGTTCATATGAAAAAGAGGAAGATGAAATGGTTGTGAAAAAAGAAGAATGGGAAACAGGAAAGGTGATAAATTAGCTTTAGGAACTAAGTTCTACACAGGGTATCAGTTTAAGGAAGCTGTGTTAGAGTATGCTTTGAGTAAAGCTAGAAACATCCAGCAAGAACGATGGGATAAAACTAAGTTGTCATATAAATGTGGCATTGGTGGAACATGCAAATGGAGGGTTTATCAGATTAATCGCGATTTTACATGTTTTAATCGTAAATGTGGAATTGGGCTGGGAAAAATAGTTTATGTGGTTTTATAATTAAAAGTTAGAGTTTGGGGAGATTTATCAAGAATTTCAGAGTACATGTGGAAAAAGGCAGAAGTAGAATAATAGGGGGGATTCAAGCAGTCAACCCTAATATAAACAACTGGAATGACCATATTTTGAAATGTTTCTCATTGATTTTATAGAATGATAAGATAGCTGATTAAAATTCAAAATAACATAAAATGATATGATTGATACTACAAATAAGTGATATGACCGACTTAGTTAAACACCTATATATTCTATCATGAATCTTTCCATGTATGCTCCTTCTTGATTTAATGAAATTCAAAAAAAAAAAAAAATATATATATATATATATATATATATATATATATATACTACAAATAAGTGACATCGCGGAATCATTCCGTCATTTCACAAATTATAAGAAAACTATATTCATCTTATGTAGGCTTACCGGGCCAGTTATAAGGCCCATTTTATGATAAACGTCTTTTGCGCCAATCTTATGTTATGGAGTTAAGTGCAAATCTAGAAAGAGCCCCTTTTTTTTGTTTTTTAACGAACTTCGTCAACAAGTTTTGTAACCACGTCGTATTCCCATCAGCAGTACATAGTAACATAATTCTTAACATGTTAGTACAAAAGAGCTAGCTTTACTAACTTGATAAACCCTTTGACATTATAGAGGTTCTGCCTCCATCCAACTTAAGCCGTGTGAAATCCCGAGGTTCACCCACTTAAACTATAGATTATAAGACCCAATTTTAAAAGATATTTTTCAATATATACTTTTATCATTCCTTTTTTGTATAAATATACAAAATTATAGACTTTTTTAATCATAAAAGTAATATTTGTCGATTTAAAAATACAGAAACGTTTATAAATATTTTATTGGTTAAATGTACTGTTAGATATTTATTAGATTATTTTATATAGAATAACTAAAATCTTAAACATAAAGACTATTGACAAAACAATTTCTTTTACTCTAACCTTCTTTCCATTATATTTTTTTTCTTTCATTTTTGTTTGTGATACTAGATAAAATTTATGAAAAGGACATAATTAAAAATGTTGCTTAGAATATTAAAAAGGTTAGACCAACACTGGCTATATGTCGACAACGTTTCACATAAGTAGTTATGATACAACACAATGAATAAATTTTATATTTGTTTATTTATTGTGATGTAGTTTAGATAACTTTTCTTTCAATCTTATATTTTTTTTTCTCTTGCCGATAAAATAAAATTATAAAATAAGATTATTTATTTATTACATAGATTTGAATATTATAAATATGACAAACGGACTGCGAAGTTCACCACTACAATCATCTCTCTCTTGCTCACATATCTAATATTTTGGAGATGGCAGGCAAGTGTCTTTTGGTGATTGTTACTGGGGCATTGTTGGTATTTTCCATCTTTCATGATCCGATCATCGTCAACGCCGGCGAAGGTGTTCCGGAAGTAGCATTGTTCACTTTTGGAGACTCTTACTACGACGTTGGAAACAAAGTGTTCGTAAGCAAACAACAAAACCCTCCACAAACCATGTGGCCTTACGGCAAATCCCGCGACGACCCCAACGGCAAGTTTTCCGACGGCTACATCGTCCCCGACTTTATCGGTACGCTCTTTATTCAAACTCTTAAGATAATCTGTTTCCCATATATAACGACGATATATAGTTTGGGAAACACAGTAAATAATTAATCATGGTGATTATATAGGTGACTTCATGTCCATTCCAAACGGAGTCCCGCCGGCGCTTAAACCGGGCGTTGATTTTTCACGTGGAGCTAGCTTCGCCGTCGCCGATGCTTCCATTCTTGGGACTCCGACGGAAACTGTAAGTCCGCTTTCACAACAAACACAAATTTTGATTTATAAGAGATAAGACATTTTTAGTCTTGATAACATCTGAAGTATACTGCTTTAGTTTTTTTTTTTTTTTAAAAGGTATGTTGTCTTTTGTTAGGAGTTGAAATGAAAATTTAAAGAATCGATTAAATCTGATTACTTTTATCCAGATGACACTGAATCAACAAGTGAATAAATTCAGAAGTATGAAATCACATTGGAAGGACAGCTACATCGAGAAATCACTGTTTATGATTTACATCGGTACGGAAGATTATTTGAACTTCATCAAGTCCAATCCCAAAGCAGACGCTTCTGCTCAGCAAGCTTTTGTCATTTCCGTCACGAACAAATTAAAGAACGACATCGCCGTAAGTTGTCGACAAACAAAATATATGCGCTTTTATGCTTCATGTTCATCGGGCTCACTATATAGCATACGTTTATATTTTACAGTTGTTACACTCCTTGGGAGCGAGTAAATTCACCGTTCAACTGCTAGCACCGTTGGGTTGCTTACCGATCGTCAGACAAGAATACAGAACCGGCAACAACTGTTACGAGGCACTCAACGACTTGGCCAAACAACACAACGAGAAGATCGGTCCGATGTTAAACGAGTTTGCTAGAAAACCCAACGACGGTTTTCAGTTCACCGTCTTCGATTTCTACAATGTCGTTCTCCGTAGGACAAGAAGGAGTATTAACTACCGTAAGTCATCATCATAATAATCACTAACTTACTAACACTGGGAATCAAGAAACCTTTTGAACCGGGAGCACAAATAGTTAATAAATAAGATACGGTAAAAACAATTAACACAAATATATTTACCATAGTAGTAACTAGAGCAGTAAGATACGTGAAAATAGAAAAATAAAGTAAATAAGTAACCCTTTCGATATCATAAAAATCTGTTTAATGTTTGGATTGATAATAAAATTACTTTTCAAAGTTTTACTTGCAACAAAGAAAATAAATGAACATGCATATTGATGGGGCACGTACGATTATTAACGGGGGAAATAACCAAACAGAGCCACAAATTTGTTCAGTATTTAGCTACACATTTTAATTAATATCAGGGGCACTTATTCCTATCTCTTAGGGTAGATTTCCGCTCCTGCTTACTAATTATGTGTTGCATATATTGTTTAGTATATTGATAAATTTTTAGGGATCTTACAATAAAAGTTTTATCAAGTACAATGCAAAGAAAATAAAAGACAAGATAAAAGATACCAAACTATACGTAAACCGTACGTGAAGATATAATGAACTTCAATGATTCACGTTGATCTATAGGGTTTTACGTGACCAACTCATCGTGTTGCGGGGTAGGGACTCACAATGCGTATGGTTGTGGAATGGTTAACGTGCACTCGAAGCTATGTGAGTACCAAAGATCTTACTTTTTCTTTGACGGACGTCACAACTCAGAGAAGGCTCAGGAAGAAATTGCTCATCTTCTCTATGGAGCCGATCCTAACGTGGTCCAGCCGATGACCGTACGTGAGCTAATCGTCTATCCGGCCAAGGAGAATATGCGTGAGTTTTGGGAACCCAACAAGCCGTCTATTCGTCGTCGTCCATCTCGTGACTCTTACCTCGATTTATCAGCTTATTATTAGTTGGATGACTTTGAGCTGAATCTTTCGTTATATATATATATGAGCCTACAACTATTGTATTCTGTAAATGAAAAAAAAAAAAGGAAAAAGAAAAAAAACTATATTTTTTTTTTGGGTCTAAAGTATATACTTTTACCTATTCCGTAGCATAATAGATAGTTAACTTTTTGCTCCTGCGCCAAGACTCAGTAGTCTATCAATAAAAGCTATAGTAACGTACAAACTATATATAGTAAGGTACATCAATTCATTGGGACCATTGTTTGATAACAATCTTGCATCTCATTGTGACACCATATAAAAATATTGGATTATACTGCACAAACAAATTTAAATACTAGATTACAAAAATAATCTGAATAATATTCACTACAAAAAAATCATTTTACATTATTTATTTTTAATATTTGCATTAGTTATAAATGAAGACGAGAGTTGTGGAAGATGTTGCACTGTTCGATATCAAGAATTCAAGATCGTCTTCAAGAGGAACGTCGCCTTGGAAGAGAAGGGTTTGTTCGGAAACAGGGATACGTTGATACTTCTCGATCTTCTGTTTGATCTCCAACACTGTATCCCAATAACCCACCTCAATGGAGAACGTGGAGCCACTCTGAGTCTTGAAGAACAAATCCATAATCGTATCAGTGGAGACTGAACTATAGAGAGTGAAGACAGATAGAGAAAGAAAGGGAAATTGTGATATTTTGCAACTAAAGTTCCTCTTAATTCACGTATCAAACGGGCCTGGCTCAATTCAACCTTCTCGGGTTACGTGTTTCTTAAGTTAAGAAAGCTTCGTCGAAGAATCTTAACCGCTCGATAGCTCTACTAAAATGATCCAACGGTCAAATAAGCATCCTTTTGTTTTATACAACTTGAGATGGTGTCATCCAAAACACAGCGTTTAAGATAATTAAGAGGACGCAGCGTTTAAAGATAATAAAGAAACGCAGCGTTTAAAAGATAAACAGAGTTTAGAGATTAACTTTTTTTTTGGTGGGAAACTAAGAGCCAAGCTCTTAGGTCTTATTCAGAAAATAAAAGTTTACACACGGATCTGTCGCGGCCATTGCTTGCCGGCAGTATCCTCATCCAGCAAAGAAATTACATCCACAGGAGCATTATCAAACAAATGAAAGCCTAACGGCAAAGAAAACGTATAGTTGGCTAGACCATCGACAAGACGGTTAGTTTCTCTATACACATGAACCACCCGGATAATCCAGTCCCTTGAGATAAAGCCATGGCACAACCGCACCAGGAAAGAAAGCGGATGACAATCAGCAACCCTTTCGTTAAAAACCCAACCACCATTTCAGAGTCCACTTCGACCACCACCCTCGATACTCGCCGTTCCCAAGCAATGCAGAGGCCATAGTAAACACCCCAAAGTTCAGCTAACGGCGCTGAGCATTGACCAATGTTTAACGCAAAGCCGCTGCACCATTCTCCGTCTCCATTCCGCATGACTCCACCTGCTGACGCGCGTCCTGGGTTGCCGCGAGAGGCACCATCGGTGTTCACCTTGTACCATCCCAACTGCGGAGGCACCCACCCTACATTCTGCTCCGACCGCTCAACCTGTTGTGGTCCTGCACCAACCCCCAGAGCAGCCGTCTTCACCTCTTTAGCTTTCTCTTTTAAGAACCGCATTCTGTCTCTGCACAACTTGTTCTCTCCAAAAACATTTCCGCATCTCCACTTCCAACCCCACCACACTGAAACCGCAAACAGAGTCGACCAAGGACCCTCTACAGAGTCTCCATCATCACCCAGATTGTCATACAGCCACTCGAGAATCGTTTGCGCAAAGAAACTCACTCTCTTCCTCCTTGGAATAATACGAGACCAGATTCCCTGCATTGCAGGACAGTCTCGTAAGACGTGAGTAATGGATTCAACGCCAGCCTTGCAAACTTCACAGATACTCGAACTGGATAGATGTCTTCTGAACCTCTCCTCATTCGTCATTACGACCTGACGTCCAACTAGCCACAGAAAAACTCGAGTTCGTTCCGGCGCTTGAACCCTCCAGATTCTTTTATAAAACATTCCCAAATCCTGTGCCGGAACTGTGTCACGTGTTAAAAACCCATACGCTGAGCCAACAGTGAATCTCCCATCTGAACGTTCCCCCCAGGAGAGCCTATCCTTTGCACCTGTTACGCAATCAACCACCACAGCTCCTAGTTCCAGCTTACAACCTTCTGAAATAAATGGCATGATACGAGAAAAGTCCCATCCATTACCTTCATTCCAAAAATCTCTTACTTTCAAATTCTGATAATCTGGTGGTACAACTCTTGTCGCAAGATCCATCAATGGAAGCTGATTCAGCCACGAATCTATCCAGAAATTGACAATCCTCCCATCACCGATCACCCATCTAAGTCCTGGCAAGATCACACCCTTTAAAGCGGCACATATACTTCTCCAAATGGGAGACCAATTTCCTTTAGGAATTAACCAAGCTACATCATGTGTATCCCCAACTCTATACTTACTCCTGATGACCATTGCCCATAAACTGTCACGGTCATTTAGTATTCGCCATCCTATTTTTGAGATCAAAGCTGAGTTCATGTCATGAGCTTTTCGAATACCGAGCCCTCCTTTCTCTTTCGGTAGGCAGACTTTATCCCAGGCCAGCAGGTGCTGCTTTCTTTCGGCACTACTTCCCCAAACAAAATCTCTCGACAACTGATCAAGGCGGTCCAGAGTGCTCTTCGGTAGCTTGATCGAACTCATAATATGGACCGGGAGCGAGGTGATGACAGACTTCGTAAGGGTAATACGCCCCGCGAAACTTAAAGTCCGACTCTTCCAACCCGTCAGTCTCGTCGACACCCTAGCAAAGACATCACATAAAGTCTCCTTATTTATTCTTTGATACAGAATAGGCATCCCAAGGTACTTGCCGAGTTCCCTTGTCGACTGAATTCCACTCGCCGAACTAATGGACTGTCTTAGTTCCCGAGACACATTCTCTGAGAAGAAAATTTTAGACTTTTCCAAACTCACTTTCTGTCCGGAGGCTGAACAAAATCTCTCCAACACCCCCCTTATAACTCGGACTTGAGCCACTGATGCCTCCGCAAATAAAATAAGGTCATCCACAAAACAAATATGCGAAAGAAGAGGTCCTCCACGAGAAAGTCTTATGGGTTTCCACCTTTTTTCCATAATGGCTCCCTCTATTAAGTGACATATCCTCTCCATACACAGGACAAAAAGATATGGCGACAAGGGATCCCCTTGTCTCAATCCTCGAGAGGGTTTAAAAGCATCCGTTTTTTCACCGTTCCACAATAAATTCATGGATGGCCCAGAAACACATTGCATGATCTACTGCACCCACTTCTCAGACAAGCCTGCTACCCTCAGCGTGTCTTCCAAAAACTCCCAACGGACTCTGTCATATGCCTTCTCCAGGTCCAATTTCAAAAGCATCCATTCTTTTTTCCCTTTCTTGCGACGCATTGAGTGGACAGCTTCCTGGACCACCACAATGTTATCCGTACTCAGTCTGCCTGGAATGAAACTTGATAACTAAGAAACGCACGTTTAGATAACTAGAAAATGCAGCGTTTTATGGAAAACCAAGAAACGCAGCCGTTTAAAAGAAAATATCCGGCCCATTAAACCGAATCTTAATCCGTCTCTACATGTGAGCTCAAAACCAAATCAAATTCTCAAAATCTGTCTCATTTTATTTAACCCGCTTATGAATCTAGCAAGTTTGGAGGTCTTGGTAATTA
This sequence comes from Isatis tinctoria, assembly GCA_010577795.1. Taxonomy (NCBI): domain Eukaryota; kingdom Viridiplantae; phylum Streptophyta; class Magnoliopsida; order Brassicales; family Brassicaceae; genus Isatis; species Isatis tinctoria. The sequence continues at coordinate 28,623,803 of CM021246.1, read as the reverse complement.
GAGCATATGCAGCTCAGATATTTACTGGATCCTAATAAGAATTTTAACATTAAATAAAATAAAAAATCATACTGAGAGAAGAAACGAAGAGAAACATTTCTTCTATAGGACCTTTTGGAAACGTTTCTTATCAGACACGTGTCAATGAGAGGGACTATGGAGAATTTCCTGTGACTAAGAAAAAAGAAAACAATATGACGAAACACTTTGGTTTCATCTCTTTGGTGATTTCTACGGAGAAGACCGGCGATTTCGAAAATGGAGATGAAATGCGGTCTCATCGACTTTGGTCTCATCTCTCCGTGTCAAGAGATTTCGATTTCAGCTTCGGAAATTTCATCATGGGATTTGAAATCATTTATGAAATTTCGATCTCATCTCTTTGTACTCTGCTACGGAAGAGTACAAACTCGACCTCATTGAACTAGGCAAGTCTCATGCTTCCGTTTGAAATTTCTGTTGTTGTTAGTGCACACAATCATCAAAGTTTTAGCATTTTTGTTGTTGCCCGAAGATAAAAGCCTTAAGCTTTTGTTTTTGTTTTTTTCTGTTTCTGAGTATAAGCTTTCATGGCATAGGTCATTTGCAATTAGCTCCTCTGTCTCTTTGTTTCTCAAGAACTCAAACACTTAACAGTATCCATCAATTTAAATCTATCTGAAACTGAAAGTCTTAGCCCTTTTTTCTTGCCCGGACAAGAAATCTTTCAGCTTTTGTTGTTGTTCTTGTCGAATTCAATCTCAATGATAATTCATCTGCAGTGAATAATAATGTTTATTTGCAATTGATTTAGTTTCTTCTTTTTCTTATTCGTCTTACCTCTTAATCCAATTAGTACACACAATCATCAAAGGTTTAACATTAGTTATTGCCCGAAGATGAAAGCCTTAAGCTTTTGTTTTTGTTTTTGTTTTGTTTCTGAGTATAAGTTTTCATGGCATAAGTCATTTGCAAGCTCCTCTTTTTTCTCTTTGTTTCAAACTTATCTGAAACTGAAAGTCTTAGCCTTTTTCCCTTGCCCGGAAAAGAAATCTTTAAGCTTTTGTTGTTGTTGCTATTGTCGAATTCAATATCAATGACAATTTGTTTGCAATGAGCCTTATGTTTATTTGCAATTGATTTAGTTACCTCCGTTTTGGGCTGGTAATAAATGCAATCTTAATATGGTTTTTGGTATATATGTGAGAAGAATGTAGCTGCTCGTGTATGGTTTGTTGGTGTGCTGTGAAGAATCTATTGATAGTGCTGTTCTCTCAAGGATGAAGCAGTTTAGAGCCATGAATAAACTACATAAACTTGTTTTAAAGGTTAGATCAGAGATTTTATGCTACTAAATTCAACAGTCCATTTCGCCTTTTCTTTCTTATGGATAAATGTTGAAACATGTCATTGCAGAGAATATTGATACTGAAGAAATACAAGGCTTAAAGGCGATGTTTGCTAATATAGATACAGATACTAGTGGTACAATCACTTCTGAAGAACTGAAATAAGGATTAGCCAAATTGGGATCAAACTCACTGAAGCCGAAGTGAAACAGCTCATGGATGCTGCAAGTTTGATCTTTTCGATTATATTGAGTTTATTACTGCAACGGTGCATAGACATAGGTTTGATTTATGCACCATTGTTTAGCTCTTTTGAGAGTAGTTGTTTCGTTGATTTTTTTTTTTAAGAACCGTTATTTAAATTCTCCATTGGAGGTCATAAAACAAATTTTCTTATCTTAGAGTTCTTCACATAAAATTAATACTAAAAATTCTATAAGAACCTAATTTTTGGCGGGCTGCACATGCTCTTAGGACAATGATTCTAGAGCATTATTATTGGGGTTGTTCATGTGAGTTTCTAAAAAACAAAATATTATAAAATAATTTATATTGTTTCTTTATTTACAAAGTTTTAGAACCTCACACAATTAAAAAACAATATATATTATTTTATATATATTTTTTTTAGAACCTCACTTGAACAACCTCCTAATGATGTTCTTAGATCTCATCGACCACGCGGTTAGGGAAAGCTACGAGAAAGATGAAGTCTTGTACATCGATCACCTGGATTTTTCTTCGGGAATAGACTCGAATTGAACCCATGAGCCCACTGATTAAAGCCGGGTCAGCAAGTCTATTCCTTGTTTTCTATAAATAATGGTTCCATTACGAGTGTTACTCCTCGCTGAGATTCTTGCTTCTGCACTCTGTAAAATAACCTTAACAGGTTCTGCATCGGTTTTTACTTGTAGCACACGCGACTTTCCAGCTTTTAAGCTTATGAATACGAAACAGAGACGATTCAATTTATGCACCCTCCTTTGTGATATACAGTATTCCAATGTGTCTGGATCTATGAAGTCTCTTGACATCTGATTGAAAAAATGTCATTTAGGTCATTTGATTGAAAAGTTATTTGAAGACTGTACAGAGCTCAAAGTGAAGCTTGATCTGTGCTTTCGAGAAGGGGTAAGTCAATAACAACAAGTTCCTCTTTTTCACCTCAAATGTTATCTTTCTTATTGGTAAATTAGATGACCTAGAAGATCTTCCTAAGCATATTTGCAGAGAGCTGTGAAAGAATGAGAGAGATAGTTTCAAAGATAGCACGTAATCAACTTCAAGAAATACTTGAAAAGCTACAAGGGAAGGAGGAGGTCGCAGAGATTTAAAAGCTTGCATTAAGAGCCACCAGAAACACTTCCGCTGAAAATCTCAATAGTATCAACGTGATCAACACGGTGCCACCGGAATGACCGGTCATCGTCCATCACATTCTGTTTGTATATGAAGAAATAACCTTCTTGTGGCAGACTTACCTGAAACCTCTGTTGAATCTTAGCCAGCTCTTTCCTCAGCTCTCCAACGTTATCACCTGTGTTCACCTCCACCGGAATCTTCCTGGTCCCGCACTTCGGCAGCACCATCACTCTCAGCTTCTTCAGGTTGTTGTTGTTGTTGCACCTCGCCGTCATCACAGGCAAACCTTGACCGCTAATGATCGGTTCCGTTGAGTTTGACGGTGGAGATTGCTCGGGTTTAAGCACTTGGTTGCTGCGGTTCTGGTCGTTTCCGGGAGAAGTGACGTAAAGCTGTAGATGAGAGTTGTCGAAGATTGCACATTGTTCGATGTGGAGATCGTCTTGAAGAACCTTGCCTTGGGAGAAGAGGGTTTGTTTGGAAACGGGGATATGCTGATACTTCTCGATCTTTTGTTTGATCTCTAACACTGTGTCCCAGTAACCCAGCTCGATGCAGAACGTTGACCCTCTTTGAGTCTCGAAGAACACATCCATAATTGTATAAATGGTGTTTTCAAGATCAATGGAGACGAATGAAGAATAGAGTGAGAGATCTTGATGAAACGAAGGTTTCCTTACAATGCGTTAACTACTGACCTATTTCCGTTGGATTTTTTTATAGGGACATCTGCCACCATAACCCTAAAAATATAAAATAACGGTCCCATAAAAGAGCTATAGTAACCTATATAGATTTTTTAAGATATTATTCCTATATTATCTTTAGGCACATAACTTATTTGCTTTATCTACTACGAGTATATAAATATAAATAATTTATAATTAATTTAACTAGAAGAGCTGCTAACCTCGCGCACGAACGGCGGTGGTGTTTCATTGGTTGTATATTTATTTGTATCATATTTATTTTTAATAACATTAAAGAAAATTCATAATATTTATATATTTTTTGTTCGTTGTATTATATTTTAAGAATTGAGATACAGTTATTATATATATATATATATATATATTCCTCAACCCCTCTAATTAAACATAATAGTTGTGAACAACAAAGTAAAATGTTAATGAATAAATAAAACAGTTTGTTTATGGTTTTTTAGATGGGATGGGATTGTAAATGCTTGATTCTTTATTTTTGTCTTCTGTTGGACGATTGTTTTTTGTTCCATTGAAGTTCATATGTGGAGCGTGTAATTTATCAGTAAAACCCATATATGTTTTATGTTCCTTACGTTTAAACTTTTTTTAATTGTAATTTAATAACTCTTTACCTTCTATTGTCTTTTTTATACCTATTGGTTACGCTTAGGGGTGTTCAATGTGGATATTGATTCGGTTTTTTGGTTACTGAAATTTAACCACCATACTAAATCCATATTTACTTTGGTTTGGTTCTGTTATATACTTTTCGGTTTATTCGGTTTTTAACCGAAAGTTATTAAAATACAAAAAAGAGAAAGAAATAATAATAACAAAAAAGTAGTAAAACACCTATTTAACATCGTATAAAGTTATAAACTATAAAAGAATCAAAGTATAACTAAAACTTTAAAAGAAAAAAAACAACGAAAAGAATAGAATAATAAGAAAAAGAGTTATTAGACTCTTCTATATTTTTCTTCCACCAAAGTCATACATCATCGGATTAAACACAAACCTCTGTTCTTTTATAGATTTAAAAAATATATTATAAAACATTGGCATTCTCTGCATTATGATTAATATATTTTTAACAATATAGAAAACCTAAATGTTGGAATTTTGGTTTTGAAATACATCATAAAATCCAAAAAAGGAATACACATATAAATTATTTATCCATACCACAAATGTATTATAATTATCTATATAATATATATAAATTAGAAAATATCTTATGTTCGATCGGTTTTATTCGGTTTATTCGGTTAGTTCGGTTATAAACCTAACCATATCCATATACTTAGGTTTTGAAAAAATAACATCCATACATTTTATATGGTATTACAAAAACCAAACCATATGCTTTATTTTGGTTCGGTATGGACCGACTCGGTTTGGTTTTACTGTATTGAACATCCCAAGTTACGCTTCATTCATCCATGTTGATAGTTTCTTCTTTTCTTCGTTATAATAATTAAAAACGGAATGTGAAATTTTTTTACTAATGAGTTTCATTAAATATTTTGTTTTGAAATATACATTTCATTCTCATACCTAAAGAAAAAAAAAACAGAATTGTGAAATGGTCTTCGTAAATTATTGGTTTGAGATATAAATATCATTATAACAGAAAAACAGCTCCGGCTCTCGGCTAAAGCCCATAAAGCAAAGCTTTATATGCCAAATATAATAACTATTATAGGGGTAACTATTTCAGTTAAATCCTTTAGTGTAGTGGTTAGAATTCTTTCTTAATGTTTAGGAGGTGAGAGGTTCGAAATCTCTTCCTTCCAAATAAAAGACATATTTTTAATTATATTTTAGACCGGAGAAGGGAAGGCAAAATTGGACACGTGGCATGTAAAAAGAGATAAAAAGGAAAGTAAGTTTCTAATTATATATAAAGATTATGAATCTCATTTAATTATTAAAAACAAAATTTAATTAAAAAATGAAGTAATATCAATCTTAAATAGAAAATTAAAACAATTGATTACTTTTGCAAAAAAAAGAAAAGGAAAACGTTTATGTTCAAAAAAAGAAATTGTTTTTTTCTTTTTTTCCAAAAAAAATCACAATTGTTGTCTTCTTCATCCTCCTCTTCACAAGTCATATTTTTTTTGTCAAACAATTATATCACTAAAACAGAAGTTCATAATTATAAGATAAAATTTCTTAAAATCAAACATCAGTATTAGTTCATAACATTGTCATCGTGGTCTAATGGTAAAAACGAACTCTTCCTGCAACCAGATTGTGAGTTCGAACTAACCCTGTTGAAAAGACCTCCTTCGCTTTATCTCTGGACTCTCGTGAGTTATTAAAAAAATCAAACATCAGTATTATCTTGAAATAGGTAATTTATATTGACTTTTATTGGAATGCTGGTTTTATGTAGTGTACCGGTTCATCTCGGTTTGGATTGGTTTAGTAGATCACATAACAAACACTTGAACAAGCATTAAACGTCCAAAAACACATAGACTAAAAACAGTAGACACACACAGCAAAGCCTATTTCTTAAAATGGCAATCAACCGTAATTTAATCTTCTTCGCAGGGTTACTAGCGTCTTTCACACTCGGTAGTTTCCCGGCAAATGTTTCCGGCGAGCCACCTCTCTTATTCACTTTCGGCGACTCTTCCTACGATGTGGGCAACACGAAGTTCTTCTCGTCGGCGTTCGATCCGGCCACCACGTGGCCGTACGGCGACTCTGTTGACTTTCCAACCGGTCGTTGGTCGGACGGCAACATTGTCCCTGATTTTGTCGGTATACATATATATATATTTGCTAATACACATACTGACACACATATAGACCAAAGTCTTGTACTTTCTTTTTTTTCTACTGTTCTTGTAATTGATTCCAATCTAATTGCAAACAAGGTCGATTGATTGGTAATCACGAACCGATTCCTCCGGTACTTGACTCAATAGCTGATCTTTCTCATGGAGCAAGCTTCGCCATTTCTGGAGCAGTTGTTCTTGGATCTCCATCTGACACTGTAAGCTTCTTCTTCTTCTTATTTTTTTCTTTTTGTCTGTTTCGTCATATTTGTAGTAATTTATTTTTGTTGTTTTCGCAGATGAGTTTCGGACAGCAGATATCGAAATTTGTAGAGTTGCGCAAGAAATGGAGCGACAAAGAACGAGCAGAAGCAATATACATGATCAATATCGGAGCTGATGAGTACTTGAATTTCGCTAAGGCTCATCCAAATGCTAATCCTGTGGAGCAGATTGCTCATGTTGCCCATGTTCTTCAAAGGTTATCCAGAGATCTGATGGTAATGTATCTAATTACTTTTAAAAGTCTCTTAATTTTATAGATTGGATCTAACTAGAGGATGTTGCAATGAACTATATAATCCGTCTTGTCCTGACACATTCCGGCCCGGTTTTGGTTTGGTCCTGTCTGTGGCTCTGAGTGCCGTCCCTGTGGCTTTGCTATTTATGAGGTTCTGATCGTAGTGAGATTCAAACATTGAGCCGGGAAATTTTATTTTGGACGACATGCAGAGTTTGTACCGGTCGGGTGGGGCGAGGAAGTTTGCGGTACAGAACTTGGGACCGCTTGGTTGCTTACCAATAGTGAGACAAGAGTTTAAGACAGGTGAAGCTTGTATGGAGATGGTTAACTTCATGGTGACAAAACACAATGAAAGGCTTGGTCCCTTGCTCTTTGCGATGACCGTACCATACCATAGCTTACGGTACAGCCTCTTTGATTTCAATGGTGAAATCCTCCGAAGGATCAATGAACCTTCACGCTATGGTAAGTAATTAATTTACGTGCTCCTTTTGATTTAGTTCTATTTATCATATGAAATAAAATCGCGATTGTGATGGTTAGGATATACTGATACAACGAACTCTTGCTGTGGTACTGGATCGAGAAATGCGTTTGGGTGCGGTTATAGCTACCTGCATTGGAAACTCTGCAGTTACCCGAAATCATTTCTCTTCTTCGACGGGCGTCACAACACCGAGAGAACCGATGAAGATATCGCTAATCTCTTCTATTCCGGGGACAAACATGTCGTTTCTCCGGTCAACATAAGGGCTCTCGTTGGTAAATCCGTGACTGATCTTCCGGCGCAAGACATCTAGAAACACAAATCTTGATTTTGTTTCTTGCGGAATAAGTAAATGGTTGTTGTAAGGTGTGCGTGTGTGTAAAACTCGGATTATTTTGAGTAAAAAATAATCAAACAAACCGTTTACATTGTACAAAAGCCTAGAGTCCAAATAATGTTTTGAGATTGTAAGGAGCAGTGACATTAGGCGGTCCGCTCCAAATCAGCTCGGCGATCTGTCCATGAGCCTTCTCTGTCAAATGAGAGGCATCAAAGAAGATGTAATCTTCAGCGTTTTCGCATAGCTCGTAACCTTGTGAAGGTCCGTTCCGGAATCCACATGTATTGATTCCCTTCAATGGTCCGCTTCCGCAACATGCCACCTTCCCTTGCTTGAAACCGTAGCGAGAAGGATTGTTGATTCTTTGGAGCAGAGAAGTGTGGAAGTCGTGAAGAGAGTATTTGAATCCGGATAGTTGGCGCTCTAAACGCCTCAAGACTTTAGGGAATTCTTGGTTATGGAGGTTGATCAGCTCCGAGACCGGCTCGAAACATGATCCTATCTTTGTCCGGTCTGTTATCGACGCGCTCGGTGTACAGCCGTACGGACCCAAGCTCAAGAATCCGAACTTCCTTGCTCCCGTTTTATACAATTCCTGAAAAGAAAGAAGATAAAAAGATTTCACATTTTGTCAAAGATTCTAATATTCTTCTCTGCTTTTGCTATAATTAAAGATATCAAATCCGTTATTTTACCTCGATGACGTTCGTTGTGTTACCGATGACGTAATCGACGAATCTCTCTTTGGTAGTGGTACTGAAAGTTGAGGTATTTGCAAAGAAAGGGTATTGATAGTCATTTGCTCCGATGTGAAAGAGATAAACAGCTTTTGAGATGACTCTTCTCGCCTCCGCATCTCCTAGTTTCGATCTCAACACTTGCGATACGTTCTTGAAGCTGTTTAATTGCGTTCCCAAATCTTTCGACTTGGATGAAACCAACAAAAAGAAAAGTCCAAAAGTCAATGATTTTAGTCAAACATATAAACTTGTAGGAGGACTATTGTTATGTTTTGAAGTCTTTTGAAGAGACTAATTACCACTCCGGGAAAAGTTGCGGCAAATACTCCGGCGGCCGTGGTAGCGAAATTAAGACCGTAGGTTAATTGACTGTTACTATAACCAGGTTGTAGATTTGGCGGCAGCAACGGCAACCAAGCATGTTCAGCTGCCACGTCAGACGTACGTCAGCAACATGCATTATTATGGTAACATATACTATCAAAACCTAAGTACAAATTAATCAACTACAACGGTTGTTTTGTCTAAACAAAAATAATTTAAATGAAAAATGTTGTTGGAAGTGATGATTTACCGATAAAGTCTGTCATTATCCGTCCATCGGAAACCCGTCCGGTCGGGAACTGAAACGTTGTTTTACCGTATGGCCAGAAATTTGACCGGAAACTAGGGAGAGAATCGAAGTAATTGTTGTTTCCGGCTTCGAACAGGGAGTCTCCGAACACGAACAAAGCGGCTTGGTTCGTAAAGAAATCGCTTTTGCAAGAAATGGAGCCGATCGATAAGCTTATTGTGCAGATGAATAAGATGATGACTATTGCACTAAATCTGGAGCTTGCCATCTTTTTCTTCCGATACATACAAAATCATCATCTGGTCCGTTATATATATATATATATATATCTATATATACAAGGTGTTGAATCTATCTTTTATTTAAAAATGTAAAGTGGTCAAGTTGCTTTTTTCTTTGTAATCATAAGTTTCAGTTGTACGCCTTTGAATATAAGTTTCATCAAGGACCCGATTATTTTGTATACGGCTGCCGAGTTTTGACGAAGACACAGTCGCAAATATTTGATAATACTAGTATAGGTACCGTCTAACGGCCAATTTATTCCAATATATATACATTTGTGTTATTGTATTTCAGTTGGTTGACTTATAATGTTATCTTATGTGGTCTTGAAATTTGACCAGGAAAAAGTAAACATACGATCTTGAAAATAACCAAAAGAATGTTATAAGAAAATTTTACGTTCAAAAAGTACTGGTTATGTTAGAATTGTCAAGTACATTAGAAAACGCAACGGTGGTTCTGTTATAGAAAAGGAAAAATAGCTGATGTGATCACAAGAAAAGTTATAACTATGTGGACTTCCCTTGGCCACGACACTGAACGCAAGAATTTTCAAAAGCTTTTGTCGATGTAGTGCCAAAACTAATTAATCATCATGTTAGTGATAATTATTAGGAATATTTGACCGCTGTTGTTGATGTTTTTACTCAATATTCCTTTTGGAAAAAGTAGGAAACCGTGGTCTAGGGTTCCAGAATCAGATTCGTCTTTGAGTAACTCATGACGACAAACAATGATTTAAAAGAAATATGACGTCGAACTACATAACAATGGGCTTTACATCTTGACCCAATAGTAAAACGGCCCATTTAAAACATTAAAGGCCGAAAAACAAAGAAGCATCCTTCATCAATAATTCCTGGCTTGTCGCACTGTCAAAGTCTGTATTATTGTTGACTGTTGTGTGTAGCCAGCGTTGACCAAAATTTAGAATGATCCAAATGTTGAATCTTAATGGGCCTGTATCACTTTTCAATGACAATGCCTTGATTTTGACCTACAGTTTTTGTGTAGTAGTATTTGAATTTAATTTCCATTCTCTCAAACTTGCAACAAAATATATATTTCTCAAATTATTATGATACAAACCATCAAATTTATTGTTGTTCGCAAAACAAACGTGGCCATATACTTCATCGATCCATCTTTCAATTAATCAACCATTTTGAAACAAGGTCTTGAGATTGTAAGGTCCAACAAGATCGGACGGACCGTCCCACATCAACTCGGCGGTCTGTTGATTAGCCTTCTCAGAGGTGTGTGAGCCATCGAAGAACATATAGTCACTAACGTTATCGCAAAACTCGAAATCACGTGACGTTCCTGCTCGGTATCCACACGTACTGCTTCCTCTGAACGGTCCACTTCCACAACAAGCCTTCTTCACTTCCTTAAACCCTATGTACCAAAAAAAGAAATTCACAATTGTGACATGCGTTATATTTGAGCCTCGCATACATGAGATGTTACTATAAGCAAATATAAAAGAACACACAAGAGTTTGATACCGTATTTTGTGGGATTCTCCATAGCTTCGGTTCCAGCAGTGTAGGAGTCGAAAAGCGAGTACATGAAACCGAGTAATCGACGTTGTAGATCTCTCAAAACATATGGAATTCTTGCATTGTGAAGTTTTATCAACTCAGTGATGGGTTCGAAGCATGATCCTATTCTTGTTGGATCCATTGTTAGCATTCCCGGAAGACAGTCGAGTCGACCCATGTTCATGATCCCAAACTTCCTTCCTCCCATTTTATAAATTCCCTTCAAAGCATACAACAAATCTCAATTATGACTCGTGACTAATTACTAGTTTAGTATAGTGATCTTGTGCCTATCAAGTGTTGAAAAATAATAGTTTCGTGTGGAGTTAGTTAGTCCATATATATATTTACCTCGATCACGGTCGTGGTGTTACCGATAACATAATCCACGAATTTGTCTTTGCTATTGGATTCAAAATGGGAGACGTTGACTGAGAAGGGATAAAAATAGTCGTTAGGACCAATCTGAATGAGATAAACAGCTCTTGAGATTATCCTCTTGGTCTCTGCATCTCCTAATTTATCCTTCAACATCTTCTCCACATTCTTGAAGTTGTTTAACTGGCTTCCCAACGGTATCACGTTCTAATTAGAGATACAAAGAGAATTTTTTTTTAAACAATTTAGTAAGAGCTAAGAGTAGAGATATAGTAACATTCAAAAAGATCCATTTTGAAAGCCTATATATATCGTGACTAAAGACTCAACATATCTCCAAAAACAAACTTATATATCTCTAGGCTTGTATGCAAATAATGCTGAAGAAATATAATAATTAAATACCTGTTTTTGATATGTTTCAACCAAAGCTCCGGCGCCGGCAGAGGCGAAATTGACTCCGTAAGTAAAGTGATTGACGCCATTTCCGGGCTGTAGATAAGGTGGTATCAACGGTAACCAAGCCAATTCCGCTGCAATCATCGCAAAATTGTTATCCAAGAATTTTTTTGTTTATCATAGTTTCAAATGAAGAATATTATGCAAGTAATTAGATGGATATATGTTTTTGTTTATACCGATAAAATCTGGAATCAAACGGCCGTCAGAATTTCTCCCGGTGGGGAACTTGAACGTGGTTAGACCATACGGCCAAACATTGGCCTGAGCAGCTCGGAATGTGTTGATGTAGTTGTTGTTGCCAACGTCGAACACTGAGTCTCCGAACACGTATAATGCTGCTTGGTTCGTTAGCAGACTTTTCTCGCAGCTTATTAAATTGATCGATAAAATTATAGTCAATAGTAAGAATATCGAACAAAATCGCTCAATGTTTGCCATATGAATCGTATTCCTTAAGCTAATTCTTTTTATATAAAATGAGTGTGATATATAGTAGAACAACACCTGTGTTTATATAGGTGATAGTGAGTCAAAACCAGCTAGAAAAAAAAAATGAAGAGAAATGTTTAATCTCTGAATAGTCTAGATGTGATTATACTAAGTGAGGGAATATAATTATATAAAATATAATACAATTGTATTAGTCAGTCAAACTTCCGATAAAAATATACTTGAAATAATATATACTAGAACCGGACCGCGCGTCGGCGCGCGGACTATATTTATTTAATATTGAAATATATAAATTTTTAAATTTAAATTTATGAACTATCTATAATTATAAAAGTATGTGTTTACCTAAAAATAAAAAATAAACATTAAGACCAGGATGAATTATTTCATTGGAATTATAAGAATCTTGTCAATATTAGTATATTTTTTGATGGCTTGGTTAAAATAAAGAGTATGAATGTTGTTTTAAACAGGAAAGAAGTACAGAGACAGGAATAAATTAAAATTACATCAATGTAATTAAAATATAAGTTAGTGTAATATCAAATTTGAAAATGGAATATTTTTACATACTAATATTTTGATGCCTGGATTAACGAATTTAAAAAATTTTAAAATTTTAAAAATTACGAAGGGTTTGCACGGATTACATACTAATATCAAATTTTAAAATTTTAAAAATTACGAAGGGTTTGCACGGATTCCCACAGTGTGCTTCCACTCAAAACCCAAAAAGGGCAATGGTTCGATTAACGAATTTAGAGGAACAGAACTCTGACGGCTATTGACGACACAAATCCTTTAATTTGGCGCTTTAAGTTTTCAGTTTCAGGTTGAATCGAACATAGTAACATGTGTGGTAGGGCTCAGGATAGTAACATGTCTTTCACAGGACTTCTGGTCAATGGAAAAGTTTAACTGTATCGTGTGAACTGATTAGTTTAAGCAAAAATAAGAATTCCAAATTAAATGTACATCTCCAAAATTGGATTTAAACGGTCAATTTTAGTTAAATTTGAACAAAATCGCTTAAATTTTGGTTTAATATATAGTTAGAATATTTAATTACAGAAAATCACTGAGTTATATAATGAGTGTAAATATGTTTATGAGATAATAAATTTAGTTTATCTTCATAATTTACATTTTTAAGTTGATTTTATAAACTTTTATTTAAAAATATGTAATATGAAACATATAAAATCTAAATATATAATAAATCAGTGTACTATTTTTGTACGTTTATGCTACGATCAAGAGTGTCTAGTAACCGTCTAGCAATTTTTTCAACATTGTAATGTCATTACCCACATCTATTATATCAGTAGTCTTTTTTTTTTTTTTCACAAATTATATCAGTAGTCTACTACAACATACTGCTAAGAAGAATAATCAGATCAACAACCCGTACAACGTGGCTATATTTGTTGTCGTACCATGACACGACCTTAACAAACATGTCGCTCAAATGCAATCCCTGCTTTGGCATCAAAGATGCTTGACATGCCATACATTTGTAAATGTATATTAAAAATGAATACACAGATGTGATCGACATTTATAAAACAAAATTATAAACAGGTATTATATAGAGAAATAATTTTGACATGAGTCATCAGCAAAGTGAGTGGACTCAAGTAGTCATCCAGCGCATACCAGATGAATAGGTAATTAGTAGGTTCATTAAAGTGATCTTATTTTTTTGTCACAAACACTAAAATATAAAAAGAACCTAAAATGTTTAAGAACAAACTAAAATGTTTGAGAATAGTCGCAGCCTCGTTAAACATACGTTGAACCTTTTTCATCACATGCTTGCCCCTACAGAATCATTTGGGTGTTTATTATTCTCTAGTCACTTGTCAGCAATTTTGGTGTACTATTACATCCATATTTTCATCAAAAGGGTTCACGAGAAAGTTTATAGTAATATCTTAATTCTGTGTAAGTATTCGAGTATTCAACCAGAGGTCCATAGCCACCACCAGTCCTGTCCTTTCTTAATATTCTAGTTTTTGTTACGATTTTTAATTAAAACAGTAAACATCATTAAAAAGTAAAATAAACAAGTGGCTCACTTTCTCTCGTTATTATTACTAGACGCGTTCTTTGTCCCGTTCAGGTTGTGTTTCCTGTATTTTAGTAACTGTTGTTGTTTTCGAGGTGAACTCCGAATCTTTTCTCATTGTTTTTTTAAAAGAAATATCAAAAGTGAAACTGTTCAAATTAATTACGATGAACGAATAAAAAATACTATAGCATTTCTCAATATCAACCAAGGAAAGTTATGTTCGGCAGAGAAGATTCATAGAACAAATAGAGAGGTTGCAAACAGTTTTTATTACAATGTTAATTAAGTTTTTGGGGGTACAAAACAAAACACTTACGAGGGTGATGATGATACACTATAAAAGAAAGAAAGATAAAAAAGAGAGCTCAAAAGATTAAATAAACTGTCTTACGGAAAAAGACAAAAAACAAAAAATTGAAGGAAGAAGACTCATTAGATAGAAATTATACCTCTATTTACTTCATCACCCTTTTTTTATTTCAGAAAATTAAAAGAGACACTCTCCATGGGATAGAGACTCGTATAAGATAACGGATGCAACAAGCTCCAGGTGTGACTTGTACCATCTCCCCCCAACAGCAAAACCCTGTGAGACAACAAAAACCAGACTGAAGATATAAGTAAACCAAAGTCGAGGCTGCTTGTCTTCACAAACTGACCACAAGATTTAATCCACAATGGGATTGAAACTCACCAACACGCACAAACAGCTCTATTTACAAAACTATGCAACCCATCAATCACTTCAGAAGACTCCATCCAGCATGGAATTGATATCATCTAAGCTCCATAGGTCCATCGGGTTTTCCTCTTCCTGAGTCACAGCGGCAGCATCTACGCCGAGCATAGCTTCCACTTCTAGTGGAGACTCCCACAAGGCGTTGTCAAGGTATGCCATCAGATCATCAGAACTATCATTGTTGCTTGTCCCGTCCTCGGAGTTGGGTTTGAGCTTCTTGGCTGCATTGGTTTCTTCGGCAAACGGAGCTTCGTTATCATTGACTAGCATCGAAGAGATCTCAGGTGTCTTGGGGCCGTGATCGCTCCACCCAAACTCAGAGCAGTCGAATGAGTTACTGCCCTGATCAGAACTGAAATACTGGTATCCATTGTTACCTCCAACATTGAACGAGTTTGTTAACCCGAGCTGATTGTTGCACATCTGAGGCTTCTCTTCCATGAAACTCACATCACCAAAGGAGTCATGTCCCATGCTGTCAAGGGAGTTGTTGCAGTACTGACTCAGATGTGTTGGCGGCTGAACCAAAGCTGGTTTAGCCACTGGCTTCTTAAGATTACTGGTCTTAGCAGTAGGACGTTTCTGGGAGACGCTGGGGATCATCTCCTCTGGGAAATTCACCTTAGCTTTACTGCCACGGATCCTGCGTGCAGCTGCATCGTAGGCTCTTGCTGCTTCCTCAGCGGTGTCGAACGTTCCAAGCCATTCCCTGGAGCCTTTTCTGGGATCACGGATCTCAGCGGCCCATTTTCCCCAAGGGCGTTGCCTAATCCCCCTGTACTGATTCTTTCTCTTTCTCTTGCCAGGTTTCTCAGCTTGCCCATCGGTTTTCTTGCCGGAAACTGAACCTAATGGAGTCAAAACACACGATATCAATCAACCATATGATAACTCACAAAAGACGGTCGAAAATATACATAAAAAAACTGCATCTCTTCGAGAGATAAAGGACCTGAAAGGATGCATCAACATAGTAACAAAACCAATAATATCAACCATATTTCCAAAGACTTAACAACTAACGCTAAACACTATGTAAAACCTCTGAAAAAAAAAAAAAACAAGATCCAGAAGATCTAGCTCATATCATGAACTTTTAAATGATCATATGAAAGTAGAAAAGTCAAATAACCCTTTACGATACTTGACAAATTCTCAATATTTGTAGAAAAAAAGAAAAGGCTAATAAAAATCAAAGCTAGAAAAGGTCTATCTCTTGTCCCCTTTCAACGGAAACCTTGAAAAGTTATGCAGATCTCTACTTTCTCGCTGGAATGTTTTCTGATGAGCAACAACAACAACCAAAAGAGAAACTAAAACGAATACGGAGATGAACATCATGATTAAGATCCACAAACACCATATCAAAAGAACAACCAAATTTAATAGAATCATAAAGGAAAAAAAATCTCATCTTCCCAATCGAAATGGAAAAAAAAATGAAATTTCATGAAAAAACATGAATATCCGAGAGACAGAAACTCATAAAAGCCATTCAGATTCGAATCAATCCTAAATATATTACCAGTGGAGGCGAAGGCGGTGGGAGGGGAAGCTACGGGTTTGGTAGCTCCGGTGAAGAGAAAGGGCTTCACACTGGCGAAGGCATCGTCATCAACATCGAATTCGTCTTCGCAGTCAAAAGCTGAGTCGTCCTTAAACCCTTGGAAATCAGCCTCGAACTCATCGTCCAGATCGAAGAAAACGGATCGCTTATTCGATATTTTCTTCGAAGCTTTCAGATCCGGCCAGATAAACTCGCTGGTGACGCGGCGGGACCTCGGCGGAGGAATGAAGTCGGAGATTATAGCTCCTCCACACATGGTGGCTTTCACAAATGCGCTAAAACTCTTTGAGGGGTGTTAAATGTTCACAAATACAAACTTCGCGGCGAAACGATAAGTATTAACTTCTTTGGGATTCTCTTTTTTATTTTCTTTCTCTTTCTCTCGCTGTGGTTTGTTAACTCTCCAGAAAGATAGAGAGATGGTGCGTCGTATATTATATAGTCTGATTAATTTATTATTGTACCCTTACTCGTCACTAGTTTTACAATAATGCCATTTGTGTGTAAGATGCACTATGCTTTGTAAGTTAAGGTATTTACCTTTTTTTTTCTTTTTTTTTGTCAACGAAGTTAAGGTATTTACTAATTTCCCATCTTTTAGGTTGGTGGATATAATTGACTATTTATAACTTCTCAATTTATTAAAAATGTGCTACACTTGGTGTGGATTTCATGGATGTAATTATTACATATGGAAAGACAGTCATGAATAACAGTGGAAATAAATATTATGTAATTTTTATTTTTTCCATTAAAGTTTAAGTTATTTGGGTAAGAAAATCTGTTGAGCTAAATAGTTGGAGTTTTTCGTTTATACAGATAAAGATAAAGTTTGAGTGTCAGTTAATCATGCTAGAATTAGTGCCTTATGTGGCCTTTGTGATCAAGTGTAAAAAGTAATCTCCTATGTTCTAACAAGTAAATCAAATTAACAACAGTAACTGAATGATGGAGATTGGATCTTTCAAATGAATAAACCGACAACAATATATCAAATATGGTTCTTATAGTAATTATGAAAATTGGATTCTAATCACTTGATGAATAAAATAAACAATGACCAGTCATGGGGAATTGATGAATTATATAGATTTTACACATTGCTTAGCAAAATAAATATTTAATATTTGAGAACAATGTAATTAATGAATTTGTTACAAAAATAAATAAATGTATATATTCAAATTTACTATACAATTATACAAATATGTTGGAGACAGACATATTTGATAAAATCAATAAATATTTATAAGCTGATACAGAAAATAATTTTTTAGATCAGTTTGAACATCTTTTAACATATTTTTGTGAGGAGTGTTCATGTTCGCATGATTATAACATCGACTTTACTGAGTAAATAATAATAATAATAATAATAATAATAAAATAGGACAATAATGTAAAAAAGTACATATTAAAGTAAGGGGTAACATGGAAAAAAACATTAATCCTAGAATCTTGAAGAAACTGCTGAAGAGACGTCAAGATGTAACCGTGTAACATGCCACGGTAAATAAAGGAGGCCATGAAAATTGAAAAGTGTTAGGTACATGCATCATTCGATAATAATTTTAATATTTAAGAAAAGGAAAATAGAATCAGAGATCGAAATATATGCAGGCAATGACCAATACACTCCCCGCAGGTTCGACTCCTCTTGGCCACGCGGCCATGAGTCCTCTATGCGGCTCATGTGAATACCCGGAGAGAGGCCCTGCACGCGGGGTGCACCTCCCCTTGGGACTAGTCTGGACCCATCCATAGGTCTGGGATACCCCTGGTTAAAAAAAAAAAAAAAAAAAAAAATGACCAATAAGTTTTTTTTTTTTTTTGTACTTTCTATGGGCCGCTTTTTTATATCGAAGAAACCCGTTGTTAGAAAAAATGTTTTGCTACTTAGATTCGAATCCGGAATCCGACATAATGCATATTTTTTTAGAAAAGAAAGTTCCGAGTTTTTAATTACTATCAATCAAAATTTTATTAAAAATCAGAATAACAGCCAAAATCTTATGCTTTTTTCATCGTCGTTGTAAATAGTGTATTATCTGTCACAAGAAAACAGCTTTTTTGGTTGTTGAAATTTTTTGTTGTTAAATCTCAAATGAAACATTTTGGATATTCTTCTCCATCCTTTCAAATTCTTCAATAAAACAAAGTCTGATTAGAAAACGAAAACATAAAAGAAGCTATAATTAATTAAATAAATCATGTTGCGAACATCCCTTTACTATTTCTAGCTGTATATATGAATAATCTCCCATAGACATACTTCAGCATCGGCAAAACATATACAGGCAAGAGTTTTACAAAGGCGACGCAAACTCGACCATCCGTTATGATTGGGAATTTGGGAGGGCCTGACATTGTGCAGGCAGTGGCAAGTGGCAACTTGAATCCAAATTTATTTTGAATCTTCGTGAGTACACCATATGTTCACGTTTTGAATGGGTTTGGAACTCCGTCTCCCGTGACAAGGAGTCCAAGTTGAGCTTATAACCGTCAACTTTTTCTTTAGTCACTTTTGAAATCGCGCTTGCTTCCATGCAGAAGCTCTTGCGTATCACATTTTAACTCTCTTTACACAGAGGAAAAGTCTGGAATCACCGTCAGCAGTTAACGTCTACGTAAACCAATCAGCTCGAGCATGAAAAATATATACTGTGATACAATTTAAACCTAGTGTTGGTGTTACCCTCCTTAGTCCTTAACATCACTCTTCTTTCCTTTGATTTTTACTTGTTGCGTTCGCTTTATCTACAGCATTAATTCCACTTACAGAGTCTTCATCATTAATCAAGAGCAAATTAAGTACACCCATAATAGAACGCTGAAAATTAAATTATACATACACCTAAACAATTGTCAATCATTCATATTCTCAGGTCTTAAAAACGAATGATATATCAAAAATAACATGCGACATCATACTCTACATGGACAAATAATTAAAAATTACAGTAAAGAACAATTTCTGAGAAAAATGAGCTAATATATCATTAGGCATTGGCAACACTGCATTTTCCACGTAGTATACGAGCCTATGAGGTATACTGTATACAGTATACATATATGAAAACTTCTAATTTTGGTTATGTCAGCCTTACAGTTGTATATATTCCAACATAATTGCCAACTTCAAGGAATTAATAAATCAATCATAGTATGTGTTAAGACTTAAGAGTCGACGAGATTTCCTGGCATTTCATACTATCTTGACGTTTCAAAATAAAAGAACCCAATCCCAATGTGAAATTATCGTGGAGTGGCAAAATTTGGAAATACAAAAAAAAAAAAAAGGAGAGAGATCATCTATTTTGCTCGTTCGTGTTGCACGTGTGTTTGTGTTTTACGAAGTTTATTGAGAGTCGATAAGAGATAAAAGAAAGACAACAAGTTGGGCAAGTGGACTTACGACAAGGCTTTGCGTTGTCTGGTCCCAGTCCCACCTTGTACCACACACTTGACCAGCCCATTTAGAATGGGACATTTTCATATTGAGAACTTAAAAATCATCATCTGCTGTTTATTGTTTTGTTAAATGCATATATACCCTTAATTGACATTATCCGGTGCCTCTTATCATCTTTTAAAGACAGGTTACTTTTTTCGATGGATTACTGAATTATACTCGGGAGAACTCAAGATGGATTACTATACGTATGTAATCAATGTGTACAAGATAAAGTTATACCAAGAAAATAAATATCTACAAGATAAGGCTAAGAGTGCGAAGAGGTAGGACCATTTTCGTTGACAAAAAAAAAAAAAAAAAGGTAGGACCATTTTCTTTTGGTTGGATTAAGACAAAGCTCCTAAAATAGCTGATCTCAAGAAACAGAAGATGATGTAAGTTGTGAAAGCTACTCGTATCCTGCAATTATTTTTGTTACATTATTATTAAATGAACTATACGCTCTCAAATAACCAAATGATATTGTAACGACCCCCCATCACCATCATCACCTAAAAACCCCACTTCCCTCTTCTTTTCTTTGTTTTTTATAATTTGATTTCCCCCCCTTTGATCTTCTTCCACCTTAAGCAAAGAGAGAGAGAGAGAGAGAGAGAGAGAGAGAGAGAGAAGGAAGGAGAGGAAGAAGAAGAGGTTTTGCCCGTCAGCCACCGTCGTCCGCTCCTCAGGTACACCGGAAAACGTTTTTCCGATTTGCTTCTTATTTGTTGATCTTCAATCGATCATAACTTTCTAACCGTGGCGTTTCTCGAAAATCCAAGGCCACCACCGGATTCAGAACGACGAGACGAAGCCACGCCAAGAATTTCAGCCTTCGCCGCCGCCGCACGCGCCCGCACGCGCCACCAGAAGACCGGCGCGTCGCGCCCACGCGCCTCACGCGCCGCCTCAGCAGCCGCGCGTGTTTTTCACGCGCCGCCGTCCGCTGTCGCCGCCGCCGCGCCGCCGTCGCCGCCGGTGACTTTTCCGGTGAGTTTCGCCGCCGCCCTCCGCCGTCAACCGCCGACCGTCGCCGCCGGTCGCCGTCGCCGGTCACCGGAGACTCGCCGGCGATCTGGCCTCCGGTTTGATCCTGGTTTGGTTAAACCGGCCGGTTCAATCGCGGTTCGGTTTGGTTTGATCGGTTTAATCCAATTTCAATTTCGATTTCCGGTTTAATTCAATTTCTGGTTTAAATCAATTGAGTCCGGTTTAGTCTGGTTTGGTTCGGTTTAATCCGGTTAGGGCGCGGTCTGATTTTGACTGGTCAGACCGTTGACTTTGACCGGGTTGACCGTTGACCGTTGACTTTTGACTGATGACCGTTGACTTTGACCAGTTTGACCCGTTAACCTTTTTTCGCCGTTCGAAAGCCGTTCTGACTCGAAATTTCGTTCTGATTTCAGATTCAGTGTCCGTTTTAGCATCCGGAGTTCAGAAGCCGCAGTAATCATCCGTTTTTGCTAAGGTGAGGGCTTTCCGCAGAATATCGTACTTTTCATCGAAAAGCGCCGTAGATAGGATTTAGTACTAAATGTGTTCCGTTTTCATGCTAGAGTCTTCTTAGGATTGTTTGTAAATCGGACTTAGGAATAATAGATGATTCAACCCATTGATTGTGTATTAAATTGTTAACTGATTCTTTTATACATGTTAGAACTAGGATTAGTTGACCATGTGGGTCGGTAGGGTTGCGGGGGTACGGAGACGTGACTTCTGTACTTGCGTCGCGTGTTGTTGAGGAGATGGTGCTGGGCAGATTAGTCGACCTGTTGTCCAGTACCTTCGTAGGTCGATAATCGTCTACGGGCGGTGTGTTGGGCACTATCCCATCAGTTTGGCCAGGGGCCTAGGACATTGTGGTTCTTTGGGTACTTTAGGTACCGTGATTGTACATGTTTAGTCTATTTTCTATGTATGGCGTGCTATGGTCAGATTTACGTTTTTCTGTGATTAGCATCCCATACCTCACTGAGTGACTCCCCTGTTACTCACCCCTCTTCTTTCCCTTTCAGGTGAGACTGAGGAGTAGTAGACGTTTTATTGGACCGGGTGCTACTTTTGGGCTTTATGTTATTTTGTATTTTCGTAATGTATTTCAGACTTGGAATTTACTATTATTTACGGTATTTCGATTGTGAGGCTACAGACGTATTTTATGGATTTCCGGAAATCTAAACGTGGTTTATTTATGGAATTGAGATATTATATTATATTATGATTAGTGGCACGCCGTTCCCGAGGGTCGGGAGACGGGTGTTACATTTTGGTATCAGAGCCGGTTTGCCATCCCGGTTCCGACCCGGGAGGTGGATTTAAAAAAAAAAAAAAAAAAATCTCTTTTTACGGTTTTCAAATTTTTTTGGGACCTGGGGAATTTAAAAAAAAAAAAAAAAAAAAAAAAGTTGCACCTATCCGATATTAGTCTACTATTCTTTTATCTCAGTTCCGTCCTTCAACAGATTCAACAGATTCTAATCAGTTTTTCTTCCTTGTTCAGATGCCGCCAAGGAAGAGCACTCGAGTTACTAGAGGCAGAGGCAGAGGTCGTGGCCGCACAGCAGAGACTAGCGGAGTCGCAGGAAATGTCGAGGTCACGCAGACCGTCATTCAGGATGGCAACCAGGATGCGGTGAGGCAGATCGCTGAAGAGGTAGCCAGGAATGTGGCTCAGGATACAGTTCGGGTTGCTGCCCAGGAGGCTGCTCGGGTAGCTACTCAGGAGGCTGTTCGGGTAGCTGCTCAGGAGGCTGCACGGGTAGCTGCTGAAGAGGTTGCTCGCCAATTTGCTGCTCAGGCGGAACAAGCAGCCGCTGCCGCTCGCCAGGTACCCTTGGTGGGTGACGCTCAGGGTGCAGGTTTTCCACCGCCACCACCACCACCACCGCCACCAGGCGGAGCTGCAGAGAGACCTACATACTGGGTGATCACGAAGCAGATGCGTGACATGGGTCAGGAGCACTTCATCGGAGGTTCGGATGCGGCTGCCGCTGACAATTGGAGGAGGTCACTTCTTCGCAACCTTGAGCTCACAAGGTGCCCAGAAGAATTTAAGTTGGACTTGGCTAAGCAGTATCTAAGGGACGACGCTCTGCATTGGTGGGAGGCAGTTGTCGCAAGTAACCATGGTCGAGTTGTGCTCACGTTTGAGCATTTTCTGAGAGAGTTTGACCGGAGATTCTTCACCCGAGAAGTTAGGCATGAGAATGCCACCGCGTTCGAGCATCTGATGCAGGGGGCGATGTCGGTCAGAGAGTATGAACGGGAGTTCACCCGGCTGCGCAGATTCGCAGTAGTCACCATCGCTGAGGAGGATCTGATCCGGAAATTTCTGTCCGGGCTGCGAGTGGAGATCCGCAACCGTTGTTTGATCCGGGATTATGAGCGGCTTGTCGACTTAGTGGAGAAGGCTGTTGCGATAGAGAAAGGACTGATTGAGGAGCAGAGATACAGCAGGCCGACTCAACCTAAGCCTGCGAGGGCTCCAGAGATTCAGAGGAGGGCACCAGACTTTTCAGGGCCACCTTTTTGTGCACAGTGTCGCCGTCACCATCGAGGAGAGTGCCCTACGTGTTTTTCTTGTGGCCAGATAGGGCATGTCTCCAGGTATTGTCGCGTTAGACCAGTGGATGCGCCAGTCATCAGGCAGATTCCAGCAGCAGCACCAGTTGCCAGGCAGATCACAGCGCCAGCCGTGGCACCAGTCGGCAGACAGATTGCAGCGGCACCAGCAGAGGGACCGAAGGTTTGCTTCAACTGCAACCAGCCGGGACACTTTTCGAGGGAGTGTCCGAGACCGAGGAGGATGCCGGCATTACCTCCGCCACCAGCCAAACGTCAGGCGATTGCTCCGCGAGTGTTTGCGGTCGGGGTCGACCATGAGGAGTTAGTCGAGCCGATAGCCGGTACGTGTCTTTTATTTAGTTTCCTTTGTTTCGAGCTTTTGTTGTTGTGGAGCATTTCGCTTAGTAGCGTGTTGTGTAGGATCGGTTATGGTAGGGGGTAATGCAGCATTCACTTTATTCGATTCGGGAGCTTCAGGTAGCTTCGTTTCTCCGAGTTTGGCCAAACGTTGGTCTTTTCATGGTGTATTCGATTCGAGACTCAAGCGGGTTTCGACAGCTGGTTCCGAAAAGCTAGCAACTTCAGGCATTCATCGAGGAGTGCCAGTCGTACTTGGAGGCGTTGAATTCAGCAGCGATTTATCTCAGATGGAGCTTAATCACTACGATGTGATCTTAGGGATGGACTGGTTATCGCGACATGATGCGAGATTAGAGTGCCGGAAAGCCAGAGTTCATATTCCGGGCCCAGAAGGGATGATTATCTTTCAGGGTATTCGGACGGATTTGGGAGTCTCCATCATTTCTATGTTGCAGGCTGAGGAGTTATTGGAGCGTGGAGCTGAGGGATTCTTGGCTACCATAGCCATGGTCCCGAATGATGGCGAGCAGGAGTTGCAGGATATACCCATTGTCGCTGAGTACGAAGATGTTTTTGAACCATTGACGGGACCACCGCCAGCGAGAGGAGATGCTTTTACTATCGAGTTAGAGCCAGGGACGACTCCGGTTTCTCGAGCACCGTACCGCTTAGCACCAGCAGAGATGGCCGAGCTGAAAAAGCAGTTGGAGGAATTGACAGAGAAAGGATTTATCAGGCCGAGTAGTTCACCTTGGGGAGCTCCAGTTCTATTTGTTAAGAAGAAGGATGGGAGTTTTCGGCTTTGCATTGATTATCGGGGCTTGAACAAGGTGACAATCAAGAACAAGTATCCATTGCCGAGGATTGATGAGTTACTGGATCAGCTGCAGGGAGCTTCATGGTTTTCAAAAATTGATTTGGCCTCTGGATACCATCAGATTGCGATAGCTGAGGAGGACGTGCGTAAGACAGCGTTTCGGACTCGTTATGGTCATTATGAGTTCGTGGTGATGCCTTTTGGGTTGACGAATGCTCCAGCGGCATTTATGAAGCTCATGAACAATGTTTTTCGTGAGTATTTGGATCGGTGCGTGATTGTATTCATCGACGATATCTTGGTTTATTCTCGGACGAGAGATGAGCATGCAGAACATTTGAGGATGGTACTAGAGAGGCTCAGGGCGCAGCAGTTGTTCGCCAAGCTGAGTAAGTGCAGTTTTTGGCAGAGGCGGATTGGTTTTCTCGGCCACGTGGTTTCAGAAGAGGGAGTCGCTGTAGATCCGGAGAAAATTACAGCTATTACCGAGTGGCCCACGCCTAAGAGTGCTACCGAGGTCCGCAGTTTCCTGGGTTTGGCAGGATACTATCGGAAGTTCGTCAACGGGTTTGCCAGCATAGCTAAGCCGATGACGCAGTTGACAGGCAAAGATGTCAAGTTCGAGTGGACGGACGCTTGTTCGCGGAGTTTTGCAGAGCTTAAGAGGCTCTTGACACAGACGCCAGTTTTGGTACTTCCGCGGCCAGGGATACCATATGCAGTGTACACTGATGCATCTGGATTGGGTTTGGGTTGTGTTTTGACTCAGGAGGGTAAAGTCATTGCTTATGCATCGCGTCAGTTGAGGCCTCATGAGGCTAATTACCCCACCCATGATCTGGAGTTAGCAGCGGTTGTCTTCGCTCTGAAGATTTGGAGGGCGTATTTGTATGGTGAACAGGTGCAGGTTCTCACCGATCATCAGAGTCTGAAGTATATCTTCACTCAGGCCGACCTTAATTTGAGACAGCGCAGATGGATCGAGTTGTTGGCAGATTATAATCTGGAGATTACTTACCACCCCGGTAAGGCCAATCTGGTAGCAGATGCTTTGAGTAGACGCAGGAGTGATGTGGCTGGGACCAAGGAGGTCCAAGAGCTGTCAGAGACGCTTTCGAGTCTCAGGTTATGTGCAGTTACCGTGGAGGATGAGTCAGTTGGACTCAAGGCCTTGGATCAGGCAGATTTATTGTGGAGGATTCGAGCTGCTCAAGGAAAGGACGAGGCTCTTTGTAATCAACTCGAGAAAGGGATTTTTGGTTATACGACTGCAGAGAATGGGATGTTCTTGTACCGGAACCGAGTGTGCGTACCGGATGATGCACAGTTGAGGAGGGAGATTCTCCAGCAGGCGCATCATTCTCAGTTTTCCATTCATCCAGGAAGTAATAAGATGTATCGGGATCTTAAGCGATATTATCATTGGACCGGTATGAAGAGGGATGTAGCTACCTTCGTGTCGTGTTGTCAGACTTGTCAGTTGGTTAAGGCAGAGCACCAGGTACCGAGTGGTTTACTGCAGAGTCTTCCACTACCCGAGTGGAAATGGGACATGGTGACTATGGACTTCATCACCGGATTACCGAAGACAGTTGGCGGGAAGAATGCTATTTGGGTTATTGTTGATCGACTCACTAAGTCAGCTCACTTCTTAGCGATTAAGAAAACAGACGGAGCAGAGCAGCTAGCACAGAGATACATTGCTGAGATTGTGAGATTGCATGGAGTACCAGTCAGTATAGTGTCGGATCGTGATACGAAGTTCACCTCGACGTTTTGGCAAGCCTTTCAGAAGGCTTTGGGGACTAAGGTCCATATGAGTACGGCATACCATCCGCAGACAGATGGTCAGTCTGAGAGGACTATTCAGACATTAGAGGATATGCTCAGGGCTTGTGTTTTGGACTGGGAAGGAAGTTGGGTTAAGTACCTACCACTAGCAGAGTTTGCCTACAATAACAGTTACCATTCGAGCATTGAGATGGCACCGTACGAGGCTCTTTATGGCAGACCGTGTCGTACACCACTTTGTTGGACAGAGGTGGGAGAGTGTCGAGACTTAGAACCAGAATTGGTTCAGGAGACAGTTGAGCAAGTGGAAATGCTCAAGAGACGGCTTAAGGAAGCCCATGATCGTCAGAAGAGCTATGCAGATAAGCGTCGGAGAGATCTAGAGTTTGAGGTGGGCGACCTGGTATACCTTAAGATGAGGACATTTCAGGGAGGTTCCAAGACCAGGAAGCTGAAGAAGCTTAAGCCGAGATATATGGGTCCGTATCCTATCATTGAGCGGATTGGGGCAGTAGCATACCGTCTAGCGCTATCAGCAGAGTTGGCTGGGTTTCACGATGTGTTTCATGTGTCAGTTCTGAGGAAAGTCGTTCAGCAGCCAGGGTTCATTCTACAACAGCCACCTAGTGACATCAGGAGACATTTGACCGCAGTTAGTCAACCAGTGACAGTCCTAGAGCGCCGAGATAGAGTGGTTCAGGGGAAATTGATTCCGATGGTCAGAGCAGTTGGGAGAGAGACGACATTCAGGAGGAGACTTGGGAGTTATAGTCTCAGATGAAATCTGAATTTCCTGAGCTGTTAAGGATGTCGAGCAGTCGAGTCAGGATTTGAATTCGAGGACGAATTCCTCGTTAGTGGGGAAGAATTGTAACGACCCCCCATCACCATCATCACCTAAAAACCCCACTTCCCTCTTCTTTTCTTTGTTTTATAATTTGATTTCCCCCCCTTTGATCTTCTTCCACCTTAAGCAAGAGAGAGAGAGAGAGAGGAGAGAGAGAGGAGAGAGAGAGAGGAGAGAGAGAGAGAGAGAGAGAGAGAGAGAGAGAGAGAGAGAGAGAGAGAGAAGGAAGGAGAGGAAGAAGAAGAGGTTTTGCCCGTCAGCCACCGTCGTCCGCTCCTCAGGTACACCGGAAAACGTTTTTCCGATTTGCTTCTTATTTGTTGATCTTCAATCGATCATAACTTTCTAACCGTGGCGTTTCTCGAAAATCCAAGGCCACCACCGGATTCAGAACGACGAGACGAAGCCACGCCAAGAATTTCAGCCTTCGCCGCCGCCGCACGCGCCCGCACGCGCCACCAGAAGACCGGCGCGTCGCGCCCACGCGCCTCACGCGCCGCCTCAGCAGCCGCGCGTGTTTTTCACGCGCCGCCGTCGCCGCCGCCGCGCCGCCGTCGCCGCCGGTGACTTTTCCGGTGAGTTTCGCCGCCGCCCTCCGCCGTCAACCGCCGACCGTCGCCGCCGGTCGCCGTCGCCGGTCGCCGGAGACTCGCCGGCGATCTGGCCTCCGGTTTGATCCTGGTTTGGTTAAACCGGCCGGTTCAATCGCGGTTCGGTTTGGTTTGATCGGTTTAATCCAATTTCAATTTCGATTTCCGGTTTAATTCAATTTCTGGTTTAAATCAATTGAGTCCGGTTTAGTCTGGTTTGGTTCGGTTTAATCCGGTTAGGGCGCGGTCTGATTTTGACTGGTCAGACCGTTGACTTTGACCGGGTTGACCGTTGACCGTTGACTTTTGACTGATGACCGTTGACTTTGACCAGTTTGACCCGTTAACCTTTTTTCGCCGTTCGAAAGCCGTTCTGACTCGAAATTTCGTTCTGATTTCAGATTCAGTGTCCGTTTTAGCATCCGGAGTTCAGAAGCCGCAGTAATCATCCGTTTTTGCTAAGGTGAGGGCTTTCCGCAGAATATCGTACTTTTCATCGAAAAGCGCCGTAGATAGGATTAGTACTAAATGTGTTCCGTTTTATGCTAGAGTCTTCTTAGGATTGTTTGTAAATCGGACTTAGGAATAATAGATGATTCAACCCATTGATTGTGTATTAAATTGTTAACTGATTCTTTTATACATGTTAGAACTAGGATTAGTTGACCATGTGGGTCGGTAGGGTTGCGGGGGTACGGAGACGTGACTTCTGTACTTGCGTCGCGTGTTGTTTGAGGAGATGGTGCTGGGCAGATTAGTCGACCTGTTGTCCAGTACCTTCGTAGGTCGATAATCGTCTACGGGCGGTGTGTTGGGCACTATCCCATCAGTTTGGCCAGGGGCCTAGGACATTGTGGTTCTTTGGGTACTTTAGGTACCGTGATTGTGCATGTTTAGTCTATTTTCTATGTATGGCGTGCTATGGTCAGATTTACGTTTTCTGTGATTAGCATCCCATACCTCACTGAGTGACTCCCCTGTTACTCACCCCTCTTCTTTCCCTTTCAGGTGAGACTGAGGAGTAGTAGACGTTTTATTGGACCGGGTGCTACTTTTGGGCTTTATGTTATTTTGTATTTTCGTAATGTATTTCAGACTTGGAATTTACTATTATTTACGGTATTTTGATTGTGAGGCTACAGACGTATTTTATGGATTTTCCGGAAATCTAAACGTGGTTTATTTATGGAATTGAGATATTATATTATATTATGATTAGTGGCACGCCGTTCCCGAGGGTCGGGAGACGGGTGTTACAGATATAGCAGCCAAAAAAAGAAAAAAAACAGATGATATATATATAAAAAAGAACTAAATGCGTATTTTTATTTAATATATTCTTGAGAAAATATAACTTAACTGTTTTTCTTTATCTTTTTGACTGGTAGGTGATCTGCATTTATTTTCGATGACTGTAAAATTTAAAAATCTCCGAATCGAATATTTCAATCTCAAATGTCAAATCTAAGTCTTTATCTAACCACATAATCTTTGTGTCTGCCACTACTAGCAGTAAACTACTACACACATCAACTACACGTATCTTCTAAATTAGGCTATAATCGAATCATCATTCTATTTAAATTTTGTTTACTTTCGACTCCAATCATCTTCCTTTAATTCGAGTAAAACGTCAAAAAAGGAAAAGAATAATTATATTGACTTTTATTCAATTATATGTAGCATACAAATTGTGAACTCAGCAACCCAAAACGAATAATGAGATCATAATATATGTTCACCAACTCTCCTCTAAAAGTGGAAGACAAACGTTTCCGAAGAAAAAAGTGAAAGATATGGGCTTTGGACAGTTAAGCTCTACAAGCCTGATTAGAAGCCCACATCACAAATGAAATGATATCTTTTCAGCTCACTGGATTCTACAAAAATGGGACGTTCTTCAGATTCAGTATCTTAACAACAAAAGATACATTTTATATTACAGAAACACCAAGCAAAGATCATAGACATTAGGACAGACAACAACAACGACAGCTTATGATCTCTTGCTTTTACATATTCTAAAAAAAGAAAGAGACCAGAATTTTTCCGGTCTCCAAATCCTAAAATCCCTTCAGAGAGGTTGTTGGAGAGTAACCACCAAGGGACTTGTCACATTTCGTTTCCCATCCGACCAAACTATGTAACCAGTCTCAACACTTGTCGCTCCTGGTGACAGTTTCACCTCCGTCGTCTTAACCCTAACCGCAAAATTCAATTTCTGCCCGACCCGTCTGAACGATAGCTTCTCCGGCTCAACCGTCACAGTAGTTCCTCTCGGCGGCATAATCTTAACGTCGTAAACCGAGTCTGAATCGCCTACATTTGTCACCGACCTAATGAAATGCGTCGACATTTTATCTTCTCCATACTGCTGAAACACGACTGAGAACGACGGGTAGTTCAAGTTCCCGACGTGTCCCGCGCGTCTAGCACCATCGCAGTCCGCCTTCCGTCGGGTTATTGTCACAATGTTGGTCCCTGTGTAGTTGGAGTTACACAGGAAATTTATGTAATCGTAAGATGTTATATCGTAGACTAATCCTGGATCCATAGCTTTGGTCGGGTGAACATGGCCCGACCCGTAATCCATAACCGACGACGTATTGCCGGTGGACTCATCCCGCATTGGCTCATCACGGTTATCCACAGTGTAAGCCGTCGTCATCAACGCGGATCTTATCGCCGCCGGGCTCCAATCTGGATGAGCCGCCTTGAGCAGAGCGGCTAGACCCGACACGTGCGGGCACGCCATCGAAGTGCCTGATAAAATGTTGAACTCCGTTCTCCGGTTATCAGAAGGAACGCCCGACGGGCCGATCTTGTCAGGCCAAGCAGCGAGGATGTTTAAACCGGGTGCGATAACATCCGGTTTAAGAATCTCCGGCGACTCTGGGTTAGGGCCACGAGCGGAGAAAGATGCAACTACGGGTGCGGGTTGGATCCCGAGTCGGGTCCCTTTGAAAAAAATCGTGGCCGTTGGTTGCTTGGACGAACGAGATTTCGACGACTCCGAGATGTACCTCCTGATTTCGTCACCTCCAGAAGCACCGACCGATGTCGCAGGTAACACGTGGCAATCGGCGACTAAACCTTCGCCGTCGAACACACCGTTGGCTATTATCATCCCCAAGCCACCGTTTTTCCTTACGATTTCCCCTTTGGTTGCCCTGGAATTGATTCCTCTGTCGCAGAGAACGATTTTGCCTTTCACCAAGTTCGGATCCAACGAGCCTTCGATACACAGAGACGAAGAGTAACCGTCGCCGCCGAGCAAGCTACCGCCGTAGACAAGCGGGTACATCCGGTTCGGATCCAGATCCGGTCCACCGTAAACGCTGACACCCGGAATCGTTTTCCCGTTACCGAGTCTCACGTTGGCGGGGAAGTCGCGGTCGATTGTTCCGGCTCCAACCGTTGTCATCCACGGAGCGACGTTCGTCACCGTCAAAGCACCGGGACCTCCGTTTCCGGCGGAGGCCGAGACGAATATGCCCCTGTCGATGGCTCCGAAAGCTCCGATGGCGATGGCGTCGAGGTAGTAAGGAACGACGACGCCTCCAACGGAGAGGGAGACGACGTCGACTCCGTCGGCAACTGCTGTGTCGAAAGCGGCTAAGATGTCGGAGTCGTAGCAGCCGGAGTTCCAGCAGACTTTGTAGGCGGCGAGTCTAGCCTTCGGAGCCATCCCGGAAGCGACGCCGCGAGCGTAGCCGAGAGTGGATGCCGGGAAAACGTACCGTCCGGCGGAGATCGAAGCGGTGTGTGTACCATGGCCGTCGGAGTCACGCGGAGAGCGAAACTCCGTGGTTTCGTTCATCTTTCCGTTGGTGGCTTCGTACCCACCGCAGAAGAACCTCGCTCCGACGAGTTTGCGGTTACACGCGGACGCCGGGAAATCCTCCGAGGCTACACATTGGCCTTTCCATTTAGCGGGAACAGGACCAAGACCACGGTCGTCGAAGCTAGGCCTCTCGGGCCAGATACCCGTGTCGATAACTCCGATAACAAGATCCGACCCGAAATCGGACTCCTCGAGTAGACCCGCCTTGTCGGTGGACCTAAGGCCGAGAAACTCAGGGGAGCGTGTGGTGTGCAGGTGACGGACTTGCTCGGGGATAACAGAGATGACATGAGGATGGTCTAAGAGCTGAGTAGCTTCTTGAGCGGTGAGTCTAGCGGAGAAGCCGTGGAAAACGGTGTCGTATGTGTGGATGACGGAGGAAGGAGTGGATGTGAGTGAGGCAAGAGAGGAGGTGTACCAGTGACGGTGGGTGGGGAAGATTGAGGGTTTAGCATCGTGGTCTACGTGGACGATGTAAGTCAAGGGGTTTAGGTCGTTTGAAGAGGAAGACGAAGAAGGGGAAAAGAGAGTCAATAGGAAGAAGAAGAAGAAGAAAGCCATTGACGGAAAAGATGAGGTTTTTTTTTTCTTTCTTGTTGTTGGTTCTAGATTTGGCTAGTGAGTGGAGGAAGAAGAAGAAGGTAGAGGGTACCACATTGCTATTTGATTTTTGGGTGGAAGCGGAGAAAGAGAGGAAGACTTGTGTGTAAGTGTGTACAGAGCAAACACAAGAAGTTGTGCCACTGTCTAGTGTCTGTGAGCTGGAGGCACTGTCTCTTTTGCTTTGTTTATTTTATTATTTACGCAATTACCCCTCTGCTTTTGAAGAAAAGTAAAAGAGAAAAGAGATTGAATCACAGAGCTATCGTCCAATAGAAGATATGAATGAACATTAAATCTTTATATTCAGTTGATGTACTCGTATGCAGTTATGTTTCAGGTGACAGATTCATATGCTTCGTTCACGGGATCTTGAATTTATATTTGCAGATGCAGTAGATGAGAATGGGATATTTGTCGAGTTATTATTATTATTATCTTTAAGTTAATCAAATTTTGATTCCATCTTTGTAACTAAAGTTTGAATGGTGCCAAGTCTTGAGAGCCTATATAAAACAAAGCTAAGGATTGTTTGTTCACGTCATCTGAACCGGTGGATGTCATGTGGGTCCCAGGCTTCTCCGACACGTGTTCGAATCGCCCGTGTAGAATATTAGGCTAACTTAAAACATTTTATTAATCAAAACAAGGATAAAAGGCGTTCTGATATTACTATGACAAAAAAAAAAAAGTTTTTATCATACGCTACGAACGACTTGTTAAATGTAAAGGGAGTAGTATAGTAATCATTATTCTTGTTAACAGTTACGAGTCTGCAACACAGTATTTGGACCTTTGGAGGCATAATAAATACGAGTTACGATGGTGTCCATGTTTCATAGAATTCCACCTGAGTAGGTCGATGTTTATTGTATTACATTTATTGAAGATGGAGCCATTGTTATTTTTCTTAGATACAGTTATATGATTCTATCGCATTTTTTTACAAACAAAGAAGCCAAATTAAAGCAGTGTTGTTCACGTGTTTTTGTTCGTTTCTGCCATTTTTCTTTTCTTTTCTTCTTTTTACATTGAACACACCATCTAAAATAAGAGAAATAATACTTCCATTCTACTGTACTAGTAGAGCTGCTAACCCCGCGCATGCGCAGAGTAGTATTCTATTGGTTATATATTTATTTCTTTCGTATTATATATAGTTAGATAAAATTACGCAATACATAATATTTTAATATTTATTTATCTGTTATGTATATTTTAAGAATACTTTATTTGTCTCAGACAAACCGGCGAATTAATCTTTGATATTCTTTTTACCTTCTTTTACGTTTTCACATCCATTGGTTACGCATCATTTTTTCGTGTTGATATCTTATATCTTATTTGTAATCTGTAGGTGATAGTTCCTTATCTAGTATTCGAACACCTCTCAGAACCTAGATGATGTCTAACCATAATGGCTTCTATTTTCTTCCTTTTTGCATGAGGTATATGTTTGTCTTTTTTTGTTTTTTTGTTGAATATATAATCTAATTTATATAGTTAGGTAATAATTATTGTTATTTTATGTGTTTATTTGTATCAATATACTAATATTAATTTTCTTTGATTTTATTTATCTAATGATAATTTTTTTTATTTTTTTTATTATTTCACGTTTTTGTGTCAATATAAGATAACTGCGGAGGATTGCAAGATATAGTTTTTCACTTCTTCATGGCTAGAAATATATTTCATAAAATTTTTTATTGCAAATTTTACTCATACAACTATATTTTACATTCAAATATTGAAACTGTTTATGTGATTATAGACGTTCTCATGAATTCTCTTTTTATATAAAAAAACTCATGAATTGTCTCTTGATGGAAAATACTTCTCCATTGAAAACCTTTGGATATTATAATTATTATTGTATGACATTTTAATCAGTTTAAAATGGATCAATTCTATCTTTTTATTCGGATTAATATCATTATTAAATACTACACACTTATTGTATTTTATATATAAAAAGTTGATAAATCTAAAATTAAAGTAAACCTTGATTTGTAATCGAATAGTTTTTTATTATTGTTATCGAAATGTATTATTGCTCGAATTCTTTATTCATTTCTCATCAATTTGTTTAACAAATGTATTTTTTGTTAGTGTTTATCCAGGTTTGGGAACTCACTAGGCGTTAGTCGGGCGGTGGGTCTGAGCCTAGCGATCTATCAAATCTGTTTTGTTAAATATTCCTTGGTGGGAGCCATAATATTGTTTAAATATTTGTTTCGGTAAATATTGTCAATAAAACAACATGGTCCAGTAGTTATATGTGTATGTTTAATACTTTCTTTACCCGAGTTCGAGTCCACCAGATACCATTTTCTTATACTCAAAATAAAAATGCCACGTGGCATTAGGTGGTGCAAAGTGAGGAAAGTCATTTTCTAATTAATTATATATAGAGATTGGTGGGTGATAAGGCCAGTAAGTTGGTCTAATGTATTATTTTATAAAATTATTTAGGTAAATAGATAATCCTGGTTTCTGTCTCTAACAGAGACTTTTAGAAAAGAAGATGAGACTAGACCTAGGTCACATGCAATTATTGACTCTGGAGGAAGTCTAGTAATGAGTGGAAAAACTCTTTAAAGCGGGACAAAGTGACCTCTTTCTCTTACTAATATCTTTTCACACATCAGCTTTCTGTTAGATTTAAATTTTTAATTAAAGTCGAATCCACTTTTAACGCCATAAAACCTTACTTGTTCATTTATAGGGAAAACTAATTCAACTAAGTTCTTCATTTGTAAATTCATGTAAAGGGCATAATTCCCCCATCCCAACAAAAAAATAAACATTGGGGCTCAGTTTCTTATATGCCGGTAAGAAGTTATAAAGGTCGATAAACTTGGAAGACGTAACGAAATATATTTATATTTTATTTTATTTTATTGGGGAATAACACATAGAAAATACATAAATTACTCGTCGATCGGCCTTTAGGTACGAATTTGGCATGCGTGATTAGAAGCCCACCCTGATCCACAACCGTAGCAAAACTGAAATCCACACCTGCAGCGTAATACAAAAGAATAAAAAACGAAATTAATCAGTATTTAACATTTTCCTATGGCAAAATGATTTCCAATGTATAATAAAACACTGACCATTTTACCAAAAAAAAAAAAAAAAACACTGACCTGCAACTTATATGCAGACAGCCATCGACTTTCTCAACGTAGAACTTGCAACTAGGACACCTCCTCCACTGCTTATTCTTCGCCATCTGAACCAACAAAGCATCATCTTCATCACTACTCTTCTTCTTTGTGTTCCCAAATTTCTGGAACTCCTCACAGCCTATCCCCGCGTGCCACGCCACCTTACACTGAGCGCAGAACATTCTGTGACAAGATGGACACTCGGTCTGCGTCACTTTAGCATTATTACCTCCATCGTCAAGTACCATCATAGCCGAACAGTCTTTGAACGGACAGTAACACTTGTCCAAGGAAGAGATCAACGACTCACACAAGATTTTCTCCCAACGCTCGAACACGTCCTTTGGGATCAAACCTCTACATGTGTACGGCTCTATCAAACGCGTGCACTCTACGTCAGGGCATTTGATACTCGCCGAGTTTTCTTTGATCTTGGTCGCCACGTAACGGATGGTGCACTCAGTGCAGTAGGCGTGAGTGCAAGTGATTGATCCTCGGATAATGTCGGATGAAGGCTTTTCGTCCATACAGATCATACATAACCTTCTAGATGGCTCCATTGATTGGTCCTCGATTTTTATCTCCGGTTCCTGCTTGATCAACGTGGTGATCCTTTGGACTTGGGGATGGTTATTCATCCCAACCCTTGAAGCGATCAAGGAAGAGAAGATAGCTTCTTGGAGATGAAGCTCCGTCGCGTAGTTAACGTCGGAGATTGGGAAAACTTCATCGTAATCGAATAGAGCAGAGAAGTAGGATTCATCTACTAACACATCCACGTCCGTCTTTGTGTTTGACGATGATGACGCTCCATTATTCATCGTATTTGTCTTTATCTGTTTTTTCGTTCTCTTTTGTTTGAAGTATTGAAGTTGGGCTCGTTCACGTTAAATAATAGCGTTGGACGTTGTATTCAAAGAGTCTCTTTTGGTTAATTGCATGGGTAGTGGTAGTTATTAATGAATATTAATTAAGCATTGGAATATGAAATCTTATGCAATTGAACGAGTAGTCAAATGCCTTTTGGTTATCTCTAAAAAAAAAAACAAAGAAACCTTTCACATTTTACTTTATGAGAATAAATCTCACATGTGACAATCGAGCGTATATAGATCATTTCACGTTTATCTTAAATATAAATAGATTACAACTGTAAGTAAATCAATTTCAAGCCCAATTTTACGATAGTTCGGAACTTCTAATTTTCACCAGAGCATCAATCTAATTCTCCTTCTACTATCATATGTGTAAGAATTAAGCATCACCAGACCATAAACTAATTCTCCTCGCAAGATATATACCGCAAAATGACTTGGCTCGCTCAAGCATGGACAACTATAGAGTTTTGACGTAATTAACACTGTCAAAATGTCCTCTAAAAGTATTTCCATAAAAGAAAAGACTATGTAAAATTTTGTTGAAAAAAAAAGGACATCAAGGAATGGAGAACTGATTCATTTTTATTCAACGACATACATATGCACCCAGTCAGTGGGATGTTAGGAAATACGCGGTCAAATCTTTTGCGGAGAAAGACCAGAATTTGTGGTAACGGGAAGATACACACACGAATTTGTTAACGGAGTTCGGCCAATCTTGCCTACGTCTCCGGACCTGCTACAGATCTTTTTATTATCGACCAAAGAATTTTTACAAGCTCTCAACTCACACCCAAAACCGAGAACACTCCGAGAAAATTTTACTTAATTTTCTCAAAAGAAAAAAAACCTTTTTTTTTTCTCTCTCTCACGTTCTCTCTTCTTCTCTTCTTTCTCTCTCTTTCTCTCTTCTTTTTGTTTTGGGATGGATTGCTTCTTCATCTTAGGGTGGTATTTATAGAGGTTTTGGGGTTTGGTTTGAGACACCATTGTTGAAAAAATCACCCAAGCAAATTTTTTTGACTTTGTTTATTTGCACCTTCCATTAATTAAAATGTGTTCACCGTCCAATGATGAAAACGTGATCTTTCACCAACAATCTCCCACTTGAAGACTGATCTCAATCTGTCTTCACACCTTGATCAATGTAGCAGGTCTTCCCAGCTTATTACTCCAACAAGCCAACTGAGGTTGAGGTTGTGTACTCAGCTTATCATACGGCACGACCTTCGTCAGCATATCTGCCGGATTCTTACTTCCTGGGATCTTCTCAAGCACCAACATTTCATCTTCTAATGCCGATCTGATGAAATGATATCGACGATGTATGTGCTTCGTCCGAGCGTGGTAAACCGGATTCTTTGCCAAATCAATGGCACTCTTACTATCACAGTACAACACACTTTTCCCCTGGTCATGACCTATCTCTTCTAGAAAAGACTGTAGCCATATCATCTCTTTTGTTGCCTCTGTTACCGCAACGTACTCAGCTTCACAGCTTGATAGAGATACAATTTTCTGCAACTTTGAAACCCAACAAATTGCAGTACCGCCAAAAGTGTAGACATACCCGGTTGTGCTCTTTGTGCTGTCAACGTCGCCTCCGTTGTCAGCATCAACATATCCCTGCAATTTCGTCTTAGACTTCGTGAAACACAGCGACAAGCTTGGATTTCCTTTCAGGTATCTGAAAATCCACTTGACAGCTTCCCAGTGTTCCTTTCCGGGATTGCTCATAAATCTGCTGACGACTCCCACTGCATGTGCAATGTCTGGCCTTGTACATATCATTGCGTACATAAGGCTGCCTATAGCAGAAGCATATGGAACCTTATCCATATATGCCATCTCGTCTTCTGTCTTTGGAGACTGTTCTTTGGATAACCGAAAATGACTTGCCAGAGGAGTACTAACTGGCTTCGCATTATCCATGTTAAACCTCTTGAGGACTTTCTTCCATACTCCTCTTGTGATAGCTTGAGACCTTCCTTGCTTCTACTGATTCTCATCCCTAGAATCTGTCTTGCTTCTCCAAGGTCTTTCATCGCAAACTCTTCTGAGAGTTTCGTCTTCAAGCTATTGATCTCATGCAAGTCTGCTCCTACTATCAGCATGTCATCAACATATAGGAGCAGTATCAAGTAGGAATCTTCAAACTTCTTGAAGTAACAACAATGGTCAGCTTCACACCTCAAGAAACCGACAACTTTTATAAAGTTGTCAAATCTTTTGTACCACTGTCTTGGAGCTTGTTTTAAGCCATACAAACTTCTTTTCGGCTTGCAAACAAGGCTTTCTTTCCCTTTGATTTCAAAGTCGGGTTGCTTCATATAAATTTCTTCATCCAAATCACCGTGAAGAAATGCCGTCTTTACATCCATCTGCTGAAGGTGCAAATCTTCTTGTGCTACCAGCCCGAGAACCGTTCTAATGGTCACCATCTTGACTACAGGAGAAAAGATTTCAGTGTAGTCAATGCCTTTTTTTTGTTGGAATCCCTTCACAACAAGTCTCGCCTTATAGCGTTTACTCCCATCAGGTTCTTCTTTTATTCCGTAGACCCACTTGTTATGCAATGCCTTTTTATTCTTAGGCAAATCTGCTAACTCCCATGTGTGATTGGATAACAACGAGTCCATCTCGTCATTCATTGCAAGCTCCCACTTGATTGACTCATCAACTTGCATAGCCTCTTCATAACATTCAGGCTCGCCTCTGTCCGTGAGCAGAATGTAGTTGAGCGATGGAGAAAATCTTACAGGCTTTCTGATGATTCTACTTGACCGTCGTAACTCAGTGACAGGTGTATATGGGACCACTTCAGAATCATCACTCTCATCCGCCTCACCACTCTCTTCTTGAGAGATTTCTTCTGCTGTTGCGGTATCCTTTTTCAACTCCGATTTCAGGATATCATCTAAGTCAACAGCTTCAGGCTCTTTCTTCCCTGAGCCTTCTCTTAGCTTATCCTTGTACAATACTTCTTCGTTGAACACAACATTCTTGCTGCGGATGATCTTCCGATTTTCATCATCCCAAAAACGGTAACCAAACTCCTCGTTACCATAACCGATGAAGTAACACTTCTTAGATTTCGAGTCAAGCTTACTTCTTGCAGCATCATCAATGTGAACATAAGCTAAGCATCCAAATATCTTCAAATAAGAAAGATTTACTTTCTTACTGCTCCATAATTCTTCAGGGATCTTAAATCCCAAGGGCACTGACGGTCCTCTGTTATTAAGTAGGCTGCAGTACTGATTGCATCTGCCCAAAACGTCTTCGGCAATCCACAATGCAATCTCATGCTCCTTGCACGCTCGTTCAGGGTCCGGTTCATCCTTTCTGCTATTCCATTTTGTTGAGGCGTTCCAGGAATAGTCTTCTCCATCTTGATTCCACTATCAGCGCAGTATCTCTTAAACTCGTCGCTGATGTACTCTCCACCATTATCAGACCTTAGACACTTCAACTTGAGATTTGTCTCAATCTCAACCATGGCTTTCCATCTTTTGAAAAACCGAGAACACTTCATACTTGTTCTTCATGAAGTAAACCCACACTTTTCTTGTGGAGTCATCAATAAAGGTCACATAGTAGTACGAACCTCCCAGCGATGCAATAGGAGCGGGTCCCCACACGTCAGTGTGTACCAGCTCTAACTTCTCCGATTCTGGTTCTCTTCCTCCTTTAGAGAAACTAACCCGTTTCTGCTTTCCAAGGATGCAACTTTCACACATCTGATGATCCACCGTCTTCAGATCTGGAAGAGCGCCTTTTTCTGCCATGAGTTTCATCCCTTTCTCACTCATGTGCCCCATCCTACAATGCCACAACTTGGTTTGTTTGGCATTCGCGACAACAGCAACAGTGTCTTGATAACTCGTTGTCATATAAAGAGTGCCTCTTTTATGACCTTTAGCAACCACCATATAAATCCTCTTGTTTGAACACTCAGTGGGATTTGAACCCACCGTACTTGAGCATCTATCTGTACCGCTGTTGGTGTCAACAGAACCCGCCGCTTAACTACACCTGGTTAAGAAGACTTTCGACACAAATATCCTTGCTCCACCTATTGTTCAAACTCGTCTTGTACTAAACAGAAAGTGTTAATCTATATCACCCAAAACTTGTCTGTCGAGAAGATCCCACTCTTCTTGATCCATCTTCTCATGCTTCTTTCTCAGTGGTTGATGAAGTTTCTTTCCGTACAGATAATCTTCGATTTGCATTTTCCAGAATGCAAAATCTGTACCGTCAAATTTCCCGATACCTGTATCGAACCGTCTTAGCCTCCCATCGTTTCTGGAACCACCGTGTTGAAAACACCTCCGTCGACAAACCGATGTTACCGACAAAATTCACTATTCACGAAATTCACTATTTACGTGAACAGTGATTGCATGCACACGTGAACAGTGTTTTGCATGCATGAATAGTACTGTTCCTCGTGAACAGTAACTCCGCCAAAAAAATTGACCGATTACCGTAACTCAGGCTCTGATACCAGTTGTTAGGAAATACGCGGTCAAATTTTGCGGAGAAAGACCAGAATTTGTGGGAGCGGGAAGATACACACGAATTTGTTAACGGAGTTCGGCCAATCTTGCCTACGTCTCCGGACCTGCTACAGATCTTTTTATTATCGACCAAAGAATTTTTACGAGCTCTCAACTCACACCCAAAACCGAGAACACTCCGAGAAAATTTTACTTAATTTTCTCAAAAGAAAAAAAACCTTTTTTTTTTCTCTCTCACGTTCTCTCTTCTTCTCTTCTTTCTCTCTTCTTTCTCTCTTCTTTTTGTTTTGGGATGGATTGCTTCTTCATCTTAGCGTGGTATTTATAGAGGTTTTGGGGTTTGGTTTGAGACACCATTGTTGAAAAAATCACCCAAACAAATTTTTTTGACTTTGTTTATTTGCACCGTCCATTAATTAAAATGTGTTCACCGTCCAAATCTTTGACCAACATGGGACTCTTACCCAAATATTAGAAGTCGAGCGCCTTATCCATTAGGCCATGCTACATTAGTTGGAACTAGGAACACAATATATCAAAGGCAGTATTACAAATAAAATTCGCTAATTGGTCATATCATATTTTCTATCGTATGTTTTTCGTACTTCGATCGTATGAGACTGTCATATAATGGCAAGATTTTTCTCTTCCAGCCTAAACTTGAGCTCGACAATAAGACGAATGAGTTGGTATCGGAACAACTCCACGAAGAATACTCTAGGCAGCGATCCTTCCTTGTGTCATAAAAGCTTGCTCTTTTCAATAGGCGCCTTTCGTACCTGGATCACAGTTTCGTTGCCTTTGTCTCAAGCCAGGCGCTGATCGTGATACCGTTGCGTCCAATTCTATTAGAAGGTAATTGCATTGGATTAGGTTAATTATAATGAAAATTAAACTTTTCTTTAAAATGACTTTCTTATTTACTAACACATAGAATATATTTACATTTTTAGCCACACAAAAAATGAAAAAGAATATTGACATATTATTGTATATAATTGAATATGTTTACATTACACATTATAATTTTACATGTTTTGTTCTAGTGTTTAACAAAGATGAACGATGCAGATCTTCTCATAGGAATCGAATCAAATCTCACTGAGAAAGTTTTGTATTTGGGATTTTGCTGGTACTTAATTAATTATACTTCTATGCGCTTGATATCGATTTGTGGAAATTCCGCAACAGCGAGTCAGCGAGGTTAAACTTTCGATCTCCGCCTACTACCTTAACATATAAAATTTGAAATCCATCCATATCGAATTATTATAACTGGCTCCATCTTTCAACTCTTAACATTTAAATGACTAAAAGGGAGCTTACACTCACTTTATTGAAAATTTTATCGTACAAGTGGCATGCATCACTTGCACTTCCATTAGCGACAACGATACAAAATTTGTGGAAGTTAAAGAAGACAAACTAGTATTTCGACCCAATAAAACCTCATCAATTAGTGATTAACTGTTTAATTAAGTTTTTAACTTTTATTACAGTTTACAATTGATAAGACTATGGGTTAGAACAAGTCCGATGATGAAAGAGTGATCAACTTGTGACTCCACCATCATCGTCAAGACATCGTCTCCTAACTCCAAACCATTCCTCGATTGTTTTCGCTTCACTTCTGCCACAAGTCTTCCACAACTGTCCTCGATTCCTAAACTTGATCCCCGAGTTACCATCTTATAACAACATTGTTCATCGTTTCTACACGATCCTGTTATGACTTTATACGAAGAAGATGAATCTTTACTCGGAATCTGAAACATATTATTTTTCACTCGAAAATATTCTAAATTTGTCGTTGATTCAGTTGTCCCCGATGGTGATCTATATCCTTCCCAGGTCTTGAATAATCCAAATTTCTACACGCACAAGGAAAAACAAAACTTAATTAGTCTCAAAGTGAACAAATGTGTTTTGCAACAAAAAGAAAAGGAACTTGCATGAAAATAACATTATTGTCTACCTGTCTACGTAAGGTAAACAAGACATGACCGTGTAAATCCATAAGATAAACTTCGCGGCAGCTCTTAGAATTATAATTATCGACACGATAAATTATATTTCCCTTAGAATTGAAGACGGTGCAGCCATTTGTATTGAACACCAACGACTTCATCCAGATCGTGAAGCTTTCTTTCGCCATCGTCAAGTACGGTGAACTTGTTTCTTCTCCGGCGGAGGAGGTTTTCCGGTCGGGATAAACCTTCACCATCGTTTCCGCTGGACAGATTCGGTTCTCCCAAGCTTTTGTCTCGTAAGGTCGTCGGTATATTTGCATATAATATAGCTATATATCTAAGCGACAATGATTCAATTTTTTTTTTTTTTTTTGTGATTTGATTTGGTCGACACAAACGGACTGGAACTTGAGTTTATATACTAGCTAGACTCGATTTGTGGAAGTTACTTGCTTTTTCCTTTAGTGATTTGTTAAGTCAACTTAATGATTGTCTACTCGTTTATAATTATTCAAAGTTCAAAGTAATTAAGTACGTTCTTATCACATTATTAAGTCTCCACGTGTTTTAGAAGAAAGTTGGTCTCACTATATATTTGAATCTTCGATTTCTTTCATATTTGTTGATTATGCATGCTATCTCGAGTTATTTATATAGTTTTCTGTTGCGTACATTGATATGTGAACAGCTATATATATATATATATATATATCGATATCAATGTCTTCTTCCACATGTTTAATGTGAAACCATAGCGACAATCTTTGGAGAAATGTATTTATAATTTAACTAGAGAGAGACATAGGGAGCTCTAGGTAGTTTGAGAAGTTGCTCAATCGATTTTGAGTTGTATTTCCTCCTGTGCGCTTGTCACACTCACACAATGGTAATTGGATAAATACCAGGCAAAAGACCATGCAAAATGGTATATTAAATTAGATTTCGTTCAAAATTTCTCTAGATGTTAAAGTAAATATAATCACTTTCTTGGTGTACATATATAGATCACACAATATCAGCGACCACATATAAACAAATTGGCAAATGCTTAATATCGTACACCAACTGGACCATTTTAGGCGCATTAATGTCTTAGTATACATTTCTGTGTGCTAAATATCTTAAGATACACACATGTGTTATATGTATATATATACCGGATATACATGGAGTCGACAAAGAGTGCATTGTGTCA
Organism: Isatis tinctoria; assembly: GCA_010577795.1. NCBI lineage: Eukaryota > Viridiplantae > Streptophyta > Magnoliopsida > Brassicales > Brassicaceae > Isatis > Isatis tinctoria. Next base: position 28,579,845 of record CM021246.1, on the reverse strand, counting down.
CAGGTTTAGGCGGATAAGCGTCAGACATCATTACCGTTTTGTTTCTGTCTTAATTATATATTCAAGTTTCTTAATTTCTTTAATCATCTAAACTCTAAATTAGGTTTTAGTTTGTCGTATTATTTGTTTACACTTTAATTGAGTAATATCAAATTCTGGCATGTTGAACTTTTCTCGTGGCTGACGGATTCCTGAAATGATACTAAACAGCAAGTGGAAGTATAATAATCGATGAGATAACTGACAAAAATAATTTGTTTTGAAAATATAAACGTAGACGCTTTTTTTTTTTTTTGAAAAAGAACGCCTATACACCATGTAATATAAGTTAGTTCAGATTTGAAAGTTTCGCATAGCGCCTCTATGGTTTTATCTTGCAGCTAGTGTATATACTATAATCATCTGTCTTAAGTCTATATATATCTCGATTTGATTAGATTTCAAGTTCAAAACCTAATTACCCGTTTTCAAATGTTAATAGTTCACGCTTCATGGTATGGTGCTATGGTAAGTAAGAGAACACTAATACTGACACTTTTGATCTCGTGTTACTTTATTCAAGTAGATCGCGTTAGTCCAAGAAGAGTTTCATTTTTTTTTTTTTTGATAAAAGGTTCATTGTTTAGATGGAAAATATTAGGACACTTTCTGACGTGAGTATTTAGAACCATTAATTAAATAACCTTTTGTCCCTAAGTGTACATGATCCGTTACAAATCCAATTTAGATGACACAAACGTTCCAATATATTTTAACCTTTCGGAGGGTACTTTTTGTGCCTTTTGTGTGTTAAGATAAGCACCAGGTCCATATATCATTACTGACAAAAAGGAGAGGATATTTTAGAATTTTGTTAGGTGTATAAAGGACTTTAAATTGAAGTATTTTGTTAGATTAGTTAAACCAATATATGCTTTAGTGTATATGAAGTACTTTACTTGAAGTATTAGGTAGCCTAATCTTGTTTTCCAAGCATATGCATTTCTCTATTGGTGTTACAAAAGGCCAATTAATGATACATCTGAAACTGGGTGAGTAATCCTAATTCATATTATTATTAATAGAACACTTTTGGGTCATTTTAAGAAATAGGGATAAGACACATAAGATTAGCATGTTTGAGGGTCCGACTAGTTTCTTTATTTTTTATTCATTACAGCACATAATTTGTGAAGGATTTAGAGGTTAGGTTTTTGTTAGCATATACTTTTGATGGATTATTTATTTGCATATTAATCAATTTGGATTCACTAATCCACAATTAGTGTTTAGTATTTATGGTTTAATATTGATCACTTTTGATTTAGGGCTTACATGCTCTATTGGTTTTGTAGCTAACTTAATGTATATTAATCTGTTTGAGATTAGATTAAGGGTTTAGGATTTTAAAATATAAATTTTTGAAAACTTTTAAAATTTAAAAATATACCTATAAATTTTAACATGGTTTTTTTATATATAAGTATATGTTGTATATATGTAACTATATTAATTAAAGAAAGTGATATTGTTTCACCTTTAAAATATTTTGTCAATTAAAAACTATTTTCGTTAATAAAACTAATTAATGCATGAAAGTATTGAAGATTATCTATGTAAATTATGTTGCCTAATGCCCCTTTAACATAACAAAATAAAATAATACAGCACTCTATAAAGCCTTGCTTCATGACACTTATCCAACTCTAAACAAATAGGGAAACTCGGGTCCAGTTACAGGGGAAGTTTCATGCCGACTCTTCATACACGAAAGTTTGACCTCTACGTTCAGATACACAAAACTTTGTTAACGGTTTTAAACCACACAAAATCTTTTTTTCTGCGTTGAACCCCATAATCGTGTAATATGCACTTAAACCGAGTTAAAATCAAAATTAAACCGAATGACCAATTAAAATCGAATTTAACCAGTTAAAACAGAACATAACCAATTAAAATCGAAATCAACCATTAAACTAAATCATAAACCTTAAACCGAAATTAAAACCATTAAACCAAAAAAAAAAAACAAAAAACCTGATTCTCCTCTCTCCCCCAAATCGAAGTTCATCGTGACATAAGAAAAAGGAGCTCCTACTGTTCTCCTCTCTGAAATTCACAATCAGCTCGTTTTTCTCCGGAAGAAACATGTTAGCAGCTTCTTCAGTCCCACGCCTAAACAGCCAAACAGACTGATTATCCCGACTCGTTTCAGGATGATATAAAGCATTTGAAGATTCCTCTACTCCATCTCCTCCGTAGACGGTGATCAAGCCATTCGAAGAGCTATACGGAGAATGAGGAACGCTTAAAACCGGAGAACGACTCTGAGGATTCTGAAAGTCCAAGGTGAAACCACTCAAAGGCTTGATTCCACCGTTCCCGAGGATAAACCCGCCTGAGCCAATACGATCTCCGGTGTAGCCTCTGGGAACCACATGGTCAAGGTTTTCGCCGCGTTCGGGAGATGGAGGATACTTCTTGTCGATAGCTTCGTAGAGCGATCTCTCAGCGGCCACGAGATCTAGAGACTCCGGTGTAGCCTCTGGGAACCACATGGTCAAGGTTTTCGACACGTTTGGGAGATGGAGGATACTTCTTGCCGATAGCTTCATAGAGCGATCTCTCAGCGGCCACGAGATCTAGAGACTCCTGTAGCATACGGACAAATGCTTTGTCCTCCATGTCTTCTTCCATCAACATCTGGCTAATGTACCCCAAAACAGCATCCGAGAAATTGAAGTCGTCGGCGGGATCTTCTTCTTCTTCCCGGGTAAAAACCGAATTCCCCGGTGCTGAAGTCACGGCTGTGTTACGATCTCGGATAGATGATTGTAGTTGAAGCCGTCGTATAGTGTTACCGGAGTGAAGCTGTGATTCGCGAGAAGCGATGAAGATTGATCGGGTAAACGGTTCCGATTGATCTCACGATGAACTTCGATTTGGGGGAGAGAGGAGAATCATGTTTATTGTTTTTTTTTTCTGTTTGGTTTTGTTTTTTGGTTTAATGGTTTTAATTTCTGTTCAAGGTTTATGATTTGGTTTAATGGTTGATTTTAATTTTAATTGGTTATGTTCTATTTTAACTGGATAAGTTTGATTTTAATTGGTCATTTGGTTTAATTTTGATTTTAACTCGGTTTAGGTGCAGATTACCCGATTATGGGGTTTAACGCAGAAACAAAGATTTTGTGTGGTTTAAAACCGTAAACAAAATTTTGTGTATCTGAACACAGAGGTCAAACTTTTTAGAGCCGGTATCTAGACCCCGAGTTTTCCTTGAAATAGATCTGTTTTAACTTTTATACAAAGCAAATTGGGTGTGTAGCCGGTAGGCCCACTCAGCCCATTTTACTTCAAATGACCCAATATATTGGAAGGAAAAGGCAATAATGGTATCAATTACTTCCGAATTCTATAATCACCTCATTATTTTCATGCCAGTATAAAAATGTAAAACATCTATGTAATTCATTCATATAAACTACTATGAATGAAATTTAATGGTTTTAAATATTACACATCAATATATCTACAATGATATATACACACATTTAATTATAATTTTTTGTTCAGAAACTCCCTTATAAAAGAGAGAAGAAAATGTTTTGTTTGTCAGATTCTGCTCGTCATTTTTCCAAGTATTCTCAGTATTCTCAGTTTCCTGTTTTTTACTTTGTTGACGACAATGCTGAAATTCCTCTTTGTGGAAAAGTTTGTGATATGCAGTTGAGCAATTTTCAGTATCAATAACTACGGGATTTGAAGTATTTTTGGTCCCATATATTCGGTTTCCAAAAATGGGCCAAAATCACATAGGAGCTGGGATTAGGTACGTGAAGGTGTAAGACAAAACTGTGGGACGCGGATTATTGATGTGACGATGTCGCTTTCCCTGCCACAGAAAAACATGAATATCAGTCAATAGCTCCAAACTTTTGGATTAAAACAAACAAAATTCAAAAACCTGAATTCAAAGGGGGAAAAATCCCTCAAAATTCGTGTATACAAGACGACGATCTTCTGGTGACTTGAAAAGCTTTCTGTTTTAGGTAATTCGATGCGATCAATTTAGATGGGGTTTTAGGTTAACCATATTTCGAAAAAAATGATTCCTTTACTTTTCTTCATTTTCCTGATCGTCAAAATCAAGGATTTCGATTTTCTGTTGTGCATTCTCGTCTCCTCGGAGCATGAAATTTCGCGCATGATGATTAGGTTTTGCTCGATTTTGGTTTCATATTATCTCTGGAAAGATCATTGCTTGTTCGTGAATAAAAAAGAAAAAACACAGCACGAAAGATTCTCTGATCGCCCCCAGAATTTTAGTTTTTTTCTGATTGATTTATTGTTAATATAGTGATAATTGATCCGGATCATCCTTGATTCTTGTGATAGTTGGTGGATATACTCTTAATTCCGATATTCATGACGAAAACCATTTCTGGCGTTTTAACTTCTCTGTCTGTTTTTTTTTTTCAGTGAGAGGTTAAGCTAAAGGCCTCTGGGTTGCTCTTGATATCTCTCTGCTATAATCAATCTTGTGTTTTCTCAAAGATGAATCTGTATTGGAGTGCGTCAAAGGAAATAGAGTAGAAGGTTTCCATCTGTTTAAGTGTTGAGCTTTGTTTGCTAATATTGATTCTAGACTTCCATGACCGTCGTAGCATGATGGTTGGGAAGGTTGGGAAGATCTTAGATGGATACAAGAGATAGTAATAGGACACTCTCTGAGATAGTGGGTCTGGTTAAATCCTGGCTCCCCTGGCGATCCGAGCCAGCTGCTGTGTCCAGGGATTTTTGGATGCCTGATCAGAGCTGTCGTGTATGCTACGAGTGTGATAGTCAGTTTACCCTTATCAACCGTAGGCACCATTGCCGTCTTTGTGGCAGAGTTTTCTGTGGAAAGTGTACAGCTAACTCAATACCTTTGGCTACCAGCGACTTGAGAACTCCTCGTGAAGAGTGGGAGAGGATCCGTGTTTGCAATTATTGTTTTAGGCAATGGGAGCAAGGTGATGGTGGAACGCATGTTTCAAATATCCCCGAACTTAGTACTTCACCTTCAGAGACAAGTCTTCTTAGCTCAAAGACTAGTACAACTGCCAATAGTAGTAGCTTCGCTCTTGGCTCCATGCCAGGATTAGTTGGTCCTTATCAAAGAGTTCAGCGTGGTTCTGATGTCAGTTTGCACGGAGTATCTTCTATGGAGACAAGCACAACCAGGCAAGGCAAAGAAACTTCAAGGAGGAACAGCTTCGTCGCCACTGATGTGGAAGATTCATCTCGCTTTGCTTTAAATAGGTACTCCTTTTCTCTGAGTTCCCTTTGATCCCATAGGTATGGGTGAATCTTATTTGATTCTGCAAACAAGCTCTAGGGTAGGTCATGTGGCCTTTGACCACGTTTTTACTCAATTTTACGGTAGAGATCGATCAAAATATTTATTTTTCATGTCAAGTATGCAGCAGCAACTTATAGTCAAAACTAGAAAATGAGAATATTCTAGATTCGCAGTCGTATTTGGGTAACTTCATATACATATTTTTTTTCCTTTATGCATCAGGAGTGATGATGAGTACGAGTATGGTGTATACCAGACTGATATTGATACGAGTCATTCTCCTCATGCTAATCAATATTATGGTCCAATGGGATATGAGGAGATGAGCATGTGTGATGGCCCCTGTAAGCATCTTAGTGGCGAAACCTCTGACCAGAAAAGTTTAAGCGGCTCTCCACTTATTCACCACTGTCTTGAATCTCTAATTGGGGAAGGAGCAGAGCAGTTCCAGAAAAAAGATGAGCATGATGGTCGTGACGAATGTGAAGCTCCTTCTCCGCCAGATATTTCGGATGATCAAGAGGCAGAACCGGTGGATTTCGAGAACAATGGACTTTTGTGGGTTCCACCTGATCCAGAAAATGAAGAAGATGAGAGAGAATGTCCTTTGTCGGATGAGGAAGATAATGAGGGAGATGCCTCAGGTGAGTGGGGATATTTGCGACCTTCCACTAGCTTTGGAAGTGGAGAGTACCGTAGCGAGGATCGAACAAGTGAAGAGCACAAGAAGGCTATGAAGAATGTGGTTGATGGGCACTTTAGAGCTTTGCTTGCACAACTGTTGCAAGTTGAGAACATCCCTGTGAGCGATGAAGAGGGCAAAGAGAGCTGGTTAGAGATTATCACCTCTCTTTCTTGGGAGGCGGCTAACTTACTGAAGCCTGATATGAGCAAAAGTGGAGGAATGGATCCTGGGGGCTATGTCAAAGTAAAGTGCTTAGCTTCCGGGTTTCGACATGATAGGTAATAGAAGCAACAAAACTTAATCCCAAAATACTGATGTTGAGTCCATATTTCTTCATTTTATGCGCGGTCTCTTTTCATTATGTTATCTGGATTCTTGTGAAGTTTCATTTTTTTCTTCGTAATCCGTTTATTTACATTACAGCATGGTGGTAAAGGGCGTTGTTTGCAAGAAAAATGTGGCTCACAGGAGAATGAGAGCGAAAATTGAGAAAGCTCGACTATTGATTCTAGGCGGTGGGCTTGAGTATCAAAGGGTCTCAAACCAGTTATCGAGTTTTGATACTTTGTTGCAACAGGTGAAATTGGCCTGCCACTTCCATTTTCGTCTTCTTCTCGTTGGTGTTTAGATATGGAATTTGCTTATTTATGCCTAAACCCTCACACTTATTTCGGGTTTCAGGAAAAGGATCATTTAAAGATGGCTGTTGCAAAGATTCACGCTGAACGTCCAAATATTCTACTAGTCGAAAAATCAGTTTCTCGATTTGCGCAAGAGTATCTTCTAGCCAAAGATATATCGCTTGTTCTAAACATCAAGAGGCCACTTTTAGACCGCATCGCTCGCTGCACTGGTGCTCAGATAATTCCTTCAGTAGACCACCTCTCCTCTCAAAAGCTAGGTTTCTGTGAGAATTTTCGAGTGGATAGGTTTCGTGAAGAACATAATTCAGCTGGCCAAGTTGGAAAGAAAGTAGTGAAGACGTTGATGTATTTTGAGGGTTGTCCAAAGCCATTAGGCTTTACAGTAAGCACTCCCAGCCTTTAGAATTTAAAATACAGAGCAGATTTCTTATATCTGATTGCCTCATAGCATTACTTCTTGCTTTTTATGTCCTTTCTTCTTCAGATTTTGCTTAGGGGTGCTAATGAAGACGAGTTGAAGAAAGTGAAACATGTGGTCCAATATGGAGTTTTTGCAGCTTATCATTTGGCACTCGAGACATCGTTTCTTGCTGACGAAGGAGCCTCACCAGAACTCCCCTTGAACTCCCCAATTACGGTAGCACTTCCAGATAAATCTACGAGCATTGAACGTTCAATATCTACTGTGCCAGGTTTTACGGTCTCCACAATGCTATCTGGCTCAGAACCACAACGAGCAAACAGTGTCCCAGCATCAGAGTTACTTTCGAGCACGGTCAATCTATCCGTGCAGAAGGATATAAATCCTCCGATACCCAATGGTTCAGGCTGGCAGGCTAGAGAAATGAACCCAAGTTTCATATTTTCACGCTATAATGTTTCATTGAATTTGCCTGACCGTGTCAAAGAGGGAAAAAACTCAGATTTGTCTGAAAGATCTGCACTGGCAGACACACCAGCAGACAAAAACAACTCAACTATTGAGGCAGCAGACATATTGGAAAATTCCCTCAATTCATCAGGGCAAGGCTTTGTGCGAAAGAGTCCTCAAAGTAGTACGAGCGTTATAGTCGAAAACCAAGACAATGGGTCAGAGCCTACTACCATCCAACAACAAAACAGTGAGAATCCAAAGGAACCACAATCTCAAAAAGAGGAATTTCCTCCGTCACCTTCTGATCACCAGAGCATTTTGGTTTCTCTATCGTCCCGATCAGTGTGGAAAGGAACTGTGTGTGAGAGGTCTCACCTCTTCCGGATAAAATACTATGGTAGTTTTGATAAACCATTGGGACGGTTCTTGAGAGATCATTTGTTCGATCAGGTAAGTTTTTCTATTTATATATGTTTTACAGTGTGACTTCTCCATTACAGCTTACATAAAAATTTGGTAACCGAAATAAATGGTAAAATCGCAGGGTTACAGGTGCCGTTCATGTGAGATGCCATCAGAGGCTCACGTTCACTGTTACACTCATCGGCAAGGCAGTCTTACGATATCTGTCAAGAAGCTCCAAGATTATCTCTTACCTGGTGAAAAGGAGGGGAAGATCTGGATGTGGCATAGGTGCCTCAGATGTCCCCGACCTAACGGCTTCCCTCCAGCGACTCTACGAGTGGTGATGTCTGATGCTGCATGGGGATTATCGTTTGGGAAGTTTCTGGAGCTCAGTTTCTCAAATCATGCAGCTGCCAGTAGAGTAGCATGCTGTGGCCATTCTCTCCATAGAGACTGTCTTCGCTTCTATGGGTACTTTTTTCTTGCTTTCCTCTCGGCGGAATATGACTAAATCGTTGAAACATTTTTGATTGGAAAATTTGTGTTTCTTCTTTGCTCTAACAAGTTGTGCCCATGCAGATTTGGGAACATGGTTGCTTGCTTCCGGTACGCTACTATAGATGTTAATTCGGTTTACCTTCCACCATCCATTCTTAGTTTCAACTATGATAATCAGGACTGGATACAGAGAGAGACAGATGAGGTTAAATACTTGTGATTTTCTTGGATGCAGTTTTAAAATCTAACACATTGACTTGACTGAGTTCTCCTTCTTTTTTATTAAGCAGGTGGTAGAGAGAGCAGAGCTTCTGTTTTCCGAAGTACTAAATGCTATTAGTCAAATAGCAGCGAAAGGTTTTAGGCGTCGAATTGGTGAACTCGAAGAAGTGCTGCAAAGAGAGAAAGCAGAATTCGAGGTAACAAATTATGTTCTAAATTAAAGAGCATCTAGAACTCTGTAGTGCAAATTAAAGTGGGGTTTCTCTCTTAAAACCAATTTACGACCCTTTAAGACAGAAGGTTTGTTTTGTAACTGTTCTTACGTTTCTTCCAGGAGAATATGCAAAAGATGTTGCACAGGGAGGTGAAGGAAGGCCAACCTCTTGTGGACGTTCTTGAGTTGTACCGGATTCGTAGACAGCTGATTTTTCAGTCATATATGTGGGATCACCGCTTGATTAATGCATCAACTGTACATGATGTTGAGAGTAGTGATGACAAAAAGCGAGAAGAAACTGAGAAACCACCCTTGGCTAAGAGCCAGACCCTCCCCGAAATGAATGCTGGGGCCAATTCTATTCTTGCTGGTTCAGAGGTTAATCCGAGTCCTGATGGTGGTTCTACTGGTGACACTAGCTCGTTAACTAAGGTTCAGAACGAAATGGATACAAATTTAGACTTGAATCAGGGAAAGGAAGATGGGGGAGAAGTTTCTCCCAGCAAGACTGTACCTGATACTTCTGATCCTCCGGAAATCAAACTTGATGTTCGCAGGACACAGTCTGATGGCCAGATAGTTATGAAAAATCTATCAGCCACTCTTGATGCAGCATGGATAGGCGAACGTCAAACATCAGTGGAGATTCCAACCAATATTAAGATCTTGCTTCCTCCTTCCTCAATGTCAAACTCTTCAACTTTCCCTCCAATCTCAGAGGGGTTAAAGCCAATAGATCTCCCAGAACAGCAAAACGAATTCAAGGTAGCCTATCCAGTTTCACCTGCTTTACCGAGTAAAAATTATGAGAACTCAGAAGATTCTGTAAGCTGGTTAGGCATGCCATTCCTCAATTTCTACCGTTCCATCAACAAGAATTTCCTGCTTAGCTCTCAGAAGCTCGATACATTTGGCGAGCATAGCCCTATCTATATTTCATCTTTTAGAGAGGCAGAGCTACAAGGTGGACCAAGGCTACTTCTGCCCGTAGGCATGAATGATATTGTTGTTCCTGTGTATGATGATGAGCCCACAAGCATGATCGCATATGCCTTGATGTCACCCGAATATCAACGCCAAATTTCTGTTGAAGGGGAATCTCTAGTTTCATATCCTTCTGAACTGAATATCTCTCGCCCAGTTGATGACACCATTTTTGACCCTAGCAGAAGCACTGGTTCAGTCGATGAGAGTATACTTTCAATGTCCTCAACTCGCAGCAGCTCACTGCGTCTGGACCCACTTTCATATACGAAAGCTTTACATGCTCGAGTCTCATATGGAGAAGACGGCACTCTTGGAAAAGTTAAGTACACAGTTACTTGTTACTATGCAAAACGGTTTGAGGCGTTGCGAGGTATATGTATACCTTCGGAACTTGAGTTTATAAGGTCTCTTAGCCGGTGTAAAAAATGGGGAGCTCAAGGTGGAAAGAGCAATGTCTTCTTCGCTAAAACCCTGGACGATCGTTTTATCATCAAGCAAGTCACCAAGACAGAATTGGAATCATTCATCAAATTTGCACCTGCTTACTTCAAATACTTATCTGAGTCTATCAGCACGAAAAGTCCGACTTGCCTGGCAAAAATCTTGGGAATCTATCAGGTACTAACTACTAAGTTGAGAGATTTTTTCTTGGTTTGATTGGTTCACTCTTGATGAGAATATGTATTGGTGTTAATAGGTCGCAACAAAGCAACTTAAGAGCGGGAAAGAAACAAAGATGGATGTTCTGATTATGGAGAATCTTCTGTTTGGAAGAACTGTGAAACGGCTTTATGACCTCAAAGGATCTTCCCGGGCGCGGTACAATCCTGACTCTAGTGGGAGCAACAAAGTCTTGTTGGATCAGAACTTGATTGAAGCAATGCCGACTTGTCCCATTTTCGTGGGTAACAAAGCAAAACGATTGTTGGAAAGAGCCGTCTGGAACGATACCGCTTTTCTTGCAGTGAGTTTTACTCTGATGCAAATCATATCTCTTCGCTACTCTTCGTAAAGGTTATAAACGTATATATCTTGTATGTGTTTGCAGTTGGGTGACGTGATGGATTACTCGTTGCTAGTAGGCGTGGATGAAGAAAAGAACGAGCTAGTTCTCGGGATTATCGACTTCTTGAGGCAGTACACATGGGACAAACATCTAGAGTCTTGGGTGAAATTTACAGGAATCTTAGGAGGACCAAAGAATGAAGCACCAACAGTAATCTCTCCAAAGCAATACAAGAGAAGATTTAGGAAGGCGATGACGACTTACTTTCTAATGGTTCCTGATCAATGGTCTCCGCCTAATGTCATTACTAGTAACTCCAGGTCTGATCAACCAGAAGAAACCTCTCAAGCTGGTACGCAAGCAGAGTGATATATGAGTCCTCATAATGTCAAGTATTTTTTGTTGTCTTGTATAGAAATTGGTTTTGTGCATTTTGGGAACACTATTCTTCGGTTATGATTCGTATTTTTCTTTCTCTTGGAGGGTTGGGTTTCTCTCGGATAACGATTTTGTTTGCGTCTTTTAGTTTTGGATCGTTCAAGTAGAGTTTTAGCAGATTTGTTTGAAATTTCATCAGAAAGATGTGAGACTTTTTCAATTTTTATCCGTCTGTACAAAAACATTTGACATTTTTCTTGTGTATATGAGATTCTTTTCTTATACGTTTGATGTTGTTTTCTTTTTGTTGCTTCCGTTTTAATACTTAAGAAAACAATGAGATCAGAATCTGGACATATATTCATGTTTGTGTTCTTACAAAAGAGAAACAAGAAAGAAGCAAATCGCTGCTTCTTTCACAGCCTTTTTTCTATACAATCTTATTCAAGAGGCCTTTTGAAGAGAACAGATTTTGATTTCTGAGAGAGAGAGAGAGAGAGAGAGAGAGAGAGAGAGAGAGAGAGAGAGAGAGAGAGAGAGAGAGAGAGAGAGAGAGAGAGAGAGAGAGAGATTTAGAGAAAGTCAAAGCTGCTCCATTTGATCATCTTTAACTCTTGTTGTGAAGCAATTTCCTGTCTTTGACCATCACCCTTCTCTGCAACTCTCAATTCCTGATAACTTCTTTGCAGAAGATCAAGAATCTCCACCTCTCTGCTTTTTTTTTATATATATATATACCAATTCAATAATTAAAAACATTGAAACAAGATCGATCTGATGATTTTTTAATCTAAGAATTTACGATTAGGAATATATCATACCTTGAGTAAGAAGCTACCATTGGACTGTCTAGGGGACAACGAGGACCTTCATCGTACCCTTCACATATAACCTCTCCGTTATCATCCGTGTAACATATGATCCCTTGTATCGGATCTTCAAATACCTGTTTTGAAAAACAAAAACCATTTTCAAAGATCAGATTTTGCCAAATGGGTCGTGTCTAGATTCTCAAGAAAATGAAGAACAAGTTCTAGACAAAAAGAAGAAAGGACGTACAGTGTTTTTGGTGGAGTATCTTATTGGTTGAGGCTGTGAAACTGTTACTTGCTTGACTTTAACTTGAACTTGGCTCTGTTGAAGCATCAAAGTGGTTGATCTTACTGTCTTTGGAACAAAACATGGTGTTTGAAGAGGAAGACAAAGTTTACTTGAAAATGCCATAGCGTCTGTGTTTTTCTTTCTTTCTAGATGAAACTAATTTGATCTCTCTTTTTTGGGACAAAATGTTTGGTTTATAGGTCCCAAGAAGTTAATAATGGCAAAACAAAACTTATCAATTCCGATGATTGGTTGAATCTTACTTTAATTATATTAAAATATTTTTATAGTTTAAATAGACACAAGATGCAAATACTATAATAGCCGATTAGAGTGGTCATCTTTTTAACAAGCTCATAAATCATAATGTCTCTGTCGTGGGGTCATTACTCTCATACTGTTAATAAATTGTAAAATTATTCTTTTTTTTCCTAATGTTGGTTATCTTCTTACTTTTCATTTACTGAAAGGTCGGCCAGTCAATTTTTCCCTAATCGTTGAATTTATGCGCATAATGTATACATAAATGTCTACTCAGGTATGAGTATTGATTGGTGTTGTTTAAAAGAAAATAAATATTATCTTGTCGTTTACGTAGTTTGATATGTAGAACTGTAGTGCATCAAATGCTTTCACATATATGATTATGAGATGACCCACCTAATTATTATATATTTTTATTAAAATTGAAGTTTTTTCTCCAAATATAGTATATTTTTGTAATAGTCTTTGGATTTTTTACTCTCGCTTCCTGAAACTAAAACACATAAATTAGCATAAGTTGTTGACAAAACAAATAGTGTAACTTAGTGGTTTATTATCATTATCTGCCGCTCAGTGACGACGAATTATTTCTTACTTAATCAAACTGTGGCACGTGTCCGTCTTAGTGACATGTAAAATTTTTGTTTTATTTCAAAATATCAATAATTGGTGTACATAGTTAATGATATGATTAGACAAGAGATTATTTGTTGGCTAAACTAAACATGGAGACATCGTCGTACAGTTGCTCGGAAAAGGTCGTCTCTTTCCAACGTCAGTATGGTGTGTTCTAGAGTAATATTATCTCGCTGGTTTAATTAATTAACAAAATAATACCAAACTTTACATGACAACGAATATTACTCTGTCGAATTAAATAAACTTATATATACGAATCTCTATTTTGTTTTCTTAAAAAAAAAAAACCCACAAATGTTCATAGTTTCTGAGTCATCAACAACTTTGGACATTCTGAACCAAACAAAAAAACTATAATAAAACTCGAAATGGTGGAATGAATCATATATATCAAGGTAGGTCACAAAAACGTTGGAGAAAACTTGCAGGATGACTTTTAACAATACAAGAAAAGAAAACTTCCACAATCATTTTCTTTTTGTCGCTCAAACCAAAACTAATAATATAGTATTGGTAGATACTAGATAATATTAATGCTAATTGATTATTGGGTACTTAGTATATAAATTTTATATAACTAATACTTGTGGTCTCTGATTCAGGAGGTTGGGATGTTATATACGTCACTAGAGTTTTTTTTATATATCATTTTTCTAGATCGTCGTCCACTTATATCATCGCGTAGTGGTGACCTAACTTATCAATAGCGTACGATCTCCAAATTTTATATAAGCGATACCACAGTTATTTATATTATCTTCTTAATCACTTATTTATATGAGACTCTATTTTATTTATATTATGATGGTGAAGTACTAGAAAGTAGAAACTTACTATGACTACGATAGAAGTTCTATGAAGGGGCTCTTGGAGCAACAATTTTGTATTTAAGCTCAATAGTAAGGTTAAGAATTTTGTATGTTAGCCTAAAAGAAAAGCCCATTTTATTAGATTAAATAATAATCCCATTTAAGGCCCAAATTATATGGCAACCAACCATCTTGGTTTATCAAAGCCTTGACAGTATACTTGTGGGTCTCTTGGTTGGACATCCTCAGTTAATATCCAATCCAGGTACGTAGCCCGGTTTTTCAAATACAAACACTGTCCACAGTTTCTAACTTTCTATAACATGATTTTGGGTTCTGATTGAATTTTGATGCATAAAGTTTGCATTTTTTTTTTAACGCATCTTTATTTCAAATGATTACAATACAGAAGAGATTTGACAAATAAAATACAGAGAGAAACCAATGATCATTCCCAACAAAATAATAGAGAGGGATTTTTGACGTTACATTAGTGATACCGAAGCAATCTTGTTTGGAATCTTGAAAATGCCGATGAAAAGACGTTCTCGTACCCACAATAGCAGACAGACTTCTAATACTTTCGACGAGAACATGACAACAATTCTCACGCTAAAGATAGATCTCTTCATTAATCAAACTTAAACTTGAATATTAGAACTTAAAACTAGAAAGGATTAAACGAAGCAAACCAAACTAAAGCTAAGGAACCTTCAACACCAATACCCATCGCAACAAACTATCGCAACAACGAATAGCTACAACATTCTGAAGCCGGACATATTCAATCCAAGAAGAATTAAAAAACAGGTGTAGAGAAGGAGAGAAAGAGTAGAACTAGAGCTGGTGAGTCCGTTTACCTCCCCGAAAGAACCTAGGACCAGAATCGAAAAACCATCAAACAAAGTTTTTTCCATAGTTTTTTAGTTTGATCATAGTAACAAAGTTTATGCATAAACTTTGCTCCTCATATAGTTTTCCATAGTTCTGATGGAACTTTTAAGTTTGATGCATTGTTTTTGTTGCTTTTTAGTTTTTTGATGGAACTATGATTTTGGGTTCTGGGTTTCGTCTAGGAGCAAAGTTTTACTTTTTTTTTTTTTTACCAAAAAAAAAAAAAATATAATACTTTTTACTTTTCAATGTTTCCTTTATGCATTTTGAAAATAAGTAAATTAAAAAATATAATTTATTACATTTTGTTTATAACCAATAGCTTCGTAAAATCTTAAATTATTTGAAGGTATTAAAAATACAATTTATGACATTATGCATATATGTATCAAGATTTGTATTTTTCAAATTTTAGCTTATTTGAATATGATAAAAAAAAAAATTAAGCAAAAATAAAGTAGTATGCTTTAACAGTTTTCATGCATAATTTAATTTTATTAATACATTTGTATTTCTTCCAAAAAGATAGATTATTACCTCATCCAAAACGGAATTCATTGGATAAACCAAAATAAACCAGAATTTAAGTTGATTTACACAAAGTGGCCGTTTGAAAGGTCGTGAAGTGAGGTTTGTCGAACCTATTCAGGCTAACCACGACAACCGTTTTCATATTTCCATCTCCATACATTACAATATTGTTCTTTCTTGGCGGCACAACCACATTTTCAAGATAAACACCTTCCTTACTGTGTATCATGAATTTTAAATTTTCACTTTTGGGACTTTCGCCACTGCTTTGCTGATAGTTATGTAATCTCCTGTCCCTTCTTTGACCATCGTAATGTTTGGGATCCACTCGCATGCCAATAGAGATTTATGTTTTTCAAAATCAAACCAATACAGGAAGTCATTTAAGCCATTTTCATCTGGTTCAGCTAAGCCGCCTAAGCTTTTGGATAAAAGACTTGGAGCTCTTACAGTCTTACTCATGAGCTGCCTCCTTTTCTTCAAATAATCTGCTAGAGTCTTTCATCGAAAAAATAGAGAATGATAAAGTAGATGACTATTATAGGTAAATTTAAAATGACTTCACACAACCTCAACGTTAAAGAGTTTAATCTTAATTGTTAACTGAAATTAAAATTGAACAAAAAACAAAAAAAAATGTGATATTTTCTGGCCACCAAACTACTATGTTCGTAGGTTTTCCAAGTACGTTGGTTTCGTCTGATGAAGATGTTAACTCAGGATTGAAGGTATGCGAGGAGATACGGTCAACTCTTTGGAGAATTTGAAGGAGACGATCCAGCGTTTTGAAGATTTTGGAGAGGTTTTGACAGAAGTTGAAAACGATGAGCTAGGAGGGAAATTAACTTATGCCATCATCCATCATGAAACTTGCTTGAATGCGTTTGAGGAGATGAAAGAGTTGTATTTCTCAAGTTATTAGAGTAATTAAGAAGCAATTAAGACACAAATTCTTTGAAGAAATTGAGGATTCTTAATAAGAGGTAATTAAGACTCAAACAAATATTTTATTTTTACATATTTAGTTGTTTTTATTCTTTCTCTTTTTTTTCTTTTTTGTTTTTACTTTAAGTTTTTGTTTTTACTACTTCTTATTTTTAGACACTATAAGATTAAATTAAAAGGAAAAAATAAGCAAAAAATAAGAAAAAATAAGTAAACAATAAATTAGATGCTATATATTAAAAGACAAGTTACTGTTTAATAGAAACACTAAATGTGATCAAGTTTACAACCCATGTCGTTAAAGAATTGAAACGAATTTGACTATTTTGTTTAAATTAATTGTTTTTATATCTCATAAATTAATTGTTGAAAGGAATTGTTTTTTAAACATTAATGTTAAAAATAAAGATAGAAGTGGATAAGAGAGAACTATCGTAGGGGACACAAGTTTGGTTCAACCAACCGTCTCGGTTGATCCAGGCATCGACCGAGTACTTGTGCGCCTCTTCGTCCGACATATTGGGTTTGTAGCCGATCCAGTCTATGCGGCTACTAAGACCCGAACCTGGTCCAATGTTCTTATAGGAATTGTTTTTTAAACATTAATGTTTCTTACATGCATTTTGAAAAAAAAAATTAAACAGACATAATTTATTATTTATTATTTTTAATTCTATTAATACTTTTATATTTCTTCAAAAAAATAGATTATTACTTCTTAAAAAAATTCCAATTGCTTGATTACTTTTAAAAAAAAATCGTCAATATATATTTTTGTTGTTGGCTAGATAAATCTCCATATATTATTTATTTTTATTTATGCATTGGTTTTTTTGGTCAACTAATTGATTTGGTTTCATTAAGTTATTACATTATATATTTGTGACTAATACATATAAGATGCTTATTGAAGTATTTTTCAATTGCTTAGAAGCATTTTTGAACTTTCAAACTTACAATTAGTTTTTGAACTTTCAAACTTACAATTAGATAGTGCATATATATATATATATATATATTACTCATGATATATTATATGTTTCTTTGTCATTTAGTTCTTTTGAAAAATATGTTGTTATAATTTTTTAAGTGAACGTATTCCTATAAGACAATCGAATAGATTAACACATCTAATTTTATTTAGTACAAAAATTGTTTTTGAAAAGTTTTAGACACTACAATTATATTTTTATATATATATGTAATGTAACTTAGGCTAATATAGTTGTAGTGTGTATTATATTAGCCAAAGTTTAGGCCCGTTATAAAAGATATGTAAGCCCATTTGAAGGCCCAAATGTTCATGTAAGTCTTAACTTGTTTGTTACTCAAGAGTGGTGTCTTCGGAAGCTAAAAAGAAGCACATCAGAAACAGTTTGCTTCTTCGATTCTTCGATCAATTAATCAATAGCATTTTATTTTTCTGCCTTCATACAGGTTAATTAGTGACGAATTGTTTCTATTGTACATTTATAGGGTTTTTCTATTTTAATGTGCAGACATTGAGTTTTTTTTTTTAATTTAGATCGAAATCGGGAAGAAGATGTTTCTCACTAGGTAAAAAAGTTGAGCATTTCAATCTTCGATTCTCGGAGAAAGCTTGTATCGTCGTTTCTGGGTTCACTACGAATCCAGCGACTATGGTGCTTTGTACTGATCAATTTTGGGTTTTGTTTTTTTTGGTTTGCCAAAGGACTGAGTATGACAGAGGAGTCAATACCTTTTCTCCCGAAGGCCGTCTGTTTCAGGTTGAGTATGCCATTTGATATACTCTCTGTTTTTCGGTTTAGGTGACTCCGAACAATGTCGACATTGCCAAAGTTGCACCAGCTTATCACCTCTACACACCTCAGGAGGTTGAAGCCGTCATCAGTCGTATATGAAGAGTCAAAATTCCTTCTTTTTGAATTTATTAAGGGATAATTTGTAAACACAATTGGTATTCACAATTGAATTTTCCACCAAAGCAAAATCAAAACGTAGTCTTCTAAAATTAATGCTCTTCCTGTTTTTGCAAACCCTTTTCCCTTATACAAGGTTATGTATTGGGCTTGCGAGTTGTGGCATAAGATGAGTTAGACCACTTAATTCACCAAGCAAGGCTTGAGTCTCTCTGTTTCTTCCACGTTTTCACTGAAAACTCGTTGACGAATTGTGGCCTCTTGATAGAAATTTCAAGCGCAATGACATTAGAGTTTGGCGAGGTTTTGTTGTGGTGAGAAGAATAATAGACATGCAGTTTGATGGGATCGATTTTGAACTTTGACTGAAAACAAAGTAAATTTTTACTAAAAACTTGAGCAAATCTTTCATAAAAACTAGTTAACATTTCCTGAAATGTCAAGGACACATTTTTACATGAAAACATATCATAAATGTTAAAAATAAAGATAGAAGTGGGTGGATCAGAGAGAACCATCGTAGGGGACACAAGTTTGGTTCAACCAACCGTCTCGGTTGATCCAGGCATCGACCGAGTACTTGTGCGCCTCTTCGTCCGACATATTGGGTTTGTAACCGATCCAGTCTACGCGGTTACTAAGACCCGAACCTGGTCCAATGTTCTTGTATTCTCCATACGTCAAGGTCGTGGGAGGTGCTTTATTATCCCAAGCAACCCACCCTTTGGGGTCAATGATGTCCCCGAGCAATGTCTTCATAACAAGGACCGTGGCAAAAGGCTTCCATGGCCGTCCAAGAAAGGTAGTGAAATTCTCCCCTTGGAATGGCATGATTCTGCTGCCAACAATCGCGAACCCGGACTTGGCGTACCGATCCGAAGCACCCTGCGCCGTAACCGTATTGATTTGCTTTCCAAGAGGCTTTCGCGACTGAATGTTGCAGCTCTGAAAGATAGCGGCTGCTGCACCGAAGATGAAATCCACAGTCCCGACAATATCGCATTCGCGATAAAACTGATCTCCGGCGTGCGCGTAAAGCGTGTCTTGGAACCCCTCGAATGCACACCGGTACATGACGGATTGACTTGATCTCGAGTGAAAGGCCACCGCCTGGTTCTTCTCCGGCCCGGCGGCGTTGACGAACTTCATGTCCATAACCACAAACCGGTTTCCACGAACCGCTACAGAAAAAATAAACCGAACCAGATAAACCAAACGGAAATGACAAGAAACTAGTCCAACAGACGGAATTAATTGATCAGATGAACCAAAATTTAAATTGACTTACAGAAAGTGGCCGTTTGAAAGGTGGTGGTGATTTTAGGATTGTCGAACCTGTTCAGGCTACCGGTGACAACCGTTTTCATCTTCCCATCTCCATACATTACAACATTGTTTCTGGACACAGTTACATTCTCTCTGTAAAGACCTTCCTTAACATGTATCACGAATTTTGAACTTCCCTTCTCTGGGACTTTCGCCACCGCCTCGCCGATGGTAAGGTAATCTCCTGTCCCGTCATTGGCCACCGTGATGTTGGGAATCCACTCGCATGCCAACAGAGCTTTCTGGTCTTCAGGACCAAACCAATACGGGAAGGCCGTTAGGTTGTTCTCACCAAGTCCGGCTAAGCCACCTAAGGTTTTGGATAAAACACTCAAGCTCTTGCTCACGAGCTGCCTACCTTTATTCATAGCATCTTTCAGATTCTTAATCACCTCTTTATTCCTCTGATAGCTTGAGAAATTTGACTCTTTCAACTCCTCAAATGCATCCAAGCAAGTTTCATGATCGATGATGGCATAAGTTAGTTTCCCCCTTAGCTCATCAGTTTCAACTTCTGTTAAAACCTCACCAAGATCATCAAAACGTTGGATCGTCTCCTTCAAAATCTCCAAAGAGCCGACCATCATCTCCCGGCAAACCTTCAATCTCAAGTGAACAGCTTCGTCAGAGGAAACCAACTTACTTGGATAAACTATGAGCTTCACATGCTCCTGCATGGCTTCAAGAACAGAGTCCCTAAACAACACTGGAGTCTCTGAAAACCCTTCTCCAACAGACACCAAGATCAAGACCATGGCTGCTATAGTAGTTTGGCCAGAAATATACCCCATTTGTTTGGTGTATTGCGTATGAAACTTGCAAAAGCAGCTCTGTTGCAGCTGCAGAACTCAGAAACCTTATGTATCGTTTGATTTAAGAAATGAATACAAACTCTCTTGACCAAAAAAAGAACAAGTTTACCTAGAGTAGCCATTTACTTTATCAATCTCTTTTGCAGAATCTTTTCCTAATCCAGAGTCGATGGCGCTAAGATAAATCCAATGGTACTGTCATGTGTCATTTCTGTTCTATATCATAGCTTTAGTACATATATGTCTCCGTATGAGAAATACAATTATGCTTAAAAACGTATTTGTGTAAAATACTTTCCAAGATCATTTTGAGTATCGACACAAATTAATGCGAATCATACAATGCTCAACTCATATAACACTCGCTCTTGTATATCTGTGATGATCTGATATGCTTCCGAGAACCGTTGAATGGTTTATGGATGAAACTAGTAATATGACTACTAATGGGAAATGGTTTTTACGGCTTAAAACGTTACACGACTTTGGTCTCCTAATCACTCCTCTCGTCTCAGTGTGCAATTTTTAGTTTGTAATTGTTGCAGCTTTGCTCTACTGCAATTGGAGTAAAGACAAAAAGAAGGAGCTGTAAAGGTCATTATCTCCTCCTATGTTCCTTTTGCCACTTATGCTTGTTGCTGTTTTCAGCTACAAATTGTTATTTCCGACAATTGTGATTCTGAGTTGGTTTAGTTACAAGAGTAAGAATGCTAACTTTTTCCTTCACCCAACCCCAAAATCCAGACCACTCCCAGCTGGGATAAAGAAATGATGCATAACGTTACAATCCATGTCAGCAGAGAAGGAGAAAGAAATCAAGTTTGAGTACTCAATGAACCAAATTAGAAACTTTATTTAATTTGAATGAAAATCCAAATTGATTATCTTTATTAATCTCTTACGCTATTAGGTTTGGCAAAAGCTGATTGGTTGTACTATGGTTATTGACGGCAGAATAGGAAACCAAAGAAACAATTTGACAAGTAAAGTGACACCAAAGATGAGACACTCTACAACTGCAGCCGGATGACTTGAGCATAAGAGTAGGCTGAGATGAATTGGCGTGTATTTGGGTGAAAGCTAGTGGGTTAGGAGCAAGGTTGAGACCAAGGTCGATCTTGGTGACGGGCATCTGTTGCCTTTCAGGTTACATGGGTTTCTCCACTGGTGTCTTTGTTGATGCTCTTGGCATATATTGGATCTTTGAAGCCTTTTGCCCCTCGAAAACCTCTGGGCTTGGATATTGTATCGGAATTTTGAATTTTCAACAAAATTATTTGACTACATATACTACATTCCATAAACTTGCACCAAATCATCTACACACAAAAAACATATATGGGGGTGTATTCAACCAGAGGTGATTTATTTTAAAATCATAAATCCATTGTTATTCAACCAAGAATTTAAAAAACCATTTAAAAATTCAGTGTTATTGAACTTGTGATTTTAAAATGTACTCTCAAATCCACTTTTATTGAAAATTATTTAAGTGGTGAATTTCAGGAGATTTGCTGGGATTTGAAAGTGTTTTGGTGCAATTGCTTAGTTAAAAATATTAAAATCCAAATTTCATGGTTTTAGATGGGATTGTAGAGTTTTTTTATTAAAATCATTTCAATTTCCCTAATTCACCCAAAATCATCTCAAAACTCAAATCATCTCAAATCTCTTCAAATAAAAGATTGAATACAACCCCCATAATTAAATGTTAATACTTATTCAAACATATTTTGCCCAAATATAATGATTTTAACAAATATGAAAAAGTTATGGTAAGAAAATTAAATAAAAATTAATGCAGAAGATTTTAAGATTATTTTGGAAGTAATTTCATTGGTTTTGTATTCAACAAGACCAAGAGTCCTATAAATTGATCTTAAAAATTGCAAAGCACATTGTATTCTTCAATAACGAGATAATGAATTTCACAAAAGTCTTTGTTTCGTTCTTTTTTGTAGTTACATTGGCCATTTCGGTGTTCATCCAACCCCATATGGCATCCGGTATGGTTTTTATATAATTACACTGCAAGTAATTAGATTTTATCATTAAAAACAAAAGACAATATGTTCTCAAATATTCCATGTTGTACTTTTTTCTTTGTGTAGAAATGATGAAGAAGATAGGGTTTTATAAATAAAATTTGGCATGTTATATAAAGAATAATTAGATTAATGCAATGTTTGTTTATACTTGTGCAGAGATCATAGAGAAATATGATCCGGTTGGCGTTAAATGCTTAAGTACGTTATGTACGAGTTCATATTCATCGAAAGAATGCGAGGGTTATTGCATATCGAATGGGTATAATAATGGAGAATGTCGTGCTTTGGATCTGGAGAAACCTATAGGGCCTGACCATTGTTGTTGTTATTTTTTAAAGCGTTGATCCGCTAATTAAACTCCTTATATTTACATTAGTCATGAGAAGTATGTGATTTTCGTATCATAAACATACCGTGAAATGAAACTCCTTTTCTACCACATGATCTTTTTTATATCTTAAAAACCACAATCCAGAAAATTTGAATTCTTTTTCTGATGTTTAGTTCTTTTTTATAAAAAAAATGTATTTGTAGATATCAACATTTGAGATGTGTTATTAGTTTTATTTTGATATAAATGTACTATATAAATTTGTAAACTATATTGTCTAATTGTTCTACAATTATTTATGTGGACTAGATATTAGAATTGTACTTCAAATGGACACTGTATGGACTTGTCTAGTGTAGTGAAAAAGATGGATAGAGAATTCTCCAAAATATTATCCCGCATTCATACTTGTTTGGATTGGGTTAGAGCAAAACACATTAGTAAATCTCTCTTAAGGTTACTAAAAAAATATTTTTTTTAATGTCGAAAAAAAAAAATTCTGCCAATAGTGAGACGATATGTGACCAGACGGAAGAGAGAAAGTCTTAAAATCGATCCACACCAAACCGAGTACATCATTTTTTGAAACCAGATCAATATTTTATATTTTTTTAGAATTTTTACCGCTGTGAAGATGGCTTACACGGAGAACACATGAATTAGCAGAGTGGTAGGACTAGTCTTGGAAGTGACTTGTGACCCGGTAAAGTCCAACGAAAGACTCGAAATTAATGAATATGTACGTCTCATTAGACTTTTTTTTTTTTTTTATCGAAGTACGTCTCATTAGACTTGGATCTATATCTTACAAGTTAGAATATTATATTTAGTTTTGGGTCCGTAAGTCTAAGTCGCAATATCTAATTTTGACATAGGTAATATTATATTCCTCCAAAAAAATTATGAGCAACATGGTGGTGATATACAAATCGTTCACGTGAAAAATGCAATGTTTATATCAGAACCACTGATTTATTTGTTAAATAAAAAAGTTTTAAAAGATGTTATCATTTTTTAATTTACGAGATGTATATTGGACACAATATGATGAAACCAAATCTTTTTTTTATGTACTTGAATAATTTATATTCTAAGAAAAAATGTCAAATGGACTAATAGGATATAAATTAAGCTAATTATAAAATATATGTTCAATTTGTGATTTGTGATTTTTTTATAAAGGATCTCAACAGCCAATTGCATAATATAATTTTGTACCAATATAAGATTAGTTTAGGTTAACTATTTAAGGCATGAGAACAAAATTATTTGACTACGTATATAACATTCCATAAAAACTCACCAAATCATCAATAAAAAAGAATATGATACAATATGGAAAATATAATGAAATGTTAATACCTATTCAAATATATTTTTACCAAACTATGATGTTTTTAACAAATATGAAAAGTTGGTTCATGGTAAGAAAATTAAAAATTTGCAGAAAATGATAAGATTATTTTGGAAGTAAGATGATGGGGGAAAAAAAAAGTAAGATGATGGGATTTGCGTGATCCCTGTCCCAACTAACAGTTCTATAAATTGATCTTAAAAATTGCAAACCAATTTGTAGTCTTCAATATAATTTTATATACAAAAAAAAAAGAGATAATGAGTTTCACAAAAAAATATGTGCCTTTCTTTTTTGTAGTTATATCGGTTGTTTCTTTGTCCATCCAAACCGATATGGCATCAGGTATGGTTTTTATATGCTTATTACTGCAACTAATTAGATTTTATCATAAGAAAAATAAAAAAAGAACACATGAATATACAACATGTAGAAATGGAGAAACGATGAACGAATATGAGTATTTGAAAACATAATTTGGCATGTTATACTAATATTAACTAAATTAATGAGGAATTTGTGTATATATGTGCAGAGGTTATAACAAAATATGATCCGGTTATCGTAAAGTGCATGAGTATTGTATGTTCGAGTTCATACACATCGAAAGAATGTGAAGGTTACTGCATATCATCGGGGTACAATAATGGAGAATGCCGTCCTCTAGATCTTTCGAAGCCTGAACCACCTTTGTATTGTTGTTGTTACTATCAAAAGTGAAGATTG
Source organism: Isatis tinctoria (assembly GCA_010577795.1). NCBI lineage: Eukaryota > Viridiplantae > Streptophyta > Magnoliopsida > Brassicales > Brassicaceae > Isatis > Isatis tinctoria. The sequence continues at coordinate 28,554,925 of CM021246.1, read as the reverse complement.
GTGAACTTTCTTATGTTTTTCTTTATCTAAAAATTAAAACGTATTATGTGGTTTTCTGCATCGGTACGCAGAGATAATAATTAAAAAGTATGATTTGCTAATGATTCTGTGTCTAACACCGGAACCAATGAAAGATCGAAATTACTGATTCTTTGTCTAAGAGATGCGCGATCCGATCCTCAGTCAATTTTACATATCCCTTTAGGTTGGATCTAGCAGTTCCAAGATCCTGTTTCCAATTTTTTTTTTTTTTTTTGGTTTTGTTATGGACTTCTTTAGGATCTATGTTTCCTTCTTTTAATTCCCGGTTTGATTTTTCATCTACCTTTTGGTTGCCGGATGTAATTCTACCGACGAATATTAATTTGCTCCCAAGTAGTTCAGAGGTGAGAATTTTGTTTGTGGGTGTTTATTAGGGATCATTGTATTTGTATGTGTTTTAAGATATGTGGGAGCTGCATTTTGTAACTGTGTAAAAAATTGATTAATTTCGTGCCTAGGTGGCACAAACATACAATCTTCTCGTTATCGAATCTCAATAAAATTCATATGACAAAGAATAAATAATAATACTAATAATCAAAATCCAAAGAATAAGGTTACGACAGAAGGAGAAGAAAATAAACTTCTGTTTGTTTAAAAGAAACTTGGCTGATACGGCACTCCAGTCGCCGGTAACCAATGGTTTCCTTTAATAAACGTGGCTACCGTAAACTTCCCCGCCTCGTCAGCAGACATAGCAGGCTTGTAACCGGCCCAGTTAACTCTCTCGGTTACACCCGACCCGGGACCCGAATTTTTATACTCTCCATAGAGTATAGTCGAAGGCGGGTCAACCCCTGTATCCCACCTCATCCACCCGGCGGCCCACACGAGCGGCCCAATCTCCGATTGCATAACCACCGTCGTGGAGTACTTCTTCCACGGACGGCCGAGGTACGTCGCAGCGGTTACCTTACCGTTGGGGGCGATTGTGCACCCCTGGATCACGATCCCGGATTGCTGATCCTCTTCCGTTTTGCCTTGGGCGGTGATTGTGTTGTACTGCTTCGGAAGCGGCTGACGTGGCCGGATGTTGCAGCCCTGGAAGACAACGGCGGCGTTTCCGAAAATGAAATCGACTGTCCCGGTGATGTCGCAGTCGCGGTAGAATTGGCGCTTGGCGTGTGTGTAGAGAGTGTCTTGATAACCGTCGAATGAGCATTGGTAGTAGACTGACAGATCGGAGTCTGATCGGAACGCCACCGCCTGTTCTTTCTCTGGTCCGGCGGTGTTTATGATTCCCATGTCCTTCATTATGAACCCTTTCCCTTGAACCCCTGCGTGGAGGAGTAAAATCGTAAACTAGTCCCATGATTTGAGGGTCAAATAGCCAACAGCAAAATTATTGCTACAGTATTATTCTCATTACATATATTCGCAGTTATCTAAATTTTCGAAACGAGTTTCAAAATCCTGGTTTGGTCCGGTTCCAATTAGTTCAAAAAAACAACTAAAATATAGTTGGTATAAATAAAAACAATAGCAAAATGTAAAGAATGTGATCATCTATGCATTTACCAAAGCTACAAAATTAAAAAGTTTAAAAACTAAAACAAATGCATCATCTAGTGTAAGGCGAGTAGCATAAGTAAGAGGGAGTTACCAAACGAAGAGGTATAGTAGGTTTTAATCCCATCGACGCCGAAGTTCTTGCTGCCGGAAATAATAGTATTGGACTTGCCGTCGCCGTAGATCATAACATTCCACATGCTCTTATCCATAATAACATGCTCTACATACGTACCAGCTTTTACGTATATAACGAACGTTGTGTTCGACTTCTTAGGGACCTTTGCTACCGCCTCGTTGATCGTCCTCACGTCGCCGGAGCCGTCAGCAGCCACCGTCACGTCGGGCGTTACATTTTTCGCCTGAAGTAGCCGCCGCACCCTAGGGCTCACCCAATCCGGGAACGAACTCGAACCGAGTAGCCGTCTCCTGTGAACCGGGATCTCAAAGTCACTCAAGGTAGAGAGTATCTTCGCGACGATGGATAGACTGTTGCTGGTGAACTCGCTGGAGTTTCTCATGGCGGACTTAAGGCTCTGCGAGATTGTGGAATTAGCGTTCGGGCTGATCTCGGCGAGCGTGTCGTAACACGTCTCGTGGTAGGTTACAGCGGCGGTGAGCCACGTCTTGAGATCGTCGATCATCCCCGAGTTCAGGATGTTCTTCCCGTCTCCGACATCCATGGCGGAAACCGTCTCGTTGATACTATCCATCGCGACGTCTAACATCTCTCCGCAAACGTCAAGCGCCGAGATGATATCCTCATCGCCCGTCTCGTTGGCGAGCTTCCTCGGCAAACCGGAGATGGAAGCGAGCTCGTCGGCGACCACCTTCAGGGAAAGCCTGAAAATAACCTCTGGATCGGTGGTGTTGGACCATGGGATCTTGGAGATGCTGGAGAAACAAGACTCAGGGAAGCGAGTGACGCTGCACACTGTCTTGAGTGAAGCGGCTGGGGTCAGCTTGGGAGTTGAAGAAGATGACGTATCCTGAGAATCGCTTTTCTGGCTACGAACAACTCCAACCGTAGCGCCGATGATAACAGCCAACAGACACGCGATGGAGATGACAACTACAAGCAACCGGTTCCGCGCTTTCTTTTTCGACGCTATATCTTGCGCTTCATCTACTTTGAAATATCCTTTGATTGATTTCAAAGTATCCATAGAAACTAATATTAAAAGCTTTTTAAGAGATTCTTTTTCTCTTTCTTTTTGTTTTACTCGAACAAAGAAGGATTTGGTTCTCGATTAATTTATGATGGCTTTATATAAGTAGGTAGAGAATGTTAACATTTATTTTAACGTCACAGGCATAATCCTTTAACGGAAATAGTGACTCATGATGTTCTGTCACTAATCAATTTAAACCTCTTCATTAGGTAGTTTCCTTTCTCAGTCTTACACCATATTTTTATTGAATATTGTTTAATCATTGCAAGAATATTCGAGAGTAGAAGCCATTCTAGTCTTGCTTGATCTCACATGCAAATCCGGCCAGTGAATCTAACAACATAGGAAGCTCGCCGAAAAAAAAAAAGTTAACGTAGTACATATTGGACGGTATTAATAATGTAGTCGATTTTGTCAAAATACATGATAAATTACAGGGGTTAATTATCGAATGTCAAATAATCATTTATAGTTATTAATTTAGATTTTAATCAACGGGAATATGTTCACAATATATTGGTTAATTTTGCTAGATTGATCGAACATATAATGCAAGCTTATGTTCATGACATAATTATATTCGAAGATCTATTCTAGTATTCATTAATTCTAACTTTTTTAGTGTTTTCAATATGGAAATTCTGAGTCTTTTGGATTATGATATAGTCATATAATTGATGAGAAATTGGGGTGGTTTTACATTAATTGTGGGATCAATTTCTTGCAGAATACTAAAGAAGTTTTTGCTGTCTAAGTTCTACAGGTATCGTTTATAGAAATATCATATTCAAAGAATATTTAGTTCCAGAGAGGTTAATTGGTTCGTTTTTCCCTTATTGGAAGGTGTATTTAATCTACAATATAAGGGTGTGATCCCGTGGTCTAAAAAAATTGTTATTACTAAAAATCTCCCAGCTATATAAACAGAATTGGAAACATACAGCTGTTAAAAAAAAAAAGAGATGGAAACGAACAGATTGTTTACAGAAAAAATTGAGCTTCAATATAATAACTCACGTAAATTTACACTTGCTGATATTTATAAATAAAAAAAAAATTGTCATGGAAGGTCAGTAATATTGCAAAGGTTTAACGGAGGGTTAATGCCTTAATGGTATCGAGATTTATCTTGTTATAGCATAATGTATAATGAAACTGTTAAAAAGAAATAAATATGAAAAACACAAGACCCGCTGACAACAAAAAAGCCAATAGAAGTTCTGATCGAAATACATATTTTTGCATTTTATTAGGATATCAATCATCACCAATAGGCAAACATCTCCTCCCACAAATCCATATTCTCAAGGCCCAAAGTTCGCCATCGTTTCCCAGTACTAGTACTACGATCTACAAAGAAATGAAAAATACACAAATCATTCTGATTTATATATAAATCAAGAATTATTCGACCAACAATATGTAGGAAGACACAACAATGATTAGGCATCTCAAAGACCGAGCGAGAAAGGGAAACCGGTCGAAGCTAACCAGCCTCCACCACCAATAAATTGACCAGCCGTATATGGCTGAGCTTCAGCAGCAGCCGTAATTACCTTAAAGCCCTTCCACTTCACTCTATTTGCAGTTCCAGCCCCAGCTCCTGTGTTCGCATACTCTCTGTAAGTCAGAGTGTTCAACGCAAAAGTCCCTGTCCACTCGGACCACCCTTCGGGTCGGATCACGTCGGAGATATCCGACTGCATTATCACCGTCTGCGAATACTCCTTCCACGGCCGACCAAGATACGTCGGAAAACTACTTTTCACGGGCTGTAAATCCGACGTGGCACCGATCCGACATTTCTGGATAACGATTCCGGTGTTCTGGTTCGGGTCCGTCCGTCCTTGGGCCGTGACCATGTTTTTCTGGCCGGAGTTTGGCCGGCGAGCGTGGATGTCGCAGTCTTGGAGAACAACGGCTGCGTTTCCGAAGATGAAATCGACGGTTCCGGCGATGAGGCACTTGACGAAGAATTGACGGTTAGAGTGGACGTAGAGAGTGTCTTGGTAAGCTAACATGTCGCATTGGTAAAAGGCGGAGAAATCAGAACCGACACGGAGAGCCACCGCTTGGTGCTTCGACGGACCTGCCGTGTTCTGGAAAGTGATGTCACGCGCCAGGAATCTCTCGCCGACAGCAGCTGGGGCCCATAAAAAGAACATCAATTAATTTAACGGTATCATTAGCTAAAAGAACATCAATTAATAACACAGACTTGTTTTGCTGGAATCTCACTTTAGTTTTGTTACTAGTATTTTAGCTCCTAATAAAATATTTTTAAAAGTGAAAAAGAATGAAATGCAGACTTGAAATGTGATTCTCTAATCTAATATCAAAGGTGTACGGTAATGTAAGGGACAAGATCGACTAGAAAAGTCAACAACAATGTAACAAGAAGAAGAAAAAAAGATTAGAAAGAAAAAAAGGTAATCAAACGAAAGGCTCTCTTCACGAGTGGATGAGCCAGAAACCCAATCCACATAAGTGACCTGGAAAAGCATAAGAATAAAGCCAAGATGGATGGAGACTCGCACATTGCTCAATTATGGCAATTCAAATTCAAATTTATCTTTTACTCGTTACTAGGCTACATGTGTGAATCATCTGTTGTAGTGAGTACTAATACTACGAATCTACATGTGTATAATTAATGTGCATGAAAAGAGTAAAGTTTTTCCACCACAAAAATGGCCCACATCGTGTAAAACTACTTTAATATTTTTAATAAATTAAATTGCTTACCAACGGTGGCGGAGTGAAAGGTGGTGCTACCGTCGACGACGTTTCTATTTGCGGTAATAATAGTTCTTGTCCGGCCATCTCCCATAAACATTATATTCTTTTTCTTCTTCGCCACTTCCACATTCTCTCTATAAACTCCGGCTTTTATATGTATCACATACCTCTTATTACTATTCTCCGGGGCTGCCGCAACCGCAGCCGCCACAGTCTTGAATGTACCGCTACCGTCAGCTGCCACGGTAGCATCAGCTTTCACCGTAGACCCTTGAAGAAGCCTCCTATCTCCCGCGGATAACCAAGTCGGCCACCCCTCCGCGTCTAGTTCTCCGGCGCCGGCAATATCTACGGCCACCGTTGTCTCCTCCTTGAGTTTACGGTTGTTTGAGGTGGATTTAGCTTTCAGCTCGAAATTGGCTATATCGGTATCAGTCATGTTCTTGATCATTGCGAGTGCGTTGCTGCACATGTGCTCCACGTGTTTCTACACATAATCATTTCGTTATAAAGCTATATTTTTAAAAGATCGTGTTATCAACAAGTTTATGTAATTAAATGTATACTCTAATTACAACTGATAGCAACTATTCATACATTTACACCAACACTAGCCAACAACATTTCATTGTAAGAATAAATAAATAGTAAAACAAATCTAAAATATTGTCAACGTGATGTGATGTGATGTATGATCTATCTAGTTTTCTTGTTACCCTGTATCTATAACTTTTTTTCGTCACTACTATACACAGTTAAATATCAATCTCAAATTCCGACAATGTAACTACACGATGAGATACACAATTTTGGTGATGTTATTGTTATGTTGAGCCATTTCAGATAATCAGATTCCATATAACTTTAGCGAACTAAAAACAATTGCATTTGTCGACCTTCACAATTTTAAAAATAAATCACGCTGACTTATTTTTTTCACGTGTTTATATTTAATTTTCAGTTGTTTTGCAATTTCAAATGAGAGCCGTAATGCGTAAAAGTTTGATGTTTGGACATACCTGACCCTTCAACAAGGCCTTACGGACTTTCTTGTCGGCGTCGTCGTGAGAGAAGCCGTCGAGACAAGTCTCCTGGTTGGTAATGGCAGAGCTAATTAGGGTTTTGAGATCACCGGCGTGTTCCCGGAGAGATTTCTTGTTAGGGTACAAATGGAGATCTTCCACCGCCTCGTGAAGTTCATCGAGCGTCTCATCAATAGTCTCCAAACAGTCATGAAGCGCCGTCTTCTCGCGAGGAGTCAGTCCTTTCCTATTCTTGATCAGTTTCTTCACGCCGAAGTAATTGTGTTCCACGGCGGTTGTTGTTAGGTTAAGCGAAGCCTCAATGACGTCTTTCTGCGACGTAAGTTTGACGCCGCCGGAGGTGGCCACGGCCGAGATGCAGAGCTCAGGGTAAAGCGTGGAGCTGCAGGCAGATCTTAGCACGGCGTGAGACGACGGTGATAGAGTTCGTTTTCCGTTTTCGTTGGCTTTAGAAGCTCCGGCGGCGATTCCGGCGACGGCAGCCACTAGGAGCAAGGCTACGGCGGCGGATAGTAAAACAAGTTTCTTATTTCTCTTGAAACTATCTTTGGAGAAGATTTCTTTGATAGATGATGCCATTGTTTGACACTGATGAGTGAGTGGTGAATGTATGTGCTCCTGAAGAGTAGGTGTTTATATTGATGAAATTGAAATCATACACGATATTTTTTTAAATGGCTTTTCTTTCTCTTTCCTTTTACTTTTCTTGACTCTATTATTTGAGTGGAATTTTAGTAAACAGATATAACACACATGTTATAAGCCGCCTCGTTAATAGAAGATAAGATTTGTTCAAAAATAAAAAAACAGAATAATAGAATATTATCCCGATTATGCTAGTTCCACAGAATAACTATTGTCGTGTTCCCAAATTTGTATCTATGTAGTTGATTTTGATATCCTCCGAAGACAAGTCTAACAGTAACATTCGTGTTATGCTTACCAGTTACTACTTACTAGTGATGAACTCACCACACTTCGTTTATTTTATACACCTTAAGGTCTTTAACTAATCAGTGACCCAGATAACTACATATAGTGGTTTGAAACTAATGTTTTAGATTTTTGCAAGATTTTACGAAAAACAATACAACTTGATTTTGTCATATATAATAAGATAAGAGCTCTTAATTTGTATTTGATCAAACACGTATCGTACTAGTTTGTACTAATGTGTTACTATAAATTTTGGAAATTCAACCTTATGTTTGGTTACTAAAACAACTTGTAAAACACTTATTAACAGTACCCCAAAAAGATCTAAAAACTGGGTTACAGTAGGCTGGAAGAATACTTCTAAAATCAAATATACTTCTAAAATCAAATATATACTCTGTTTTCAAATCGTAGGGTGGTTTTTTGTTCTCCCGCTGTAGTAGTACAATGTCTCTGTTTTGCATAGGTGCCTGTGTCTCGCTGACGTTAGAATTCTTTTACATCGGCATGTAAACGGTAAACCTATGAAATTTTGCGATAAAGAAAAATACACAGTTTCATGCTACTCAAATCGACGATAATTTTTTCTTTATTAAAAAGTGTATTCTCCTTTCGGATTTTAGCATTATTTTCACGATTAACAGCAACCTATACAAAATGATTGGTGTTGCAAAAAAGTACACTATTGATGTAATGAACTGGACCGTCGTTTTTCAAAAACACCATTTGATCGTATTTCCATTTCTGAAACTTAAGTTACTAAAATGATAATAATTTAACTTTCTTGAAAATGGTATATCGTATATATGTATTTCTTGCTTTCTGATTTTTGTATTTACCGTAAGTCTGTAAGGTGTTCTTATAACGCTAAACACATATTTATAGTTCTATTATAATATGGCAGAATGTGGAAAAAAAAAATGGCAGAATGTGTAAGTAAGGCAACGCTTAAGTGTTTACAAATTACAATACATAGCGATTATAGATATTAGAATAGCAGCGCGGCACCGAATATATCGATGAAATAATAAATATAAAGTATATAGGCTAATGGCTGTGGAACTGTAATAGGCTGCTGCCAGCCTGTCCTGGGTCCATTTACAATCTTTTTAAGAAAAAAAATATAGTCCATTAATTCGATTAGAGAATATTTTAAAACACAAGTTTTTGTCGGTATACGTACAACGCACAAGCTTTCGGGTAATAACTTTTTGTTTCTGTAATAAGAGAGAAAAATGTATATATATAAAGATATATTATTGTCGGTTCGAGTTATGTAGCAACTATTTCATTTTTATTAATCATAAAATTCCCCGAGGTTGCATGTTCTAAAGGCATCTCTCCAAGAACAAGCTATAAAATATGGACTCACAGAAGAAATGTATTAATGGTGAAATGTACAAATGGTGTGATATTGCTCTTTTGATCAGGTTGTTTGCCATACCAAATTTAAAGAAAATTTATGGTTTAAACCAATCTTGAGAAAACAAAAGTTATTATACATGACTCATCTGAAAAGTACTTTTTTATAATTTCACTAATCGTGCGTATCTCAGCTTGTATGAAACGTATAAAATCTGTTTATATTAGTATAATTTTGAAAATAGTTTCAAAAATGGCATCTACCACTTTTTACGTGTATTTCAGGTATCATTATTTCCAATCCATATTTAGTAGTTTAAGAAAATTAATATCACCGATCCTAAACATGACTAAAAAAACACGTAGGTAGAATAAAAGTCCAAGTGTTCAAATCCGAAAATGCATTCAGAAGAAGACCATATATCGGGTAAATGACTAATTTAATATGGTTTTGGTTTGAAGGGATTATATAACTCGCATGCGGAACGTAAGGTGTGAATTTTTGTAGGTGAAAAAAATATTCGAATACGAAAGCTAGTTTTAAAGTTTGTTCCCCCGTTTAGAAAGCAGGCACCGTTGTAAATTGTCATCATCACGTATAGACTTTCTCTCAATTTCTTTATTTCTCAGCAACTTTCATAAAAAAAAGTTATTTAAGAATCAAGTAAATCATGATTTACTATTAATTTACTTTTTTCAGCAATCTTTTCATTATAGAAAAAGAAAGCAATTGATAGTGTGGGTTATCTATTATATATAAAAGTTGAAACTATAGTGTTTTAAAGGTGTCCACATAGGATTGAAATTTTAAAATAACCAATAGTATCATTCCACATCAACATTTAAAGTTTAAGAAATTTTCTAATTTTTTTAGTTGTATTGTTAAAAGTAAATACATAAGATAAGGAAATTATCTATAAACTTATATTAAACAAAAAAATCAAATTAATGTTAGATTAAGTAACTTTCTTAAGAAATTTTCTAATTTTTTTAGTTGTATTGTTAATAGTAAATACATAAGATAAGGAAATTATCTATAAACTTATATTAACAAAAAATCAAATTTTTTAGTTGTATTGTTAATAGTAAATACATAAGATAAGGAATTATCTATAAACTTATATTAAACAAAAAAATCAAATTAGTGTTAGATTAAGTAACTTTCTTAAGAAATTTTCTAATTTTTTTAGTTGTATTGTTAATAGTAAATACATAAGATAAGGAAATTATCTATAAACTTATATTAAACAAAAAAATCAAATTAATGTTAGATTAAGTAACTTTCTAATTGAAAATATAAGATAAGGAAATTATCTTTAAAGTTCTATAAAATAAATTAATAAATCGACTTAATATTAGATTAGAAAACTTTTTTAATTTAAAATAATTCTATAATTTGTATAATTAACTATATATTAACCTACAATGGTGACAAAAATAGAATAAATTTAATAAAAAACTATATACAAGAATATTAAAAAAAAATACAGAAAGTAAGAAACATATCTATAAATATTTATTAATTAAAAGTTAACTTAATATTATATTACGAAAATTTTATAATTTAATATAATTATCAATTATATAATTCATCTATAATATATAAAAGTTGAAGCTATAGTGAGTGTCCACATAGGATTGAAATTTTTAAAAAACCAATAGTATCATTCCACATCAACATTTAAAGTTTAAGAAAGTTTCTAATTTTTTTAGTTGTATTGTTAATAGTAAATACATAAGATAAGGAAATTATCTATAAACTTATATTAAACAAAAAAAATCAAATTAATGTTAGATTAAGTAACTTCTTAAGAAATTTTCTAATTTTTTTAGTTGTATTGTTAATAGTAAATACATAAGATAAGGAAATTATCTATAAACTTATATTAAACAATAAAATCAAATTAATGTTAGATTAAGTAACTTTCTAATTGAAAATATAAGATAAGGAAATTATCTTTAAAGTTCTATAAAATAAATTAATAAATCGACTTAATATTAGATTAGAAAACTTTTTTAATTTAAAATAATTCTATAATTTTTATAATTAACTATATATTAACCTACAATGGTGACAAAAAAAAGAATAATTTAATAAAAAACTATATACAAGAATATAAAAAAAAATACAGAAAGTAAGAAACATATCTATAAATATTTATTAATTAAAAGTTAACTTAATATTATTACGAAAATTTCATAATTTAATATAATTATCAATTATATAATTCACCATATATAACTTAAAATATGTATTGGTGACCAAAAAATATAAATCAATATAACAATAAAAGCATTTTGTGGAGGATTATTTCTTAGTTAAGATAATGGTTTTAGTTAAATTTTATACTAATAAGATTTATATAACTAATAAAATTACCCATTTAAATTACCCAATTAAATTAAATTGGGTAATAAAATTAGTTAAGTTGATTAAATTACCCAATTAAATATTATACTAATAAAATTGTCATTATAGAGTTTTAAAATTGTATATATTAACTTTGAAATAATTAATCAAATATTCCAAATTATCATCTTAAGTTTAATGTATTTTTGTATATTTTGTTTTAGTTATTAGAAAAGGTTTTTAAATCCTGAAACAATATTATAAACATGAAAGATGATAAAAAAATCATAATTGATATGGGATTTTGATTTTGAAAAAAATTATATCTTGGAAATATAAACTTTTATATTTTTACAGCACTAATTGATTCATATATTTTAAATTTTTAGTTTTTGAATATAATGGATATGAGATTATGTTAATATATATATAACCCTTTTATTATTATTTAATAATTTTATATATAAATTATGCAGTATTTTAATTAAATGTGAAATAGACAAACGTAATGACGAATCTAATGATTTGAACAGAGTAAGCTAATGAAAATTTCTAAATTAGAGTTTAGAGCCACTCAACCTAATAAATAATATTTTGAGTTTATGATATTTATTAAGAGATTTGATGAATTTGTTTTCATTTAGAACTTAAGAGAAAAGAATATGATGTCATATAAAAAATTATTAGGCCATATTTAGAGTGTTTGATTTAGTTTAAGCGTTATATGATCTACTAATATCTTCAGTAACTTTTCAAATTTAAAGTTTGTCAACATGATTGAATTTATATAGATTTTGACGTGAGTATAAAACTATATTTCTTTTGGTAGTTTTTTAACAAATATACAATTTTAAAGCTTCAAATAAGAAAAAAATATTTTAAAAATGACGCTTGTGTACTTTTAGATAGAATTGAAAGGTCAAAATGTTTGATTTGAATCTAATATCCACGTATTTATAAAATAAAATATATACGTAGAAAATAACTGATAAATAGAAGATTATGAATTATTCACAAAAACGTTAGAATTCATTTTTCAAACCATAAGAAAATAAAAATTAGTTTATATAATTAAAAATATATAATTAATAAATATAAATTAGAATATTGTCAAATATACAAAAATATAAATTGTTTATTATAAATAATTCATCTGACAAATATGTTAAATAAATAATTAGTAAATATATGATGTAAAATATATAATTAATAAATATAAATCAGAGTATTGTTAAATATACGAAAAATAAACTATTAGTTGTTTTTTTAAATAATTCAAGTGACAAATATGTTAAATTAAATCAATAAATAGCTGATTCATTCATAGTATGTAAATTTAGTGATTAAATGTATTATATTGTACTATTATGAGTATAAAAATAATATTTTAACAAGTATTATTAATTTTTTACTTTTATAAAAATATTTAAAAAATCCCCACGCGCAGCGTGGGTGAATAACCTAGTGGTATTAAAAGAAAAACAAACAAACAACTTGCATACTCCTTTCCGACAACAATTTGCAGATAAAAGGCATCCGATGTAGCGACTAAAATTTATAATAAACAAGAGCCTAAGTTGTATTTTCGAATGCTTAACCCTAAACAAAATATTTTATAATAAAATTTATGAATAACCGACGTAATTATAATAATTAATATATATATATATATATTATATGTACAACTATTCTATGTTCCTCCAATTGCGAGTCTGTAATTATTCTTCGAAAGGTCACGTTGGTTGGTATATTTGTCTCTGTTCACGCTCCCACGTGTTGATGCGCACACAGCTTATCTAGTTAATTTAGTGTCAGCAGAGCGTTGGGAGATGTAAACTTTTCAGAAAAAAAGAATTACTAGAAATACCATATCTGTAACATTCATCGCGACATGCACAGTATCTCCAGTTTCATATTAGGACTTGTATACAGTGGCGGACCCAGAAATTTTTTTAACAGGGGTCAATAATTAATAATATTAAATAATTTTATTAAACACAATAATATGATTTTGAATAAAAAAAGTAAAAATTATTAACATTATATGTAAATATCAAGGGAAAACAAAATTATTTTAGTAATTATTTTGAACGTTAAATTATTTAGAAATTGTTTGCCAAAAAATTATACTAAAATGAAGATATATATTTATATATATATAGAAAATATTATATTTACTGATACTACATTTTATATCATAGTATATGATTTATATTGCTACAATATATTTAATAAGTTTAAAATAATAATTTTGAAGAAATGAAAAAAAGAGGAAAAAATAAGAGAGAATTTGGAAAGTTAACTTGTTATGGTTAAGATGAGAATAAAATAATAAGAAAATATAATATATCTTAAAACATGCACTATCCATATTTGCTTTTTGCAAAAATTACTAATGAAAATAAATGAGAATTGGGGTCATGGGAATACATCGAACGTGGATTAGTGGGGTCATAGGCAGAAAATTCAACCAACTCTTTCAACAGTAACAAGTGTAACAAGTGTAACTAAGCCTAAATTTTTTTTTTTCTATAATTTACCCTGGGTCAGTTGACCCCGCTGAGCTCCACCTAGGTCCGCCTTTGCTTGTATACCATTGACTAATAACAAACTATAGTCAAGATTCAATAAATTGTGCAAGAAATAAATAATAATTCTGTCTTTTTGTTTTTTTGGTAACATAACGGTAGTTTTATGCAGAATGCTGAACATTCATTTTTTTCTCTTGCTTTTATCTAAAACTAAATCTAAATTTATGGTGGTTATCGTTTGTTGATTTTGGCGGTTGACGTATCCTCGGGGTCACTGTCTAAATCAAATCCTACCTTTCTTATCTTTTGATGTGCATTGCTAGTAAAAAAACTGGGCTGTTGTTTCAGCTGTTTTCGAAGATATAAGTCGGGTTAGTGATGAAGTAGCTAGGAAATGCAAATTTGTAACAGACGACGACGAACGCGACCAGTTTTATCGAGAAAAGTTCTTCTCGTCGATTCCATATAAGTTCTGGCTAATCGTTGTAATGAGTTTGTGTTTTGCGGTTTTCCATTGCTTTGGTCATCCTCTGTTATGACTTGTCAGTATTGTAGTATCGATCTACTGTTCTTCTCTGTTATTTCTTTCATCTGCATAGTCGATTTCCAATGTTTAATAATAATTTTCTTTTACTTTTTGGCATTTAGGTCTTGTTCTAGAATCAAGACTTTTGACTTGTATTTTAGTTTTGTTCCGGAACAGTCGATCCTACCGACTCTGATCTCTCTTAAAACGCTATAGTTTTAGTTTTTCTTAAAATATTCCGTCTCTATTCCCAATTTATGCGGCTTTATGATCTTACCTTCTACCTTTGTATCTTTGTAGTTTTAATAAAAATATATTCCAGTGAAAAAAAAAAAAAAAAAACCGTAGCTTTATGCATGGGGCCACATCTTCACAAGTAATGGGCTGCTATAGTGCTATAGTGCTAAAACGGGCCTGAGTTTTCGATTTCCGGTATTGTGGAATTGTCGAAAACAAATCTATTTAAAAATTAAGAATATACTCTTACTAAAATCAAAATTTGAACAAAGACCAGAGAGTCAGATATAATATAAGAAAACCAAGAGAAACTATCCAAAACGGAACCGAGGTTCGGATTGAACACTCCTTAAGATCTTATTCCGGGAGTACTCTAGCCGATAAACTCCTTTCACCGTTATGTCTACCACATTAGCCGTCAACTTGCGCCGCTTCACCGCTGTTAGAATATTCAACAGCCGCTGCGTTCGTACTCGGATGATGATCGGTCTGAAACCTAGCAAGATTGGGACTCGGATTGTTGTTCTGGGCCAAACTGCCGTCGCCACCATGTTCCGGTCTCGTTCCTCGCTGCATTGAACCAACGCTCTTTCTACAGATAGGACATGTGGAATCATATCGAAACCACGAGTCGATACAATCAGCATGAAACCAGTGGCTACAGCTCGGCATAACTTTGGCTTTGTCTCCGTCGACGAGATCGGAGAGGCAAATCACACATTCGACGCCGTCTTTGAAGTCTTTAGTGTTGAAGTCCACGACGGGTATTGATTGGAGAACGGAAGGCTTGATACCCACGCATTCCATGATGGTGACGATGACATGGTCGTCGCTGTCACCATGATCATGATCGTTATTGTCATCGTTCTTATAACAATCAATAATACTACCCACTAACCGCCGCACAAACCCCAAAGAAAATCAAAGCAAAGCCAAGATTTATTCCGACATGTATTGGAGCGTCAAAAACTGATTCTTGCATTCTCAATACCTCTCGAAGAAGATTCAGTAATTCATTTTTCAATGACATGCAAATAACTTGGGTGTAATTCGCAAATCACCCGTAATAGATTATTTTTCAGCGTATACTAAATTACGGGAATACATTCCTAAAAAGCTGCCGAATACATATACAAATTTTAGTACTCGTATATCAAATAGTAAGTGCACATAAAAATCGCGGATATCTTTGCTTAATTCGTGTCCCCACATGTAATGGGAATGATTCTGTTGGGTAAAACACGAAAACACGCGAATGCGCAGCGGAATAAGTTTCCCCGCACTTATGTGAGCCTGTGAGGAATAAGACTTGAACTTGAACTATGACACAGAAATGATCTAAGCAAGAATCTAAATGACACACAATCTTTTTACGTGGAAAACCTCCTCGATGTGAGAAGGAAAAACCACGGGACCGTAGTCCACTCAAAATCCACTATATCAAATGTATGAGTGTTACAACCACGTCCTCCCTGTTCCTACAGAACAGACCCAGAGACTAAGGCTCAAAGAGAGCAATCTCCAACAACAAGAGAGCTACAAGCTTACGAAACTAGCAGATACAAACGACCTCAGTTCACTAGGATTCCGGCAACCAGAGAACAATCCCACCGTACAAATCCAAGATGAACAAGTCAACAACACCTCTGCCAAATTTCAGCTCAATCAGAGAAGAACTCACCGTTGGATTTCCCAAACACTCAAGACTGCAACTGCTGAAGAACTGTAGCGACCAGCTTCACTAAAACCCCGATTCACGAGAAACCAACCGTTGAAACGACAATCCCACCGTTGAATCTCAAACCCACTGAGTCTCGAAGCTTCCCACAAAATATCAGCCAGATCAGACTACTTTCGAGCCCTCGAACACAGCCCTGAAGAAACTAGACGAAAATCCCCTTCTTCTCTCCTTCTTGCCTCTCTCTTCTTTCTCTCTCTCTTTTAGTGTGTAATATGTCTATCTGTGTGGCTCAGTGTCATAAAACTTAAGTCACAAAGCTTATATAGGTCTTAGGAAATAACCTTGTAACCCTTATTAAACTTTCAACACCAGACTTCAGTTTCCACACAGACTTGAGAATTCCTCACCAGACTTCAAAGAACAACACAAGACTTCTGATTTGGTTTCATCACAACCAACCCATGGTTTCCTCACACTAGGAGGAACACCAACAAACTCCCCCCTCCGACTAGTTGGAGGAAACAGCCATCCCGGCTATCTCACGGCAAACCTCAAGCTTTTCCCTCGGCAATGACTTCGTCATCATATCAGCTCCATTATCATTCGTATGAACCTTTTCAAGTCCCACTTCCTTAGAAGCAATCACATCACGTATCCAATGATACCTCCTATCAATGTGCTTCGAACGCGAATGAAATGTCGAGTTCTTTCCGAGACATATTGCGCTTTGACTGTCACAAAGCAACACATACTTATCCTGCTTGAAACCGATATCCTCGCAGAAGTTCTTTGTCCACAACAACTCCTTAAGAGCTTCAGTTGCAGCTATGAACTCAGCTTCAGTGGTAGAAAGTGCAACACACTTTTGCAACCTTGACTGCCATGAAACAGCTCCGCCCGCAAACGTTATCAAATAACCCGAAGTAGATTTCCTGGAGTCAACATCTCCAGACATGTCAGCATCAGTATAGCTAACAATCAATGGCTCATTACCTCCAAAGGTAAGCTTCAAACCAGAAGTCCCTCGAAGATATCTCAAAATCCACTTCACAGCATTCCAATGTTCTCTTCCAGGATTGGAATTAAACCGGCTTACTACACCAACAGCGAAAGCTAAATCCGTCTTGTACAGACCATGGCATACATCAAACTACCCACTGCAGAAGCATATGGAACTCTTGCCATATCTTCCTTCTCTGCATATGTCTTTGGACTCTGTTTACTGCTCAATCTAATGTGTGAAGCAAGAGGAGTGCTCACCACTTTAGATTTGTCCATGTGAAACCTTTTAAGTACTTTCTCAATGTACTTCTCCTGAGACAAGTGAATCAATCTCTCAGCTCTGTCTCTCTCAATTCTTATACCAAGAATCTGTTTCACTGGACCCAAGTCTTTCATGGCAAACGACTTGCTGAGCTGCTTCTTCAGCTCCTCAATTCTATTAATGTCCTTGCCTACAATCAACATGTCATCAACATATAGCAACAAGATGATAAAATCATCATCACCAAACACCTGAATAAATACACAATGGTCATCAGTAGTCTCCTTATAACCATGCTCCTCCATAACAGACTTAAACTTCATGTACCACTGCCTAGGTGCTTGCTTCAATCCATAAAGGCTTTTCTTCAGGCGACAAACTAAATCCTCTTCACCCTTTTTCACAAAGCCTTCTGGTTGTACCATGTAAATCTCTTCCTCCAAATCTCCATGAAGGAAAGCAGTTTTTACATCCATTTGCTCAACCTCTAGATCAAGACTTGCTGCCAGTCCAAGTACAATCCGAATGGACTGCATCTTCACAACAGGAGAAAAGATTTCATCATAATCAATCCCCTTCTTTTGGCTGTATCCTTTCACAACCAATCTAGCCTTGTATCTAGGTTGCAAACTGGTATCTTCATGCTTAATTCTGAACACCACTTATTAAGCAATGCCTTCTTGCCCTTAGGCAATTTCACCAACTCAAATGTATGATTCTCTTCAAAAGAATCCATCTCATCACCAGCAGCACCAAGCCACTTATCTTTGTGTTCACTTCCATAGCTTCATCAAAGCTTTCAGGCTCCCCCCATCAGTAAGTAACACATACTCACTAGGATCATACCTTGTCGACGGTTTTAGACCTCTCTCGGATCTTCTAACAATAGGAGGGTTCTCAGTAGTTGGTGTCTCACCATGATCGTCACCATGATCACCAATACCATCTTCATGTGCGGGAGCATCTGCACCGGGTGTATCATCTTGAACCTCATCCTCGACCTGACCGTGGACAGATGTAGAAGGACTAGCCTCTAAATCGATCAAACTCTCATTACTCTGAGTTGGTTTTCCGGACTTGTCAATGTCCTTAATTGTTTGATCTTCCATGAACACAACATCTCTGCTCCTATGAGCTTCTTATCAACGGGATCATAAAATCTGTATCCAAACTCATCCTGACCATAACCAATGAACACACACTGTCGCGACTTCATCTCAAGCTTCGATCTCTCATCCTTAGGTATATGAACAAATGCCTTACACCCAAAGACCCTCAAATGACCATAAGAAACATCCTTACCGGTCCAAACTCTCTCTGGAACATCACCCTCCAATGGAGCACTTGGTGATAAATTCAGCACATGAACAACTGTGCTCAAAGCCTCACCCCATAAAGTCATCGATAAGCCTGACTGTGAAATCAAACATCTCATCCTCTCGACAATAGTCCTGTTCATCCTCTCAGCCAACCCATTCAACTGTGGAGTCTTAGGTGGCGTGAACTGATGCCTAATACCATGCTCTTTGCAATAAGCATCAAATGGTCCAGAATACTCACCACCATTATCACTGCGGATACATTTCAACTTCTTTCCCGTTTGTCTCTCAACCAATGCCACAAAATGCTTGAAATATCCCAGAACCTGATCTTTAGTCTTCATAGTGAAAACCCATGACTTCCTAGAATGGTCATCAATGAATGTGACAAAATATGATGCACCACCAAGAGATTTTGTCTTCATTGGACCACACACATCTGAATGCACCAAGTCAAGTACCTCAGATTTTCTAGAAGGTGCAGAAGACTTGAAAGAAACTCTGTGTTGTTTTCCATGCAAACAATGTGCACACTTCGGCAAGTGCAAACCAGAGATTCCTGGAATGACCTCCTTCTTTGACAACACAGACATACCCTCTCACTCATGTGACCGAGTCTCTTATGCCATAGCTCCATGGCATCAACATTCTCCACTGCATTAACAGAATCTTTGAGACCTTAGCCTGCATCAAATAGAAAGATGAAAGCTTCTCACCTCGAGCCACAACCAGAGAACCACGTGAAAGCTTCCATTTACCACCACCGTGTAAACTGTAGAAACCCTCATCATCAAGTCTTCCTGTAGATATCAAATTCATCCTCAAGTCTGGAACATGCTTAACATCCTTAAGCATCAACCTAGTCCCAAGACTAGTCTCCAAGCAAATATCACCAATGCCAACAACCTGAGCCAAACCATCATTACCCATCTTTACAGAACCATACTTACCTAGAGTATAGGTAGAGAACAAATCCCGTTGTGATGTAGCATGAGTGGTAGCTCCACTGTCAATCACCCAACTGGTGTCTTGGCATACATTAATGGCATTATCCTCAAGAAGAATGAGAAACTCATCTTGGGTGACTGTCACCCGATCACTTCTTCTTGCTTTCCTTGCTGCTTGTCTTTCTTCAACTTCCAGCAATCTTTCTTCATGTGCCCTTTCTTATGACAGAAGTGCACTCCATATTAGCAAATTTATTAGACTTGCTCCTGCTCCTGCTCTTGTCCTTCTTGGACTCTCTATGTGAACTTCTCCCCCTTGACTCAGTAACCAGAACATCTGAACGTGAGGAACTAGCATTTGACTGCCTTCTTGTCTCCTCATTCAACACACTGTTCTTCACTGAATCCATCGAAATGACACCTTCCGACGCGGAGTTACAAAGAGACATTATGAATACCTCCCAAGAATCTGGTAATGTACCAAGAAGCCATAAACCGTGAATCTCATCATCAAACCTGATGCCCATCAGACAACTTGTTGAGCAATCCCTGAAACGCATTCAAGTGATCTGTCATCGGAGTTCCATCCTGATACCTCAACTCAATCAACTTCTTGATCATAAGCATCTTGTTATTCCCGGTCTTCCGAGCATACAACTGCTCCAGCTTCAACCACAAAGAGCGAGCGTTAACCTCATTTTCAATATGATGCAACACATTATCATCTATCCACTGCCTTATCAAACCACACACTCGATGCAGCAACTTCCATTCATCCTCATTCTTATTATCAGGTTTCTCCTCCTGAAATACTGGTAGATGAAATTCTTTACAAAGAGCAGATCCTCCATCTTGCCCTTCCATAGATGATAATTGTTGTTACCATTCAAGCTTATCATTCTGCCCATATTCTCCATCTTTTCCATCGCTCACACAAGCAAACCAATAACTCAAAGTTATCCAAATCTAAAGCTCACAAAACCTTAAGCTCTGATACCACTCTGTTGGGGAAAACACGAAACACGCGAATGCGCAGCGGAATAAGTTTCCCCGCACTTATGTGAGCCTGTGAGGA
The DNA here is from genome assembly GCA_010577795.1 of Isatis tinctoria. Taxonomy (NCBI): domain Eukaryota; kingdom Viridiplantae; phylum Streptophyta; class Magnoliopsida; order Brassicales; family Brassicaceae; genus Isatis; species Isatis tinctoria. The sequence goes on along the minus strand of CM021246.1, from coordinate 28,534,192 downwards.
ATAAGACTTGAACTTGAACTATGACACAGAAATGATCTAAGCAAGAATCTAAATGACACACAATCTTTTTACGTGGAAAACCTCCTCGATGTGAGAAGAAAAAACCACGGGACCGTAGTCCACTCAAAATCCACTATATCAAATGTATGAGTGTTACAACACACGTCCTCCTGTTCCTACAGAACAGACCCAGAGACTAAGGCTCAAAGAGAGCAATCTCCAACAACAAGAGAGCTCAACAAGAGAGCAATACGCTTACTAAAACTAGCAGATACAAACGACCTCAGTTCACTAGGATTCCGGCAACCAGAGAACAATCCCACCGTACAAATCCAAGATGAACAAGTCAACAACACCTCTGCCAAATTTCAGCTCAATCAGAGAAGAACTCACCGTTGGATTCCCAACACTCAAGACTGCAACTGCTGAAGAACTGTAGCGACCAGCTTCACTAAAACCCCGATTCACGAGAAACCAACCGTTGAAACGACAATCCCACCGTTGAATCTCAAACCCACTGAGTCACGAAGCTTCCCACAAAATATCAGCCAGATCAGACTACTTTCGAGCCCTCGAACACAGCCCTGAAGAAACCAGACGAAAATCCCCTTCTTCTCTCCTTCTTGCCTCTCTCTTCTTTCTCTCTCTCTTTTAGTGTGAATATGTCTATCTGTGTGGCTCAGTGTCATAAAACTTAAGTCACAAAGCTTATATAGGTCTTAGGAAATAACCTTGTAACCCTTATTAAACTTTCAACACCAGACTTCAGTTTCCACACAGACTTGAGAATTCCTCACCAGACTTCAAAGAACAACACAAGACTTCTGATTTGGTTTCATCACAACCAAACCCATGGTTCCTCACACTAGGAGGAACACCAACAGATTCGTCCTACTAGTTATATAAGGTACGTGGTTTAGAAAATTTTCAATTCGTTGTGGCAGGAATGTCTACCACAACTTCTGTCAAATTGGTCGAACTTCGCTTGCTTCGTCAGAGTTCTGGTCTTCAATAACCGCCGTGTTCATACTCGAAGGATTGGTCGGAAACCCAGCAGGTTCGGAGCTCGGATCATGATTTTGGGCCAAACCATCGTCGCCACCAGGTTCCAGCCTCGCTTCTCGCTGCACCAAACCAACTATCTTTCTACAGATAGGACACGTGGAGTGCGATTGAAACCACGAGTCGATGCAAGCAGCGTGAAACCAGTGGTTACAACTCGGCAAAATCCTAGCTTTGTCTCCATCAGCGAGCTCGGAGAGACAAACGACGCATTCGATTCCGTCTTTGAAGTCTTGAGAGTTGAAGTCTACGACGGAGATTGATCCAAGGATGGATGGATTGATACCGGCCAATTCTTTGATGGTAATCGTTACATGATCGTCGCTGCTGCCATAATCATGATTGTCACCAATATCAATATTGTAACATTTAATAATACAAATCACCATCGCAATAAAAAATCCAATAGAAACCACGGCGAAGGCGAGAATTATTCCGAGATTGATTAGATTGTTCATCTTCCAAACCCTTAAAGAAGACCAAATCTCCCAGTAAATATTGAAAGTATAAGAGAGAGAAAAAAACAATATATCGTAGAGAAAGCCTCTTATTATCTCTGATACCTAATGATCAACTTGTTTTATGTATTTACCCTTTATAAAATCCTAACAAAAAACCAATTCCCTTCTAGTTAGGTTTTCCCTCTTTTCCTTTTTTTTTTTTTTCTTTTTCTTATAGATATACAATGACACAGTTTACAAATAAGGCGACAATATTCCACAGCAACTCTGTCTTCTTAGATTCTTCTAACGTTCGATAATTTGTATTATTTCCATTTTTGATCCTAATCCGAATTTAAAAATTAAATCTTCAATTTTGCGTTCTTGAAAAGATCTTCCTACATGGCCATGGCCTTGGAATATTGATTACTTGCAGTAACAATTATTATATGATATCATCATCCTGGAAATTTGTGAATATATAGTCATTAAAATTACACTTCTGTTGCAATTATTAAAAATAATATCAATCAACGGATTAACTGAAGAAAACAAAGAGACTGCATCGAATACTAATGTGTGCGACAAATTATAATTTCAACTTTTTTTTTTGTTTTTGTTTGACATAATTATAGTTGCATCTATAAGCTAACTCCATACTATATTTTGTTAAAAGTCATATGCTCTCACACACAAGAAGAAGTTGTACTGCCGGAGATTCGTCCAGAGTTAAATTCGAGAAAATTCGGATGTCGGATCGTGATTTTGGACCGAGCCAACTATGTTTCTGCAGATAGGACAAGAAGAGTGCAGTTGAAGCCACGGGTCAATGCAATCGGCGTGGAACCAGTGATTACAGGTTGGCAAAAGCCTTGCTTCATCTCCGTCCACGAGCTCGGAGAGGCAAACGACGCATTCGAGGCCATCTTGGAAGTCCCGAGAGTTGAAATCTACGACAGGGATTGATCGGAGAACGGAGGGTTTGATACCGGCCAGCTCCTTAATGGTAATAATGATATGGTCATCGCTGGCGCCATGATCGTGATGATCTTCGTGTGCATCATCATCAACAACGTCACAAGCCCAAGACAACACTCGAAAGATTCCACACAGAAGCATAAAATAGACGTAGCCTAAAACTATTGATAAGCAATAATCATAGTCGCTCATCTTCAAATTCCACATCTTTTTTGGTGGTAGATAATGAATAAACCCCAAGTAAGAATTCCTTCTAATGAATATTGGATAGATTTTTTTCGACGTAAAGGATTGATTTGCTTTCCTGAACAATTGACTCTTACTATATATTTTTCTTAAATGGAAAACGTCCTAAAATGGAATAACCCCAAAAAAGGTAAAATCAAGAAATTTCCTAATTTGAAATGGAATAAGTAACTAAACAAAACCATAAACCATCAAGCGTGACGTAAAAAAGCCAACCATGACTTGGCCTCAACTCATGTGACCTTCTTCATTATCTTTCTTGATGAACACTCCACTACTTTTCTTCAGTCTTTCATTGCCTCACTGGTTTCTCTTCATTATCTGTTTTCTTTTTCTTTGAACCAACGCAAGTCGATGGTAAAAGACTCCAATAAAATCAATCTAGTTTGCTTACCAGAGACGGCCTTATTCATTCCAGCAGTCACTGTCCATGCCGAACAAGAATGCTTGTGTTTCCATTAATATGTACTGACATAATCAGTTGCATTGCTTCGGCTATGAGCATTCTACCTCTCCAAGTAACAATGATGCTTCAGAAAATGGCTCTCTTAGGGCAGCAAGCTCAAGCACTTTTCGCTACTACTCGCTTGTTGCAAATGTTAATACTTTTCGCTCGTAGTAATCGAATACTTCACCTGTCACCAGTAGTCTTTACATGAGCAGATGCCGTCAGCGAAATGGTGGAATCGTTTTGTGTCTCTGAGGACTATGGCTCTCCCGGTTACTTGCGACACAATCTTCATCCATGCATGGCAGTCTGCACATACTCTCAGATTCTTAGTAACCCTAATCGGAACCCCTTCACCGGTATGAATTAGAGAATAACTTGTCGCAAGTCTCTCGCTATGTCCACAAACCCAATTTGCCTTAGTTTCTTCATCTACATCATGAAGCACCACGCTTGTATTAGGAGAATAACCCGATTTTTCAATTGATTCATGTAGTTCTGACCAGACTTTCTTATACTCATCTGAGTTACGAAACTCGTATCCACCTCCTGCAACAAAGATTTGGATCTTGTCTTTAACCTGTACCCAACTGCAACCAGCTTCTTTTCTGATCCCTCTCTGTTTCATCATCTCTCGGATCCTATCCACATTGTCCCACATCTTCGCATCAGCGTATATGTTAGAAAGCATAACATAGTTCCCTGGATTATGAGGCTCAAGAACAAACAACTCCTTTGCAGCAATCTCTCCCACTGAAACATTCCCATGGAGCCTGCAAGAGTTGAGCAGTGATCCCCAAATGGATCCACTTGGCTTAAAGGGCATTCTTTCTATTACCACGACTGTTTCTTCGATTCTACCTGCTCTGCCCAAGATGTCAACCAAACAAGCATAATGCTCCAAAGCCGGTGAAACTCTGAACTCTGTTTTCATGCGTTCAAACAAACTTAGACCATACTCCGTGAGCCCTGTGTCGCTACACCCAGATAACAAAGCAACAAAGGTAATCCCATCTGGTGCGACGCCTGACTCTATCATCTTATCAAATAGAAAGATCTCTTCTTCAATATTTCCGTTGATCGCGTAACAGTTTAGCATCGTGTTCCATGAAGTCAGATCCTTACTTGACATCCCATCAAATACTCTCCTACCATATTCAACCTCACCACATTTCCCATACATATCCATCAACGAGTTAAGCAACGGAACATCAGGTTTGTCTTTCGATTTCAGAACCTGCGCATGAATCTCTTTCCCGGTGAGAAGAGCAGCGACACGTGAACAAGCAGGTAATATCGTCGTGAGCGTCGCCCAACTAAACCCGATTCTCTCTTCCTGCATCTTTCTGAACAGATTAAACATCTCGTGAACCCGAACTTTCTTGCTGAGTACGGAAATCAGAGAATTCCAAGTAACAATGTTTCTGTGAGGCATTCCATCGAACACCTTGCGTGCATCTTCGAATAAGCCTCGCTCCATGTAAAGCTTCAACAACACGTTATCCACTACCTGATCAACCTTCTTCCTCCGCTTCAAGATCTGCGCATGGATTCCTCTACCAACACGGAGATCTTGAAGATCAATGCACGCTTTCAACGCGACGGAAAACGAAAAGTCCCCAGGGGCAATGAAACTAGACAACATACCAATATACGCAAGCAAAGCTTCTCTTGGTGACCCGTTTCTAGAGTACCCAATCGCCATCGCCGCCCAAACTTCTTCAGTGAGAAGGTTCGAACCGGTGACATGGTCGAAGAGTTCCCGAGCGAGATCCAGTCGGCGGCAAACGGAGAAAAGAGTGATGAGCTTGCTTAGCAACTTGGGGTCGTGACGGAGAGTAGGGTTGTTGAGAACCAAAGAGCAGATTTTCTGGCCATGGTGAAGCGATCTAGCGGAGATGCATTCGTGAAGCGCGTCTATGTAAGCCTCGGGGCTTGAGAGATCGGACGGTGAGGATGACTTCTCTAGCAGAGTGACGACGGCTTCGTCGAGTTTGGCGGATCTACAGAGGCGTGTGTAGATTCCTATATGATTTGGGAAACCGGTTTGTTGTCGTCTCCACGGAATATGTAAGAATCTAGAATGGATGATACTTGGAGACACCAATGGAGAGAGATGAGCTTGTAGGGTTGCAACATCTGCATGTTGTTTTGAATCATTTAAACACTTTTAACCCAAAAGATTTCTTGAAGAGATACAATTTGGACCGGAAGAGGAAGTGAAAATTTCATACACATTATCCAGAGATAACAACAAAAATGGTGAAATGAACCGTTTTAGAGTATAATAATTTCGAATACGTACCTAAAGAAGGCATCGGAAATTCATTCAGCACAGGAGTGAGAAGAAGGAAACACTCGAACCACGTCCCGACCAGATTTTGTACATACGCAACAGTTAGCAGTAGACCAGTTAGTTTATTCCTCTGTGTGTCTGTAGAGTAAACACGAAGAAGGAGATGGATAAGCCTACACAATGGCAACTCTATTTTGTGGGCTTAATGGGCTTCTAATATTTGGGCTTCTCTCCCGATTCTTGTATATTTGCTCTGCAACGATATATTTTTGTTTGAGATATTTACATGTATAGGTACTTTCAGAAACTGGTATATCTGTTTCAGGTACTTCTCAACTTTTGGGTACTCTTGGTGGACAAATCGTGGAAAACCAACACTTGCAATTCCTCTTTTGCCCTTATTTACTATTCACCATTCTTGGAGCCAAACTTTCGTGTTTCATTTTTTGATGTGACTCACTTTTAATCTCAGCCATAGATAGAGTAATTAATGAGACTCTCATCCACGGCTCAGCAAACATCGGCAGATTTATTGTGATTCGTGTCAGGAAACCTTTTAACAGATTTCACTGTAATTTCCTTGCTTCCATTCTTCCGACACCGTACTTTCTGCACTATCTGAGGTAAACTCTTCTATTCCGTCTTGCTTCCATTCTCCCCGATTCCATTTTCTTGTTTTCTTATTCTTGTAATCTCTCCCTCCGTTTAACACATTTTCCTTTTTTATGTCGATAGTTAACCAGGAATACAATGTCCGCCGATGTATTGGTCATTCCCGGCGAGTGGCGTCGTTCTCCTCTCGGGAAATGGGATTTCATTGTCGACAAGGACATGATGTCCAGAGTTGTTCACATCTCAGTGTCCAATACACTAGCGCAAGTGGAGAAGGATGTTCGTACTGAGTTTTTTGGCGACACATCAGAGAAAACTGCTCTTTCATTGAGCTACTGGCCCCCCAACTCCAAAGAGCTCCCCACCGGATTGACGACACCCCCTGTCCTTATAAAAACGTACGGGGCATTGTCTACTTCTTCAGACATCTGCAAGTTCACAAAACCATGAATTTGTTTGTCAGCTTCCCCTCTCCCACAACTAGCAAAGGCGATAGCGACATACAGGACAAGTCTTGCGGATTCAACACACCAGCTCCACCTCCCAAACAGGACAGTGTCTTTCTCCGTCGTTCCGCCTCACCAGCGCCTGCCGCCTCAGATGGCCCTTTGAAAACAGCTGCCTCACCATCCACCGCCGCATCCAAGGCTCCACCTTTTTTCCTGGATGACGAAGAAATCATTAACCATGTCGAGCTTGAAGAAGAAAGGATTAGGAGCGAGAACAGACACGCAAAAGATACATGGCTGAGCGACGCAGAAGAAGATGATGAATCAGAGGATGGACGAACCAGAGAAATAGACAACGACGAAGTTCGTCCACGTGGATACGACTACGACTTCTGGAGACCATTGCTAGAGGACGACTATGCGGGATCAAACGCAGCCGACATAATGTGTGGATTGAATGGACCAAATATAACACCAGTAAAGGTCGTCACATGCAGCACGAACGATGCGTTCGACCACCTTGTTGCCTCCGGAGACGTCCAAACCAACCAAACGAAGAAGGAAGACATTCCCACTCCATATGGAGGAGGTAAACACGGAAAACAGAGCAACCCACATCATCCATAGTCGGTTCTCTTGAAGACATAGCCGGAACGTATTTTCTCGACCATGTAGTCAACCTTCCTGTCTTTTGTCTCATCGTCCCACTCGCCCCAGTTTAACGTACTAGCTCCTCGGTACTCCATCGTCGCCCTCACTACCAACTGTTGAAACAACGAAAAAAAAAACCCACTCAAACAGTTAGAGACAGAAATATATTACTGTAATATGGTCGGATGATCAGTGGATGTAAATTAAGACACGGTAAACACCCACATGGATTCCCATACAAACCCATATTATATGCATCCACAATGCACACCCAACGTGTCTGTACATTTAGTACACATCCACATATAACCCCACCTTCCCAAAGACATATCGTACATATTCACATGGACCCCCGTACATATTTTATACATCCACACGGTTTTACCTCATACCCCGTCCATGCTGAATGCATCCCCATTATATTTTGTGCACAACCACATGGTTTGCCTCCTACCCGTCCATGTTGAATGCATCCACATTGCATTATTACACATCCACATGGCCTACCTCCTACCCGTTCATGCTGAATGCATCCACATTACATTTGCCCATGTATCCTTACACTACATCCACATGGATATGTTTCCTCATGGACTACATCCACATGGTACATATCCACATGGAATGCATCCCCATTCCATTTTGTGCCCAACCACATGGTTTGCCTCCTACCCGTCCATGTTGAATGCATCCACATTGCATTTTTACACATCCACATGGCCTACCTCCTACCCGTCCATGCTGAATGCATCCACATTACATTTTGTCCATGTATCTTTACACTACATCCACATGGATATGTTCTTCAAACAGCGATCGATTTATATATCGTACCTTCTCGTCCTCCTCGGCGTCTACGACGTGGGAAAGCATCAGCGACGGTCCGTTGGACAACTTTTCCTCAGTTATGTCCAGCAATGTCAAACCTTCATTCGCGTTTCCTATTTTCTCGAGCAAGGAGGGGATCGCATCGAAAGCAAGAAGCTGTAGGGCGAGGGGAAATCCAACAAGACGAAAAGAAACCTGAAGGAGTTGGTCTCTATATGCACCAACAGGGTTCTCACACTTCCCCATGATCTTGCGCCCTGGTTTCATTGACGTGAGTGTCCACGAGAAGGACTCGCGTCCCCACGGGAAGGCGAGGAACTTATCCAGGTCCTCCACCATCTTCACGTACTTGGGCGTCGGTTTATGAACCTGCGTAGATGCAATAAGAACGCCGTCCACGATGAGTACAGCGCCAAGCGAACCCGCCGCCAACTGGGCATGGATTTGTCGTTCTGAAGCATACCAGCGACCTCCGCAAGCGTTGTCTGCCTGTTCGTCCCTATCAGTTTGTCCCAGTACTCGTAAGATTTAGGCGCCACAGGCAATTGATACTCATGGTCATAACCTTCCTCAAACTCCCCACATGGAAGCCCCGTAATGGCCCCGAATTCGACTAGCGAGAAACGCAGCGGCTGTCCACCGAAGACCATCCACAACTCGTACTTCTTTCTCGACAGAAGCTGTCTACTCAAGAGTGCGTGGATAAGCTTTCCTGATACAGAACAACGGCCAGCGGGGAGGTCAAACAACTTCCCAAAACAGGAATTACGAATTACATCGAAGTCGCCAGACTCTGTCAGCGTCTTCTTCACGAATAGTAATGTCTCTATTTTGGAATAAACATTCAAGCGGGGTCGGCCGGGGTATCGGCCGGTAGCGAACAGTCTTTCCGGCAACTGCAGGTCTGGGTCTTCCGCCACATCTGCGCTCACCAAACAAAAATCAGGACAAAAATACTTAGAACCGCTCTATGTACCAACACGAGAACGAAAAAAAAAACAAATAGTGAGGGGAAAAATCAAAACCTCCGGCTGAAAAAAAAAACAGGAAGAAACACACGGTTGCGAAAAAAAGCAACTCGTCTTACCAGCCATAACGAAAAGAAGTGAAATCTTCTCGATGCTATCGAAGAACAAATTTTCCGGCGAGAGGATGAAGAAAGACTATCTTGATTCCGACGAAGACGAACAGCCTCCTTTTAACTTTTTACAGCCCAGCACGCAAGCTTTAACTTTTACACCCTACTACTATCCTCATTAATTATGCCAAAAAGTAAAAGATGTGACAGTTAAAATTAGTATTTTAAAAGGTCGCTAATAACACAAACAAAAAGGTAAAAATGAGTGTACCAGAGGGGCTTCTTCGTAAAAGAACACCACATAACTACCTATGTGTCAAAAACATCCTGAACCGTAAGAAAAACTCGACAAACTACCTACCAGTGTAAATCACTCTTTTTGTTTTCTATACCTTACCTAATTGTGTGGTTTAGTGGTTATGAGATTTTATTTGGAACCATTAAATTCATTATCAAAGGGAAATATCATAGTTTTTTTCGTTCTTTGGTTTACTTTTGGTTAAGCCCAAAAGTTAGATTTGAAGAAACATATAAATAGAGAGAAGAAAATTTTCGAGATTAAAGAAGATTAAGGGTAAAAAAAAAAGAACATGACGCATCAGTCATCACCGGGCGGAGGAGGATGCACCGTCGTCGCTGGTGGAGTCTCTTTGGGAGCCTTCAACTTTTTTCTCAATATTTATTCTCTTCTGTTCTTTGTCTTCTTTCCCTCTATTAATCCTCTCCCTAATCTCTTCCTCCTACGCATTACAAGAAACAAATTTCATAATTACTAGGACAAATGTTTAAATTTCATAATGGCTAATGGGCTACATATATAATTACATTATAAAGTGATTTAGCGTCTGGAGTCCTGGAACCATGAACACCTGCTCGGTTCGAGGCTTTTCCAACCATCGTCCTCACGCCATAGTACCGACCATCACACGTTCCGGCGGTTCGGACAGATCTCAACAACTTTCCGATTATCATTTTTCTAGTTTCGACCCTCACCTTTTTCCTAATCTTGCCCTTGTGTTTTATGGTTTTGATTCACACGTGAGGTGTGCGTTACTAACTTACTATTGTCGACTGCGTGTCACGTGTCATTAAAAGTGTATACGTGGCGTCTCATGTGTTCTTTCTCTACTCTGCAAAACTGTGTTGGTTTTTGGAAATGTCACAAATGTATAATAAGACACCACGTGCCACTTGTGTTAAAGGTTCCGAGTCAATCTCAGTTGTCGCCTTCTTAATAAAAAGTAAAAACCGAGATCTCTACAAACACGACCGTTTGTGCGTTTAAGCTTAATCAAGTCGGCAGTGGCACATAGATTGAATTCAGTTAACAATTTCATTTATTAACAAGAAACTTGTTCCAAAAATAATAATATTACAAATGGAAAAACGCCGTCTTCGCTCGGAACTCACAAGTGGGGATGGTTTTGTTCATGTTGTCGGAATCTATAAAGGCTACAAATTGGGAACATATTACAAGGAAACATGGGATTGTACAATGCGTAATGGTGGTTGTCGTTATTCTCTCAGTTTTATGAAGAACAAAAAGAAAAAAAGAAAAAAGAAGAAAACTTTTGTTTTTGTTGATTGTCCGTCTCTGTCACTTGGTCTCGTCCCCGACTCAGAATCCGAGCGGACCAGAGACAAAAAAGGGCAAAGATTTTGTTTGTTTTTGATCTCTCAGGTAAAGAATTTACATGTAATCATTGGCTCCAGAGCTACCGGAGCCGACTCCGACAGTTCTCTTGCTCATGTTAGCTCTCTGCACCAACACAACCAACGCCTGCACCACTTCAGACATCGGTGGTCTAAACTCTGGCTCCGGCTGTCAAAAATCACAAAACACCATTTACATTCAGATTTCATTCTTTCCATCTGCAGACACACATTTATATGTATATATATTCTCTACCTGAACGCAAAGTGCAATAACATCTGCAAATCGGGAGAGAGATTTAACGGGGTAAAGCCCTTTGAGAGCTGGATCAACCATTTTTCCCAATGCATCAATGTCGTGAAGCTGAGGTGTTGCCCATCTCACCAATGACTGCTCGGATCTTGACCTTGTGCTGTCAACAGTCACCAGGAATCAAAAACGTCAATAATCTCTTCACAAAAACGTTTCTCATCTTTCCAGAGAGATATGGATGTTAATATTACCTGTCGAATGGTTTTCTTCCGGTTAAAAGCTCAAGCATCACTACTCCAAAACTGTAAACATCGCTCTTCAGAGAATATTGGCCTGACATTGAAACTTCTGGTGCGCTGTATCCTTCATCGTTCTGGTTCAGTAGCTGCACATTGTATCAGAATGATAAGTAATGGAGAAACAAGAAAGAGATACAAGAGACTGGAGAAGATATGAAACTGTTGAAGGTGTCTGTATATACCTCATTCGCAGTAGGGAGGAAGCTAGCGAGACCAGAGTCTGAGAGGTGCGGATTCAGCTCTGAGTCAAGTAAAATATTTGCTGATTTGATGTTCTTGTGGACTATAGATGGTGAACAAACTTCATGCAAGTACCTGCAACGACAATACACCCCATGAGACTCTTGCCATATAAATAAAAAAATCATGTGATCGAGTTGTTTGAAGACTTACTCCAATGCGCGTGCAGTGCCAAGAGCGATCTTGACACGAGGATTCCATATCAACGGTTTGCTTTCCTCTTCCGAAAGATGTAAAAAGTCGTGCAATGAGCCGTTTCTATGGAACTCATAGATCACTAAGTGTTGCCCGTGCTCAGAACAGTAACCGTCAAGCTTTGTGACATTTTCATGATCCAAATGCGCAATTTTCGATACTAATTCGGTAAAATCATCAGCCGTGTCAGTGGGAAGCGCAGATGAGTCTATTTTCTTCACAGCAAGTACCTATTAGATCAAAACAACATCTCAGCAGCAGAATATTATGAAACTGTGTTGTTACATGTAAAGATTCCTATAAAATTTAATACCTTTCCATCATCAAACTGAGCTCTGTATACTCTGCCAAAAGTCCCTTCACCAAGAAGATTATCGACGCTGAAACTATTGGTAGCTATTTGAAGATCTGCAACCGTATACGTAGTCACATTTGAAGGAACGACGACAGCAGGTTTCTTTGCAACAATGGGTTTTCTCACTGTTGAATCATCTTCATCAAACGACTTATGTCGCTCAGATGGTGGAGGGCGTAGATTCATTGACAATGAAGTATCCAGTTTTTTTGTCTCAACTAATGGTGGATTCTGTACAGACTTATTTTCTGCCACCACATGGATACAAAGTTAGAAAACCATAAGAACATACGTATCTACATTATTAAAATTTCTTTTAACGTGTTGTTACCTTGATGAAAGTCATTTGAAGCGAGTGTGAAGGGTTGGTTAATGTTATCAGTCTTTTCAATGTCCGTGGAGGATGTCCGCTTTGATCTTTTTCTCTTGATCAAGAAGAAAGCTATGACTGCTGTAACAACTAACAATGAAATGACTATTCCTGCTATTCCACCAGCTCCAATCCCTGAGCTCTTGGAGTCACTGCTACTGCTGGAATTACCATCAGATCGGGCTCCACCACCGTTACCGGATTTAGGAGTAGGTGATCTACGGATCGGAGGTGTGCCTGGAGGTGGTGGAGGTGCAGGCCCGGAAGTGAATGAATTACCATCTTTTCTGTTTCCGAGATAATTCAGGAAAGAAAATGTGAGATAAGAAAAAGAAAAAAAAAAGTTTCAAGAAAATCGAAGAAACTGATGAAAAACTTACTGCAAGTTAATGCCTTTCAAAGAATCTGGGATCCAACCTGTGAAACGGTTGTTTGCAATATTCCTGAGGAAGCAATCAGCAAGAACAACATTCAAATGATGCTAACAATGTGATAGATTTCTAAAACGGATAAAGCTTGAGTTACCCACAAATTTTCGAGAGGAAGGGTGGCTAGGACATCAATGGTTCCTGAGAACTGATTGTTCTGAAGATAACTGTGAAGTCATTCAATAAACATAATGTTAGTACTAGCTGGTTTCACTTGAGTAAGCTCTTTTAACACGTGGAGGCTACTTCAAGAAGCCTTACATAGATTTAGCACTCGTCAGAGAGCTAAATGTGCTCGGAAGAGAACCCGTGAAAGTATTGGAAGAGAGGTCCCTGTAAACACACATGAATTCGTCAAAACATTTGTTCATTAACCAATCAACCTCTTAGCTAGTTTAACACGGGAAGAAAGAAAGAAAAAAGGATCTTACAAGATAGAGAGAGAGGTGAGTTTCGTGAAGTCAATAGCTAGTTGCTGCGAAAGCTGGTTGTGAGCAAGATTTCTGGGCAAAACCAATGGAGAATTAAATAACCAGTTTTATACGAGAGTTGTCTGAAGACAGATAACTGAACTAAACTGAGAACTTACAGGTACTTGAGAGATGTCATTAGAGAAATGGAATACTGAGCAGATCCAGTGAACTGGTTATTAGCAAGATTCCTGACCAAATTCAGAAACTTTATCAACTTGGAAACACAGGCAGAAACTTGTCGAACATATAGAGAGAATCATCAAACATACAATCGCTCCACATTTGGAGGAAGCTGATACGGCATAACCCCTCCAAGATTATTGTTGCTTACATCACTGCAGGTTTCACCAAAACAATCCATGAGATTATAAGCTATGCCATTACAAAAAAACTTTGCATTGTATCATAGAAGACGAATACTTACAACTCAGTAACAGAAGTCAATTTATCAAGCTCGAATCCTAGTGATCCAGAAAGGCCACGACCTGATAACTTTCTGCAAGAAGATAAGAAAAAAACAAAACAAATGTGTTGAGCATAGATACAAGATAGAACACAGTGATTTGAAATGATGATTAATGATACAAAAATCATTACACTTGAGTAACTCTTGAGCCAGAGCACGTTATGCCTATCCAGTTTTGTCCACAAGGATCACCTCCCGATCCTGTCCATTGCGATAGCTGTCCTGGAGAATTCATGTTGGTGAACATGCCGTTTAACGCCGAAGCTGACATATTAAGAATCAGAGACCATGAGGGAACTATTCAAACCATTAATTGAAAGTTAATCATCTCAGGTTTTTTGTCGGTTCCGTAAAACAGATCCAATATTAGAGATCATTGGGGTTTTATGAGCTATGAAAGGACTTAAAGTTTCCGGTCTAATTGAAGAAATGCTTAAGAAAAAAAAAACACAAAAGAGATACACAAAAGAAAGGTGAAAAGGAAACAAAAATAGGAACTGAGTGAAAAAGAGAAAAGATTCGAGATTTGGGGTTGGGGAAAACCCATTTTGGTCGAAACAAACCCGTTTTGAAGAAAAGAACATTGAGAAGAGAAAGTTTTTGAGTTTTGGGGATGGATGAAGAAATCGAAAGTTTGTAGGAGAAACATAAACCCAGAATCACAGATGAAACTTACACAACTGAAGGATTAGAAACACATGAAAAGATCGAGACTTTTGGGGAGAAGAAGAGAGAAAACACAGTGGAAGATATTAAGGAGAAGCAGAGAAGGGAAAAAAAAAGAGTAAACTCACTATCAGATGCATCTGTGGCTCCATGGATGAAACTTGGCTTCAACCCTACAATGCAGAGTATAAACAGAGCCAAAACCACCCGATTCTCAGTCATCTTCTTCCTCCTCCCTCTCTCTATCTCTCTCTCTCTCTTAAACCAGATGAGACAGAAGAAAACCCAAATGGCAAAATCCCAAAAAAGGAGAAAAACTTGAATTTGTAAATTTTCAGGCTTTTTGTGTTCTGAGATTTATTTAATTATTATATTCTGAGGATAAATTATGTTAGCTTAGATTTTATACTGTTTCAGCCATAAGACGAATTTATCGAGTAAAGCTGGCGAGCACGATTTGCTATAAGTAAGAATCCAAGAGCCATAGAAATATAGGCTTCGGCGCTTAGCTTAGCAATTTTTTTTTTTTTTGAGTTCTTCGATATACTTTTACATTTTTTATTATTATTATTCCTAATGTTCATTTTAAGAGATGATAATTTTTCTTTTAAGTATGTCTAGGGGTGTTCAATATGGATATGGTTCGGTTTCGGTTCGGTTTTCTCCGGTTTTTGGTTTTTTCGGTTAGTAAAATATAGCACCATATTAAATTCATACTTACTTTGGTTTGGTTCGGTTAAATACCTTTCGGTTTTCGGTTTATTCGGTTTTAAACCAAAAATTATTAAAATACAAAAGAGAAAAATAAAGAATAACAAAAGGCAATAAAAAACTTGTTTAACATCATACAACGCAATCGACATACAACTAAAGCTTAAATTTCAAAAACAAAAACTATGAAAAAATAGGTTGATGGAAAAAAGAGTTATTCGACTCTCTCATATTTATCTTTCATCAAGGTCTTATCTCCTCTGATTGATATATTTTTAACAATAAAGAAACGTATATATTAGACTTTTAGTTTCGAAATACATTGTAAAACCAAAGGAAAAAGAAACATTTTATATTGTATAGCATATAAGCTATTTACCCATACCATAAACGTATTGTAATGTCTCTAACATATATAATTATACAATATCTTATGTTCAATCGGTTTTATTCGGTTTATTCGGTTTGTTCGGTTATAAACCTAACCATATCCATATACTGCGGTTTTATAAAAATAACATCCATTCGGTTTATACGGTATTACCAAAATCAAACCATTTGCTCTATTTCGGTTCGGTATAGATCGGTTCGGTTCGGTTTTACCATATTGGACAGCCCTAAGTATGTCCATGAGATTTATTAAAACAATTGATCTTGGTTGGTGTATCATGGTTATGCTCTGACGCATTGTCCTTTTTTGGTTTTTATGCGTTCTCTCATTCCCACAAATAAAATGAAATATACAAATAAAATAATAACTACCTGTAGTTTTCATGAGGCCTACGCGCTTTTAGGGGTTGTGTATTCGTCTTTTCTATTCGGTATTTTAATTTATTTTTCAGCTTCTATAACATTTTTCCCTGTGAATAAATTATGTTTTCATACATTATAGATTACTTTGAAGATTGGTTATGATTGGGTCTTACCATCATTGCTTTGAAGAATTAATTACTTTCCCTTCACATCTAAGTGGGATTCAAAAGGAAACAGAGTAAAAAAAAGAAGGTAATTTTGTTACCAAAGTAATGAGTTTGTTGTGCAAAAAAGGTAAATGTTTTGTTTGTGAAGAAACATGTGGCTGACTGGTGAATACTACGAGTTAAAACACGCATTAAGGCCGCAATTATGGGTATACAATGTATCTAATAAATTTATCTTGAAGAAATTCACGAGATTCTTGTAGCAAATGAGTATGTGTATTCATTCAAAAAAAAAAAATGAGTATGTGTATGACCTTTTCTATTAGAGAGACGGGACATTAGTTCTTATCATTTGATTATGTAAATCAGTCAGTGTATGAGAAAAGAGATTAATTATTTACTAATTTATATTAACAATTTAGCTATAATACTTAAATGGTACATCCCAAAAACGTCGTTCATCATTTTTATACATGTCAATCATTTCGTTAACTTTGATTTTATTGTCAAACAGAAAATTACATCAGGATAATCAATCAATTTAGTTTAGATTATCCCAATAAAATGAAATATTAATAGTTTTGTAAAAACGTGTTAATCGGTCACTCTACGTGGTTGGCCTCTCATTCCCTTACTAATGTCTTCGTTGAAAATTTCTTCGTGTACAACGTTCGATCGCTTTCTTGATTTTTTTTTCTCGTTTTAACTAATTCTAACTTGCTCTTAATATTTGACCGGCCAACAAAATACGTGTTTGGGATATTAGTTTTTAAATGCACCGACGAGACAAATACATATATTTGATACGTCGTCTGTATTGTAGCATTTTGGAGTAATAGTGCAAAACTATTTCGATACAATTTCCAGAATACTATTGGTGACATGACATCTATCTAATTTTTTAAAAATCAAAAATATTATATAATATACTAATAAATTAAATTTAAACAGTGATAAAATTAGGTGTTTGGATAGCTAAAACCAGTATACTCAAAATCCCGTAAATATAGTGTTTTCTACTCCTGAGCTGGATACATGTAATTCTAAAGTAAATTTGTTATTTTACTGTTACAGTATTTATGTATATGAAATTATGAATAGATCAATTGCTTGAAGCCAAGCGTGTGACAGCAAGGAGGGAGGGATGACACGGACGGTACATATTTTATATACGGAAAGATATGATGTATCTCTCCAGCAATTTTTGTTTTTTGTTCAAAGATCCTTTCGTTGAAACTTAGCAGCTATATATTTTTTTTCAAACAAGATGCTAAGAAAATATTAGATAAAAAAACGAAACACGATCAGGTTAGCTTCTTTGAAACCTGACGTTTATCTACAAATATTCGTCGGGTGACAAAAACACTCTCATCTTGCTACTATTTATTATTATTATTATCTTTTTCGTTTTTTTGTTTGTCTCATTGTTAATAATTTGAGTTCATTAGATATGAATTTCATAGGATTGTATCGTCGGAGTAGGTATTAGGTATATTCTAATTTCTATTGACTCTTGACGCGGACTATGAAGTTCGATAAATACAACGTTTTATAAACATAAGAAACAAACACAAGAAGAAGAAGAACAACAAGTTCGAATCAATAAACAAAACTACTTACGTCTATCTGCTCCTAACCAAACATCTTTCATAAAAAGTTAAAAACCAATCAAGCCGTTAGATTACTGGACCATGTCGTACGATCTCTGATTAGTCCACTAATGTGCTGCCGTTTATTTGTTTGCCGACAAACTACGCGTCGTTTTATTTCTGATTTTCTACAAAAGCTAGGCCACCTAATTACGTTATTTTGGTAGGTCCATTCGCAAGGATGGTGGAGAACTATTTGCTCTTAATAAAATGGTCGGTGCGTGTTAGTGTGTATAGTGTATGCTTCTTTATTTATCTATTTTCCAATATACTTTTCTTTTTTAAACTATTTTTTCCAATCTACTTTTTTTATAACTAAAAAAATCTCCGACCTAAACCGAGACTAATCTCTCTGAGAGAAAGAATACCCACAAATAGACGTTCCTCCCAGTTTTTCAAATGGGACGTAAACAAGAGTTCATACTCGTGTGGTCAAATGAAGTAATCTATCTCTGGTTTAGACCAGCAGGTCAACTCCCTTTCAAGTAGATTTTCCAATATGTTTTATTTAACTATTTTCCAATATACTTCTATGGTTTACTTTAAAAGATATTTTCCCCACCCACGAATTTTAAAGTAATATGTCAATTAATACATAGGTCACCAAGTGCCTTTATATAGAGTACTAGATCTTATAAATTATTCCCAAATTCGTAACGTTCACAAACTTGGTCGCGATTACTATTCATACGTATTTTTGTGCCCTTTATCGTTTTATTCCTTAGCATATGTTTTTGTGTTATATACAGACCGAATATAATTATCTTTTAATTTAGATAAATAAAGTACTTAAAGTTATTCAACACTAATTTCTAGGAATGTAGAAAAAGCCACTTGTTAAATAAGTCCACCAAAAAATTCTCATATAAAGAAACAGAGAAATACATATAGCATATCAGTTCATAGATAATACTAGTTCTTCACTTCTTTGTATATTCGGCTATATATATATCACAACTTAAAAATCAAAAAGCTAAATGAAACTGGTACATAGTATTAGTTTATAAATTTACTCGTCTGAGAGAAGAGAAACACATGAGACAAAATGCTTTGCTTGTCGGAGAGTTTACTTTCTTTTGGAAGAATTAGGAATTTAGGATTGAGAACCTGATAATAGACAGAACCGACGTGTTGCGTGCATGTCAAGAGAAGAAATTTTTATTTGTTCCCCAAAAGTTACAAGACTTGCATTAAATGATATAATCGTGCTTTTTAATCTATCTATAGCGAGAATCGAGGGAGAGCCGCTTTTAACCCACCGGTCCTTGCACCTAAATTAAACGATGAAGTGCTTACAGCTTTAAATTACAAAGTCATACTATATTCCTGCCAAAATCAATACAGTATAATCCTATAATAAGTACAACATAAATGCAGAGTCCCAATCACCCTAAATTCTTAATCATCATAAGGATTAATTTACAGTGATGCACGTAACACATGGGGTTCGATGTTTACTCCAATAATGGTTATGTAGATTATTGGAAACAGGGTTTAACTATGTATGTACAGTGACATATTTATGTAAAATCTTAGCTTAGAAAGATATGTTTTTTAAGGTAAGGTGTGAGAGAGCAATGATCTTTGTCAAAATATGGGTAAGAACGAGTTGGAACGAGTTGGAACGAGAGGACACGTGAACTCCGAGACATGTGTTGAATTGTTGGGCCGTTGAGGACAGTGGCCTACTTTCTTAACATCTATCCACGTAGGCACCCGCACTTGTTGGGCCGTTGTGATCAAGGCCCACTTTCTGAACACCCTACACATGCCTGCGTTTATCAGAATTTTTCATATCGTGCTTTTTATTTTCATGCATTAGTCCATTTTACATCGACTAATAGTTGGAAAAATAAAAGAGAATCATTTGGCATCGTCACAAAAGAAAGGAGATTATTGTTTTGTCGGCGAAACAAAAAGATCAGTGCATAGAACGAGAGTAATGGTTGTCGTTAGGGTTCCGTTTCTGGCTGAAAATCGCCATAGTTTTCCCCAGAGGAGGCTGCAATGGTGCCTTTCTATCATTGTGATGGTTCATGAACACATCGTCTGATATGAAGAAGTCATCCCCCTGAAAAAAAAACAAGGATATAAACAAGTACGAAGTTTTCATTCAATCTAAGACTATATAGATTTTGAGTGGCCTATGTACTAACCGGTTTGCTTGCTTTCTTCTTGGTCTTGGGATGGAGATACTTTTGAGGAAGTTGATCTTCCCTTAGAACCAGATTCTTGGTGATTGCGTCTCTTCCACTTTTAGGCATTGGTACCGGAAACTGCACAAAAGACAGAGGAATGACAATGGTTTCTGTTTAAAAGCAGAGTAACAGATGACTCATTGATCATCTATAGACTATATAGATGCTCTATTCAACAGCAAAACAAGGTGGGTTTGGTTGACTGACTACTTACTTTGGTCCCTTGAGTATTAATACGTCGTGGGTTACGCGCAGCTAGGATGGTACCATTCGCGCCTATCGTAACCGCTTCCTTACGTAGAGTTAAGCAATTACCGCACTTGGGACAGAAGATTCTTCCATTTTCACGAGTTACTCTGTGGCAAGCATGGCATCTCAAGATCCACCTGAAGATCGAAACGTGATAAAGTGTAAGACATCCTTGTCAGCTAAAGAAACTTGGAGGAATAAAAGGAAGGTATGATTCATAAAACGTACCTGTTTAGTTGGCGAATTTGCTTACCTCCGGGTGCAAGCAAACGCAAACCCATTTGGAGAATAACATTTTGCATTGCAAAGTCGCCGGTTATACAAGCTACGCTGGACTCCGATAAGGACCAACTCTGCTCGCTGGTTATATCCGGAACATGGGTGCCCTCAGCTTCGACTTCCATACCATCCTCACCATTGCTCAAACTTGCTTCAGAATTCGTGTCCTCAGGCCCTTCATGGAGAGCCTTGAATGCAGCTTTGTCAGCTTGTAGATCTCGCTGAAGTTCTTGCTCAGCCAAGGCATTGGAATGTTGCCTCTTGGCCTTTCTCCTAAGGAACTTTCTGTGAGTACTGCTACTAACCGCAGGTCTCCAGTCACCAGCATCTTCATCATCATCATATTCCCCCGCGACGCATCTATTCCTTCCACTACCATCTTACCTTCAAGCTTCACCTCCGTTTTCTTGGGCGGGTATTGCTTCTGCTTGCTCTCACCTTCTTGCTCATCCAGGATACTCATGTTAAGGTCTTTAACCGCAAGTATTTTGGTTTTGGAATTGGAATTGGAATTCTCGTCGGTCTCGTTTTCTAGTGCCTCAAACTCCTCCAAGTTATCCACATTGGAGCCCCAACTAGGTAAGTCCTTCTCAGGTAATCTCCTTAGCCTAACAAATTGAATCGGAGGAGGAACATCTCTGAGATGTTTCGTGCCATGAACCTGCGCCTCGAGCGTGTATGTCAACGCAATGAGCTTGCGATCAATAATAGAGAGATCTCGCAAATCACCAGTAAGATAAGCAAATTTATTAACTGCAAAGCAGCCCAAATGTCAGAGATTCAAAGATAATCTATCGAGTCCGAACTATGATAAACTTTTTTTACGTACCTTTTCTGAGAGATTCAGGAGAAGGTTCCATGGTTTCGATGGTGAAAGGGAGGAAGTCGAGACGACGGCGAGAAGTAGGGTCACGAATCTCCTTGAATACTTCAGAGACGGTTACGAATTTGTCAGCGAAGTTGGTTACGCTCTGGCCTCCTTCGATTACGGCGTTGGCGTCAACAACCGCCACAGATATCCCTTTTGTGGATTTGCAATCTCCGACCATACCCAGAATCCTCGCCGGAGCTCTGTCGGTGGACGGAGGCATTGAAGGAGCATCTTTCTTCACTATGGAACTCCACATCAAGGCTGGTTTCTCTTGGAGCTTCGTTATTTTTCAACGGGGAGACTTAAATAGAGAGAGGCGAAGGAGAAGAAGAGGTGGGAAAAATCCTAGGGCTGCTGCTCAAACACGACGTCGTTTTCGTTCATTTATTTTTAGTGGGCCTCACGCAGACCCAAATAAAATTGTCATTTAACTTTCTTCCCAAAAGTTAATCGAGATCATTTATTTTCGATCTTTTTTAGTTTCTTGCATTAGTCTATTATACATACCATTTCTTTTTTCGACAACAGTACGGAACTATTTTACATCGATTAATAGTTGGAAAAATAAAAGATGGATGAATAGACAAAAAAAGGAAGCAGATGGACTTTTTTTTTTTTTTTATTCAACCGCAGATGGACTTATAATATGAGAATTATCAGGTAATATTTTGCTCCTGTTATTTCAATAAGAGAATTGGTTATCCAACAAGTGTTCTCTTTACCAAACGTGAAGAAAGTAAACTGTCGTGACGGGGCTTTCTATAAGTTTGTTGGAAAAGAATACAAACGAATCCACCGTCAAAACTAACAAGTTATTTACAGCAAATCTGTTTACATTTATTTATAAATTGTATAGGCTTAAAATTGAATTATTTAAATAAGCAACAAACATTATTGACTGGAAACTTCAATTCTTTTTTTTTTTTTTGGGAAACCGATTAGACTTTAAAAAAAATAAGGAGAAAAGAACTTCATAATACAAAAGATCGTCATGAACAAAAAATGGGACTCTAAACCGTTTAATAACATCAAGATATAACACCATAAAAATCATTAGTACATCCATTAGAATTACGTAGCGTAACTATTATTCAAGAATAAAGGTTAAGATTAAAAGAAAAACTATTATTCACGAAATCATGATAACTGTTTAACAAAATTTGAGACAACAGATTCGATAGCATCTAGCGACTTGCAAGTAGCAGAGAAACAAAAACAAGCGTCTTTGGACTAAACTGGAGCGAAAACAAAGAAACAGATCAAACACTACGTACTGAGTACTGACTGCACAAAATAATAAAGAATCGCAAAAACACAAAAACAATGATACAGAAAAGACACAATAGGAACACCGACAATAGCCGCAGCTATTATTTATCAATAAAAACAGGTAAATCAACGTTAACGTGGTCCACAAAATGAATTACCGAGAGAATTATGTTATTTTATATAATCGACGACTTAAAAAAATCATAACATGAGATTCTAGCGTTGGATTATTCTTCTATTGTGGATTTAAATAATTTGTTTAAGAAATGCGATATATTTGAAGTTTGGAAGTATCTAAAAGCGTAAGAAGTAACAACCGAGATTTATTACGCATAGAACATATAAAAAAAAAACGTTCCTTAATATAGACTCAATTGAAAGTTGAAATGGTAGGTGAATAAGTTTTTCCTTTTTGGTCAGATGACTCTTATCAGATGTGCCGTGCTAGTGCAACTTTTGTTTTGGTCACGAATTAGCTTTTCCAAAACTAGGTTCTTTTTTTGTGTGTGTATTTCTCGTTTTTCCACCGAGGCAATTATTTTGGTTTCCCCATTGACAAAAAATAATTTTAAAACAAAAAGAAAAGAAAAAGTAACAAGTTACGAGCTAATTAAACAAAATCAGAATCTGCAGTAGTATCTGATAAGAAATGTCGAAATTTTTAATCTAAACACAAACAGAGAGATTTTATATGCATGCAAAATTGCAAACACATTCATATATAGCTATACAAGCTAGCCTCCATTTCATTGACGCAACGGAAGAGAGGAAACCAGAGGACATGCACAAAGACAAGGAATCGGGCTCGGGTTCGAATCCGGGTCACAGGTCGAACTACTTGATTGTTCGGCCTCGCCGAGGTGGGTACGGAGACTTGCTTCGGTACGGTGTGAGAGGAGACGAAACGAGCAAGGAAAAGTTCCTGGAACGGCCTGATGAACACTCCAGCAGAAGCACAATGGTGATCGATGAGGAAGCGGATGATCACCGTTGGGTAATCGTGGTTTCGATTCTGGTCCGTAAGATCATCGGACTTCTCCGAACGCCTATGGAGTACACAGGTTTTCTCGTTGACTTTTTGCTCAATCTCTTGTCTGCGAATGGTGGCTTCTTCGGTTTGCTTCTCGGGTTAATCCAAGGTAATCAAAGTCACAAACTTTGAGAGAGAAACAGTAAAAAGATCGCATTTTTTATTACCACCGTAGATGATTTTTTTGGAATGCGAATTGATTTGCGTTGCAGCGAAAGTTGTGATACCAGAGAGAGGCTCTGTGACGTTTGTTAGTACGATTGGGCAACTTGATGGGAGAATTGATCTGTACAAGGGTTGGAATTTCGTCGAACATTTGGTGAGCATGGAGGACTCGGTTGATTCTGGTTCTTCTGGGAGGGTTAGAATCGAACCGGGAAGTCGTGGGCTTATGGATCTGTGTGTGATGGCATCGAAGCTTGCGTATGAGAACGCTAAGGTTGTTGAAAACGTCGTTAATCTCCATTGGAAGGCAAGTTAATCTAAGAATAGAAACTTCAAAAAAGTAAAGTTTCCCACTTTTATAAAGTTTCCATCTCTTAATGTATGCAGATGAATCTGGTGGAGTTCTTGGATTGTTGGAATGGTGAGAGTCAGAGAGCAAGATATGAAGTCTTTTAACATTTGCTTTACTAGAGAGTCTTTACTTTATATATGTTGTCTATCTTTGCAGATTATCAGAAGCAGATGTCTACACAAGTTTTTATACTTACTGATAAGCAGAAAGATGCAAACTTGATACTAATCAGCTTCAGAGGCACTGAGCCCTTTGATGCAGATGATTGGGGAACCGATTTCGACTATTCGTGGTACGAAATCCCCAATGTGGGAAAGCTTCACATGGGTTTCATCGAAGCAATGGGTTTAGGTACCAGAAACGACACTCCCACTTTCGATTACCATCTCTTCGAGCTAAACTCATCCGAGGAAGAGAATCGTAACAAGAATCTCCTGGAGATGGTAGAGAGAAGCGCCTATTACGCAGTTCGAAAAACGCTGGAACGTTTGCTTTCGGAACACGAAAACGCCCAGTTTGTAGTCACAGGTCACAGCTTAGGAGGTGCTTTAGCGATACTGTTTCCAACGTTGCTGGTGTTGAAAGAGGAGACCGAGATGATGAAGAGGCTGCTTGGAGTTTACACGTTTGGACAACCGAGGATCGGAAACAGAGAGATTGGGAATTTCATGAAAGCTCAACTGAATCACCCTGTAGACCGATACTTTCGAGTTGTGTACTGCAACGATCTTGTCCCGAGATTGCCTTACGACGACAAAACGTTCCTCTACAAGCATTTCGGACTCTGTCTTTACTACGACAGCTTCTACAACGAGACAGTAAGGCTATCTATCACTAAAAACGAACTTTAGATATTTCAGATTTGGAATGTGAAACTGACTAAAATAATGATGGTTCCTCTTGTATGTTTGACAGAAAGCAGAAGATGAACCGGATCCGAATCCTTACGGTATGCGTTATGCGATTCTTGGTCATGTAAACGCGGTTTGGGAGTTGGTTAGAGGCTTGACGATGGGGTGCATTCATGGACCGGGTTATAAAGAAGGATGGTTCAGGATCTTGTTTAGGCTTATAGGACTGTTGAGTCCAGGTCTCTCGGATCATTGCACGAATGATTATGTTAACTCGGTCAGGCTTGGACCGGATTATGACCTTCAGATGTCCCCACTTTGAAGAGTGCTCTGTTTTTGAACCCGAACTTGGTTGTTGGAATAGATCTCGACTGAACCGGAACTCGGTTAAGATGTAGGTTTGTAACGTAAAATAAGATTAGTTCTGCTGGTTTGTTTAGTTTTTGCGCTTTTGAGTTTTGAGCTAATAAAAGATTAATCTAACTTTCCAAAATCAGAAGTTTTGTTCTTATATATTATTCTTGCATTGGTTACAGCCACAGGTAAAAATCAAACAAGAAGATCTTAGGTCATATATTGATGAAACCAAAAGAGACTTATTTGATCAAAATGAAACTAAACCCAAAACTTCCACGAGATTTGAACTTGTTTTCTCACATCACATAACATCATCCATGGCGTCTCTCTCTCCATTCCAGAAACAGTAAAAACTCCGCCAGCTCAATCGGCGGATAAAGTCTCTCTCTCTCTTTTGGTTGATGCAAAATAACCCATGAAAACAAAAAAAAAAAAAACCAAAAGAGTGAATCTTTAGGTTAAAAAAGACGAGATTTTGCAGGGTTTTGCACCAATAGAAGAGAGAGAATCAAAAGTCTTGTGGAGAGAGATCACGCCATGCAGCCACCAACACTAACAGAGATCAGCTGCTTCAAGTCTTCAACATCGATGGAGATTCAAGAAGAAGAGATGGAGAAGGAGAGGAGGAATATACATATACATAAATATAGTTATATGTAGAGGTAAATTTGCAGGAGAGCTCAAAGCACTCTCTATTCATCGCCATGGATGTACCAGCAGCAAAGCATGGTGGCGCAACGGCGGAGAATATAGAGACGAGCTCGTTGTTCCTTAACCAAGGAAACACATTTGCTTGTAAAGGCATGACCTTTGTTGAACTTTCTCTTGAATTCTGCCATGGGGTTGACAATTAGGGTTTATATTAGTGAACAGAGTTTGAGATGTTGTTTTTTTGGTTTAATGCCCAAAAAAAAAAACCCTTTTCTGGGTGATGGAAGAGAGAGAGCAAAGGAAATATTTGCGATGATGGAGCAATGGATTTGAAGAGTTTATATAGAGAAGAAAAAGAAGAAGGAGGTGCAGTAAATAAAAAGGAAGTGAATTAAGAGGAGATGAATATGGTCTTGATTTTTTTTGGTTCATTGACATTGGGATTTGCATGGCTCGCTTTGAATTCTCCAAGGAACTATACTTTCATGAAATTATAACTTTATACATAAATATTTTACTTCTGTCATTCTAATCTAGTACTATTATTTTATGGGTTGCAAAATAACAAATCTTTACAATACCACGTATTATGTTCTTCTATAAGATATTAGGAATAACATAACGTACCTTAACATAGAAAAGTCTCGTTAGTAATGTGGTATTGTATATGGAACGGAACGAGAAGCACACGTATACAATTCGAAATTCTGCTCTTATGAAAATGAACTTCTTCACAAAAATAAATAATCTAATTGTCTTGAGATTAGAATTTCGTGTCCCTTTATTTATATATATATAAGAAACGCGGTAACACACAGCTGTTGATTAGTATTACTTGTTTTTAACCCTTGGAAGGAAATTATTTAATTAACTTAACAACAATATTGTTTAATAGGCTTCAACACAATCTAAAGAAAGAGTAGAAAAAGGAGAAAGGTGGGCATGAAAAGAGGAGAGATGTT
Organism: Isatis tinctoria; assembly: GCA_010577795.1. NCBI lineage: Eukaryota > Viridiplantae > Streptophyta > Magnoliopsida > Brassicales > Brassicaceae > Isatis > Isatis tinctoria. The sequence continues at coordinate 28,507,192 of CM021246.1, read as the reverse complement.
GAAAGAAGACAGAACATTGAGATTGAGTCTAGGGGAACATGCAACCGGCAATCTTATCTTTGCCTTTCTCCACTTGAGCAGGTTTGTTTGGTTCGCTTCTCTTTTTATAATCTCAACATATTTTTTCCGATCAATGTCATTAATTATCTTCAAGAGCATAACAAACGATCGAATCAAACCGGATCGATAATTATATTGCTAAACCATCTAAATCAATTGAAAAATACTCTGATTTCGATCTCAAATTCTCAATGACTGTATTCTCTCTGCTACAGGCTATTCCAACCTAATTTTTATGATGATCCGGAGAAGCAATCTCTACCCATGTATTTCTTTTCGATAGCAGATTGACTTCCTCATAAAGTAGCTTCTTTTCGTTAAACTTTATGAAATTTGGTGTTTTGTTGTAAAAAAATAAGTAAAAAAAAACTGATGTTAATTGGAATTTGGTTTGTTACACTTATACTTTAATTTTATTTGGTTTGTTAACTTGGTAAGTACTATATTCTTGTAAGTATAAAGATAATATATATTTTAACAAAAACAAATATGAACTATAATATTTTCTACATTGTGGTCGGTCCACCCATATCTCAGCTTGGGATTATACACAATATCTTTAACCATTGTCAAAATTAAATTACGCAAAACGCAATATCTATAGTCGAGATTGCGACATTCGTTGCGGTTTTACAGCTGGTAGAACAAAATCATCCCTCTTGATTTCATCCTCATTTTTCTAATCCATTCTTCGTCACTTCGTGTATCAATTTCCGGATCACAACAGATTCTGTATCACATTCAGATCCTTATCAATCATACAAGTGAAGATATGAAGACATCAATGTATATGTTATTGTGGGTCTGACGATTCTAAGCCCAACCAGTATCCTAGATTTTTATTATGTTGTTTCTTATAAACCAACCAATAGACTCTCATTCCGATCAGTTGAAGGATACGATGTGGGCTACTAGCACCCGTCCTAGTCAATTGCATTGAGGTGTAATCGTCCTAACGATTAAGCCCAATTTGAATATACAGTATCGTTTTGAATATACACCCGTCTTAGACACATTTGTATCTAACCATTATTTTTGTTTTAATGCCCTTTTCATTCAACTTGATATTTTACGGATGTTTACAAGATCAGTCAAGATGGCATGGTGCAATGCAATTGAAGAAACGAAGTTACATGTTTCCTCTCAGTAAACGTTACGATCTTATTATTATTATTTTTAAAAAGAATTTTAAATTATTCAACCAAAAAAATTGTTTTTACAGAAAGTTTAAGCTAGAACTGATACTACAACTATAAGTCTATACAAGGGAATTAAATAATCATCGAGTAGCAAGCCAAAGTTCCATGGCATCCTCGTATCTTGCTGAGTTTGTCAGCCGAAGAGCGAGAATTCTGTTTCGGATTTGCCTGTCAAGAATGCGGATAAGTTGAGCTGCAGGAATAGGTGTTTCGCCATGTCTTCTCCCATTACGTTCTTTCCAAAGTGAAAATACTGCAATTTGGACCGTAGAAGGAAAGTTCGAGACGCTTTTGGAGGGCTGTCCCGAAATATCTCTAGAAGACTGTGCCAATCAGAGGTGTAGAAATCATCCAGAAATTGCAGAGCAAAACCTGACCAGACCTCCGGAGAAGATACATGAGAAGAACAAATGATTTCTTGACTCCACTGATGCACCACATAAAGCACATGATATTATTATCGCTTTACGGATTGTAAATAACATTTTTTGTTTGTTTTTTGTAAAAGAGTGTTTAGTTTTTTTTTTGTAAGAACTCTTAACTTGCCATGAATATTACTCAAAATCTAAAAATAAGTATATAAGGGAGTGTATAATATATATCTCTATAATATTATTTGAGAAGTCAGTTTCCTACGTGTCGCGCTCACGTTAATTCTCACGAGGTTGATTACAGAGATACCCTTAATGAATTCCAATTATTATATTAGTTTGCCATTACTGAACCTTTTAATATATATTTTTTTAATGAATTTTTTTTAAAAAAGCACATTAATAAAAGGAATGAATTTTAAAACATAAAATAATTTTTGTATAGGTATAAAAAAGAAAAATTAAGAAAAGGAAAAGCTTTTTTATAAATCATATTAAAGAGGAAATAACTTACTTTTAATGAGATAATTTATATATATTTTTAATTTATTTAATTTTTAAAAAAGGAAATTTTTAGTTTCTTTTTTTATAAAATAACTATTTATATATTAAAAACATGTTTTAGAAAATAAAGGAATTTAAAAAAATAAAGTTTTTGCAATTTTCTATTTCTTATTTACAAGTTTGATTTTTCAAAATTTTCTTTCCAATTTTCGCAATTTCCTTTTTATTATTTAAAAATATATTTTATTTTACTTCTCAATAACTATTCAATTTTTAATTATTTTTTCGCTATAATAGAAATTTGTTTTTTAAAAAATATATATTTTATTAAAATAGTTTTTTTATAAATTCAAACCGTTTTTATAAAAATAAATGGGAGTTTTACTTTCTAAATTTCCTTTTTAAAGTTTTTGGAATTTCCTATTCAGTTTTTAAACTTTTTGAGTTAAAATTATTATATCGAATACAATTATTAATTTTTAAAGGTTTTTACAAGAATAATAAAAAAGGAAATCCCAATATTAATTAAAATTAAAAAAGGAAATATCCACATACCTTAATCTCAAAATAAAAGGAGAAAATCTCAAAGTTTTTTTTAATTTCGTTTTCTTTAGTTTTTGCAATTTCCTTTTTCTTCTTTATCAATTATTTTATTTTACTTTTGGATAACTATCTAATTTTAATTCTTTTGCAATAAAAGTTTAAATTTCTAAAATTAAAGGGAAGTTTTACATTCAAAATTTTTCATTTTAGTTTTTGCAATTTTTACATATTTATTTATTTTACTTTTTGATAACTATCCAAGTTTTATTTTCTTTTTGCAATAAAATAAATTTTGAATTTTTAAATTTCTATTTTACAAAGTTTGCAGTTTCCAAAGTTAAATCAATGTCTAATCTGAAGATTCTTATTATTGACAAAGAAGGGAAGCCACAAAAGGACACAAAAAATGTTGTTTATAAATAAATATTATAAAACATTAAATAATTTAAATTATGTTTTGTTTATGTTTTCTTAGATAAAAAATAGTTTATTTTAGAATTATCAATTTTTATAATACATATTTACGATTGTCAAGATCAGTATCCAACATGATTTTAAGATCATTTGTTTTATAATTACAAATTTACATCTACCATTTCCAATAAAAATATACATCTACTCTTTCTAAGGGGTACACAGCTTTATTTTAGAATCGCTAGATTTGTGAATATGATGGTTTAGAAAGTTAAAAGATCAATTTATAATTATATAACTTTTGCCCAATTTTAATGGTTCTAAATAGGTTTAAACCCACTAAATCAAACCTAAAATTTTGGATTCAATGTTTAACTGATCAGTATATTTACAAAAAAAAAATTAAAAACCAAACACATGTATATAGAAAAAGCAGATAAAATAATTATTTTTTTATCAAGATAACATAAAATAATCAAACTAATCTTAATTAACCATATTTACAAGATATAAACAAACAAAAAAATTAGAAAAACAAAAACAAAAATCATAAATGAAAATTGAAAATTTTGCCAAATAAAGTAATCCAAAAAAATGCAAATCATTATAATTTAATCCAAAAAAATAGCCATAATTAAAACAACAACTAAAAGTTATATAACATTATTTCATATTTGATCTTAAAACAATAAAAAATTCAAAAACAAACAAAAATTAAAAGAAAAATAAAAAAAGAATTAACTGTAAATATTCAATCCCGCGCATATGCGCGGATGGGTCACCTAGTATATATGTATTTATTAATCCTGAGTTGTAAACTTGTAATATGATTTATATTTTTTTGGGAAGATTTATTTGCACTGGAATTGACGAAACCATACTAATGCAATGACGTATACATAGAGACGAAATATGACAAACAGACTATGGCTGCAAATGGTGGGTGAAATAGTGGAATAAAAACCAGAGGAACTCACAGTTAAGCTACATTTCTCTAAATGTGCACCATTTGCAAGTTATTTTATTTTGTTTTAAAAAATAGTGGGTCCCACAATTTTGATAATAACTGCTATATTTCCTCTGGATTTGGTCCTCTTAAAAAAGGTAGAGGAATTAAAAGGAATATATTCTGGTATAATTTCCATATACAAAATCGTTGAACTTCCTATTTGTATACATAATAACACTAAATTATGTTTGTGTTGTTTTGACTTCTAAGTCGTATAAGAAAATTGAAGAAGGAAAAAAAAAAAAAAAAAAAGGCGTGAGGCAGCCTTAAACGCGTTTGAGACTCGCGTAGCTTTTGCCTACATAATGATAATAATTACTGTTGCTCTGATTTTTACTTCCACCATTAGAGCTTTTACTGCGCAGTAAATAAGACAACGCCCTCCAAAGAAACGACTTCCTCCGTCGCGGTGAAACGGCGGTCACGTGGCTAGCATGTGCTCTCGTCGATTTCTTAATCACAAGACCTCTAACTTCCTCCGGTGGCTTATAATGCCTAATCAACGGCCACTTAATCCCGTCGAAAAACGGGTGCCGTTTGATATCCTGCGCACCCTTGGCGCATCCTAGCCTTTTCCTCGGGTCCTTAACAAGAAGCTTCTCAATCAAGTCCCTTGCTTCCTCCGACTCACTGTCCACGCGGAAGTTCGCAGTCTTAGTGGTCGATACTATATTGCGCAGTGTCTCCTCTTTACTAACTCCTTTAAACGGCGTCGTTCCGTATAACATCTCGTAAAGAAATATTCCGAACGCCCACCAATCAACTCCGCTTCCGTGTCCGTTTCCGGAGACTAACTCCGGTGCAAGGTACTCATGTGTTCCGACGCAAGACTTTGAAAATGCCGTCACGGGCTCCGCCGCGAACTCAGCAACGATCTCTTCCCTCTCGTACTTTTCCTCAGCCGCTGCGGAGAAGCAACCGCTCCTCCGCCGACGAAGCGACGGTGAAGAAGAAGTTCTCCGGTACCGACGAGATTTAAAAGTGGGGACAACGTCGGATTTAAAACAGAGATCGAAATCCGACAACATGACGTGTCCGTCTTCGCGGAGCAAAACGTTTTCCGGCTTGAGATCTCGATACACGATTCCCATCGCGTGAAGGTACTCTAAGGCGACGAGAACTTCGGCGGCGAAGAATCTAACCGGCTGAATTGGTAAACAGTTACCAGGTTGCTTGCGGAGCAAGGAATGTAAGTCTCCGTTGGGAGCATAATCGATGAGGAGACACGTGTAGTGAGACTCGTCGATACGAGCGTGAAGCGTAGGGAGGAAAGGGTGGTCTAGCAAGGAGAGGATCTCTGCCTCCGTTTCAACCTGAGATAGCTTCTTCGCCGTAGTGAGATTGTTTCTATCGATGACCTTTAAGGCGAATCTTGCGGAGGAGTCGCGGAGGTTGCAGAGGAAGACACGGCCTAGGTTTCCGGTGCCGAGGTGGCGTATAAGTTTCAGGTGACGAAGGTGGATGTTTCCGTCGGAGGAGAGAAGCTTCGCGGATTTGATTGCCGACCAGTGAGGATCTTGACGACGGTGGTTGACGGTGGAGGAGGAGGCGGATGAGGTTGTTACGGCGGAGGAAGTGGAGAGTCTATCGTTGAAGCTTAGGGTGAGGCTGGAGCGAGCGCTCGAGGAGGCGAATGTACGGTCAGTGACGGTGGATGTAAAGCTGAGATCGAGATCGGTGTCAGGGAAATATATATCTTCTTCTTCCATTTTTTTTTTTTTTTGTTCTTCTCTCTTTTTTGTGTGTGTGTGTTTCAAGGGCGGGGAATTCTGAGTTATTTATAAAGAGGAAAAAAAAAAAGTGATTAATTAGTTAAATTAGTTAATACTGATTAAAAAGAAAAGGTTATGTTTTGGCGATTTAGGCTTGACTTGAGGAAGATGAGGAAACGACAAGGGAAAATGATTCGTTTGACCTTAACGAGTATTTCTTCCTTTTTTATTTGGTTGAAGTTTAAAAAATTATTATACCGTGGATTGAAGTTATGATTAATTTTGGGTGTGCAGTCACATGCTTGTTTACCATATTAAATACATGCATAGATGATATAATTACGATTCCGTTTAACAAATAGCTCGAGCAAAATTATTGAGTTGGAGAACAAAGAAATTTAGAGTTGAGGGAAAATATATAGTAATTTACTTTCACGAAAATTGCCAGTGGTTGTTTAACCCTAATATTGATAGGTGCGTGAATGTGAAGAAACTCTAGGTCAGTGAGAGTAAATGCGCGTCTGTGTGCATTAATGAGGCAGTAACAGTTTGTCGGCAGTAACGTTCCTCAAAATTAGCTTAATCACGCTTACGTGTACCGAGCCTACGCTAACGAGAAACGATCTTATCTATCGTTCAAGGAGTCAATTATATACGTTAAATGCTAATACAGTAATACTAAAGCTATCATTTTTTTTGCTAGGCTTTCATTTTCGTAGCAAGACTATTAGAGCAGCTCCATCAAAGGTGTTTACCACCGGTAGTTAAAAAAAACAATTTAATATTTGGTAGGTCACCTTTTTTAAAAACCAACGCGAAGTTGTTATATTACAACCGTCTTTTCTTCACTGTGTAGTACGTGACACACGGTAATTAGTTGGTTTTGTTTGTTTGTTTTTTAAAATTAAAATTACGCGGGCCCAACTTAAATCTCCACGAGTCCACTGATGGAGCTGCTCTTAGTATATCAGAGCATCCAAACATGCTTTAATATATTCTAGTACTAGCTATAGTTGATACGCAATACTAATTTTTTAGATATCATATAACTACGTTGTCAACAGACAGCAGCTAGATTTTTATTAATTAGAAACTTTACTTTTCACCCATATTCCAAAAAATACATAGTATCCCATCTATCAAAATTGTATGACAAAAGAAGGAGGTTACACTACAATCCTAATAAGTTATAATATAATTAATTATTTATAAGTATCTGTTTTTTTAAATAGTATATTAAGTTCATAGACAACAGCAATTTGATTGAATACAATAAAATATTTTCTCAAAACGATACAAATTTTAATAACTGATACTCAGTAGTCGACATAGAAAATTCATCGTTAGTATTTTTTTTCGGTCGTTGGTCATAAAGTTAAGAGGGCACTACAAAAAAAAGATCATGTTGCATCATTTTTTTTAATATTTGCATCAATTATAAATGATGCAAACAACTTTTATATCACTTAAATAAATGATTCTGAATGTGATGATGCAAATAATTTGCATCAAATTATTAATAACTGATGTAAATATTAATCATATTAACATCAATTATAATAATAGATGTAAATATGTGTCAATTGTAAAAAAATAATGTTAATTTTTACTTCAATTTATTAAGTGATGTTAATATTAGTGTCAGTTAAAATATTTGATGTTAAATATTTGTATTAGTTATAATTAATTGATTGTAAAATTAATATTATTTTTTTATAATTGACATAATTGTGAAAAATATTTGATTAATAAATTTTTTTTAATAATTCTATTATTTTTCTATAGCAGAAATCATTTCAAATATCAACTAACTAGATTTTAAGATCAGAACAGAATTAATATTTAAAATATTATGAGAATGTTTCATTTATTCATCAAAATAAAATAAAAAGTTGACAAAAAAATAATAAAATAAAACGATTTTTTATTTACAAAACAGAAATAAAATCACAAATTAAACCAATTAATATAAACTTAAATTATCAATATTCTTGCTTTTGCTTCATGCTTGTTTCTTCATTCCATCTTCATTCCATTTTCATTCCATCTCCATTCCATCCTCACTCCATCTTCATTTCATCTCCATTCCATCTTCATTTCATCTTTGTAAATTTCCTACCATTAGAGATCATTTGAATATTCTTATTTAAAAACATTCCCAACCTATAAAATTGAAAGTAAAACAATAAAATTTAAGTTTAATAATAAACTTGACAATTTACATTTGAATTAGAATAATCATTCTAAAAATATAGATTACATAAGTTTGTGGAATACCTTATTTTCTCTGTAAATCATGTAGAAAGCATACTCTTCCTAATGATTTGCATCTCTCTCTCTTGATCTTAAGTTCACCACCATGTGTGCACACTTTTTCTAACCCATTGAAAATTATTATGAATATAAAAACTATTTCAAACAACATAGAAAATGGTATATATGCAAAAAGTTTAAAATAACATAATATAATAAGAGAGAAACAGTTTTAGAAGATGAATAAGAAATATCAATCATCAATTTCAAAAAGTAATTTGAACACTGTGTTGAGATTTTTTTAAAAGGTCGGGAGGATGGAAGAAGATGAATATGGCGTGAGAAAGGGAATTAATATTGGGGGTGAATTAAAAAAAAAACTAACTAGTTAAAGTTTTAGATAAAATCAAAAAGAATCCCTATATTTATGGTAACAAATATATTGCATATATATGTAGTTTTAATGGTATAAATTTCTCTTTACAAAAAATATTAAGGCAAATATATATCTGTATATTTTATTGTTCGAGAATAAAAAACAATATAAGTATCTAACTAATTAGCTTTTGAGATAAAATTAAAAAATCCCTACATTTATGGCAACAAATTAAATAAATCGTATATATGTAAATCTATTTTGTGGCATATATTTTTTTATAAAAAGATTAATTCATTAATGTGAAATTAGTAAACTATTGATATTTAGTAATGACGAAAATTTTTCATATTTAAAATAGTTACAATATTTTTACAATTGAAGTTAATTTTAGTACTTTGTTTACATCCTTTTTTATTTAAGTGATGCTAAAAGAAAAAAAAATATTTACATCAATTTGAACAATTGAGGTTAATTCACATAATTAATTTAATAGTATTAGAAATTATTAGCATCAATTTTTATTGATGTAAATTTTGTATCAATTTAATAAGTGATGTTAACCAAAAAAATAAATACATCATTCATATAATTGATATAATTTTTTAAAATAACATCAATTTTGTTCAAATGATACAAATTATAACTACATAACATCAATTTATTGAAATGATGCTAAGTTAGTTAATTATAACATCACTTATTATAATTGATGATAGATTATTTTTATTTGTATCATTTGTAAATAAGTAATTTAAAATAGAATCATTTAGTTTTGTGATACAATTTAAGTGATTTAATTCACCTTTTTTTTTGTAGTGGGGATTCGCATGTTGAAGAGAATATGGGAACTGGATCCATGTGATGGGCCATTACGAAGGCTTCTTACCGTTGCGGGACCCACGTCGACTCTAAAGTCTTACTTTGTCTGCCACGTGGCCAACATAGGACCCATCTTTGTCGCTTTTATCAGTATATAATTAGGTTAATAATTCTTCCAATAATTACTTCCCATTTACTTCCTACCTAAATTATTATAGAGAAATATTATTTATATAATATATATCATCTTTGTTTTGTTAGAATATCAATTATTGAAGCTATCAAATTATAAGCTCGTGGATTGCTCGTTGATCAGGTTGATGATACAGGGAGTCACTGATATATATCTAAATTCTATAAAATTTTAGTATATGTTTTCTTATGAAAGCTAAATGGGGAGATTCGACGGTTAGATGGCTTAACCGGCCATCTAGAGAAGATTATTCATAGATGATCGACCAATGATTGATTTAAGTGTAGTTTCATCAAAATGTTTTTTTTTTCCAGTTTTATATGATAATCATTTATTTAATCAGTTTTATACACTACAGATATATGCCAGATCATTAGACGGGTACCACCTAATTGCATGATGCAATTTGAAAAACAAAATCGCGAAACAAATACTGTTAAACCCAAGATGTCAGGAAAAGGAAAACACGAGGATCTTAGAGCAGCACCATCAGGAGTTCACAAACCCCTTAAAAAAATATAATTGTTTAATAGTGGATCCCACTTAAAAAACACAACCGCCTCTTAAAACCTTTTGTTTAAGAGGCATACTGTTCATCGTCTCGCCACGTGGCGACATCTGATTCGTCAGATTTTGTTTTTTTTAAAAAAAAAAAACGAAAAAAAAAAATTAAGAGTTTACCTTCGGTTCGCTGATGGAGGTGGCCTTACCCTAATTGTATAGTATGTGTTAACTGGTATTTGAACACAATAATGTCAAATTGTCAATATATCATCAAGCGACTTGCATTAAAAGTACTGGGATTTTGTTAATCAACCACGTGGTTTGGCATAATGAATCGCTCCATTTATACTCTGGTCGACTCGACGAACGTGATAATAACATAATTAATACCTTATTCTATAACTAAGTATCTTTTACCTTTAGAATCGACTATTGGGATTTGGGTGTAAAACTGTGTATGTATTATCGTACTCCCCGCAGTGGATGCATGCGGTATCAATTACGGATACGCGATATATCAGTTCACTAATTGTATTTGTAACCTCTCATTACGTCATTCCACTGCTTAGGTTCTAAGTTTTCCATAACCTCTCCACATTACTTGCTGTTTATGTATAACGATTGTCTTTATCATATATTCTTATATTCTTGCTTGCATGCCTTTTGTAACAACGGTTTAGTTGCTTGAATGGCATTATTACCGTTCTTTGTAAACAATTTCTCTTTTAATGGGGAGTAAGAATTTATAAATTTGCTTTGTGACAAAAAAGGTATTATATTTACTATACTAGTAGTATTTTATTTCAAGATATATATATATATATATATATATATATATATATATATATCGATTCTCGAATGAACTAACTCTCATTAAAGATTTCTTATTATTATTTTTTTTTTTTCAGTCTCAAATAATATTCTCAAATAATATGAATAATATACTTTAAACGAAAATAAAAAAGAAATTTAGAGATAATAATTGATGGAGGCAAATAATCCAACCTGTATTAATTATTAAGAAAAACCATTATTCGAAGAGGAAATAATGCTTAACCTTTCATGTGATGAATAGTTGCATTTTGCCACAACTACTTCTAACAGAAAGAGAGAAAAAGTCTATATGTATAAGTGTATGTAATATATATATATATATATAATATATACCTATATTGGGTACTTTAGTTTTGAGGCTAATCTAATCCGTGCCTTACGTGAGAAAGTATATAAATAGATGTAAAAAACGACTTGCATGAAATCTTGACTAAATTTATCAATATTTCAACGATTTTCTGATATTTAGCAATTCTTCTTTCAAGGCTATACTATAAATGCATCGGAGATCGGACTCATGTTGACGCCCCCAAAAATACGCATTGGAGTGTAGTAACCATATGGTTAGCCCATTTTGAGGTGCACCGCATCTTGGCTTCTTTTTTCTTAATACGATGATTAATTTGGTACTTTATCATAATTATTGTGTCCTGATTAAGCTCCCAGCTGGTTAGTTAATACAAAAGCACTTTAATTCAACAAGTTTGACATGGTCATATCATGTACCAACGTTCATTGTGCTTAAAACATAACAGAAGTTCCTAATCATCACCTTGGAGCCCACAACAATATTTAATAAAATAACATACCATATGGGTTTTCAAATACATTGAACTAGGCCAGTTTTAAGTTAAAAACGATTTAAATAACTAAATGAAAAACCTAACTAGAGCCTTAAATCAATATAAATAATAACATAACTTACGAATTATTTTCTGAAATACCCAACACACAAAGGGACACACACATCCTAAAAGGTCTTTAAATTATGAGACTAATTATCTAAAGATTAGTACTTATCATTACCTACACTTGCACTCTAGAAGTCAAATAGTCAACTCTTGTTGTTGTTGACTAATTCATTTTCGGCCCAATACCCGTAAATGGGCTTTATGTGACGGTTTGATTTCGAACTCGCTTCCGGTCTTCTTTGCCAAGGTCACTATAGTTGTATTTTCACTCTTTTATTCACATTTGATTCCAAACACTTCTATCTTGATAGCAACTGAATTTGTAAGTTTCTCTACATTACAAAATTAGCCTTTTTTAGTTACAAGTTTTTTTGCTACCTTGTAGGAAATCGATTATATACAGGACCGACTCTGAGATTTTGGAAATTATAGATATTTTAATATAAATTTCGATAATCTTTTTTTTTTCATTTTATTTATTATTTAGGGGAATAATACCTATGTATATTGGCTTTTAAAAAATTGGGCTATTTTTTATTGGTTAGGTCACAAGTGGTTATAGACATTTTATCTTCTGCATTTGCCAAAATACGAAGTTTGCTGAGGGGCATTTGTATTAAATTAACGGAAAATAAACCATGCATGCGTAGTTTTGTTAAATGACGGATTTGGCTTGGATCACCATGACTGTGTGAGCTGTTTCATTTTTGTTAAAGAAAAATTGTGGAAAAAACATTAGCGAACATTAATATCAGTTACTCTTTTATTCAACTTTCACTTTCACTTTGGTCAAACAGGTTTCTCCTAAGTGTGCCCTCCAGTTCCTGTTTATGTATTTTGTTTTCACTGCTTAGGTGTTTCAAATCTGCTAAAGAGTCTATAGGAAGAGATGAATGAAAGCGACACATAAATAACAGACACAATGAATGTGAATATTACTGAGACTAGTGCCTTGTGACATAAGATTCCATAATAATCACAAGCAGAGCTCCAAGTGAGGGTTATGTTTCCTTTATATACCAAGTATACCACCTCTGCCGATATAGTCCCGGCCGCTAGAACCGCATACGTGACCACCTGGTCAAGCAAGAACAATGTCCAGACTCTGAGGTTGCTTATTGGACACGGAATGGCTATTACATAGATATCAGAAAGAAGAGAATAGGCAGCACAAACTCCATTAGCATTCACCAAATACCTGCAAGAAGAGAGAAACAAAAGCAAATTAATGTTCAATGAGTGATTACTTTCTAAGTGACGCAAGAAGAGAGAGGGAGAGAGGGAGGTGCACTTGAACGCTCCGAGATTTGAGTAAGAAAGAGAGCCAAAGTCATTGGAGACAGCGTTTTTGATCATGGTCACGAGACCCGCAATACTTAGAGCCATTGATGCTACTCGCAGGAACGTCTCTACCGTTCTCTCCGTGCGGTTAAGCTCTAAGGCTGAGCCGTCAATAACGTTTAATTGATCAGTCTTGTCCATTATTTGTTGTTACGAAAAGAGAGATATTTGCCTCTTATAATGGTAAGTGTTTCAAGACTTCAAGTCATAGACAAAAGTCACAAAACGACCGCTCAATCATTCAATATTCTCATGTGATGTCACCAGTCTCAAATTTAGGTAACTGTCTTGTTTTGTTTATCCTAATTTTTCATTTTATCTATATTTGGTATTACGTACCAGAACTGACTAAAAGTTTGATACTCAGCAAATAAAGGGGCATTTGATTAGGCTTGAGTAAATAATGAATTAATATCTGTATATATAGGCTGTTTATCAAATCGAGTTGCCTTCGTTCATTTATGATTTTCGGGTTTAGGGCTGTGCGCCTTTTCAACCAGATTTTTTCCAACATGAGCATTTCCATTCATTACATACTTTCAGAATATCTCAAACAAAAAATAAAATTAATATTTAAACATAATTTAATTATTTAATTAATTTTTAATTTAAACTAAAAACTAAACCAATAAAAAGAGAGACACATATTTACGAAAGATTCTAATAAGTCCTCAAAATTTCTCATTTGAGATATTCTCAGATACTTTTTCTCATTTTCTCTCTAGCTTTTCATTTTTTATTGTTCAGATACTCATTTTTATCTCCTTACAGAGATGCTCTAACGTTATTAATTTTCTTTTCCTAACTAAGAAAATTCATTCACATGTATGGTTCAACGTAATTTTTCAGAAGTAATTGCCGATTTGGAGGATTCTTTCTGACGCAACAAGAGACTTCTATTCATTATAATTAATCACATATTTCCCTAGTTTTATCAAATAAATATATGCCAATAATACTAATTGGTTCGATCTTATTGCTTGGCGCGACCAAAAGAAATAAAGAATTTTGACCAGCCTAAAAGACAGATCGAATAGAATCTAAAATAGTTGAAATGTGAATAGTATTGAATTCGTAGCACTAGTTATCGCATCAACATTCGTAGTATAGACCGTTGCATAATCCACGCGTCGCATCTTCCAAGCATCATACGAGTATCAAATCTATCAGCTCTACGATTTAGTTTTAGAAAACAATAAAGTAAATATTATATCTAAACCTTTGTCAGCAGTACACTTGTTATTTTGTTAAAACCGTAACAATTGTCGAACTAATTTCACCACGAACAATATATTTCCTTATACGATTATTTTCTTTTCTTGATGATCAATTGAAGTGGAGGAATTAAGAAAGAAATAAAGAATTATTTCAAAAAAAAAAAAGAAAGAAAGCAAGGGACAATATATTATATTTTTATAAAGTGATGCCACTAAATTCTCTAACCAAAAAGTTTCAAGAAAAAACGTTTTTTTTTTTATCTAACCAAAAAGTTATTTAACTTTCTAAGACCTACAAGTAGTTAATTGCAATCAAACGAGCATTTGAAGCGTGGAAAGCTAATGAGATTAGTAATGATGAAACAAACTATATATATATATATATATCGTTTGGAGAGTTTGAATATTATATGACCCGACAGTTTCATACGATCGGCGCAGTCCCATTCAAGACCAAATATATAAACATATGACTAAATGAGTATGCTGCATACTGTATGCGTACGTATATCTGTAATCTAACATGGAGAAATAGAGAACGAAACAGAGCCAAGATCAACTTGCCAGACACAAATCAACGGATTGTGTATGTGACCGAATCAATAGTCATAAACCGGTTGTGTTTAAACCGGCAAGTCATCCTTGGCTCAGTTCCACTCTCTATTCCTTCATGCAAGACCTTCTGATATACAACCAGAGACTCCCGTCCTTGTCTCTCGAGCTAGAGCTGCTTATTTCAAATGTGTTTGCCTCTTTCTTTCTCTCTTATGTTGTGGTAAAGCCTAGTTTATATGCATTGGTATTTATAGGCATACAAATGCGATAGGTCATGTATATTATTTTATCCTTGATTCCATTTCCCATATGCATGGTTTGGAATTTTGACCAAAACCCTAATTCGAGAATAGAATCTAAAAGTTGGGAGTAAAGAATATAATCTAGAAGATGGGCTAACCAAATTTTCCCAATTCCGATTTAATTCGAATAGTTTATATTCGTTCTACTACTTTATTGCACAGAAATAGGTAATTAGATAATACAATGAAATATATGTAAATGGTCGCAGAAACCAATAGAAGAATTTTTTTTGTGTGTGTGTGTGGATAAGTACGTTAAAGCATTCTTCAAAGAAGATTTACACGTTCTAGAGTCCGTCAAATAACGTCGGCAAGAGTGGAGCTTACGTCAACAAACTCTCTAAGAGCATCATTATTGGTGAGACCAAGCAAAGGTTCTAAAATATATTTTATAAATAAATATATGATTATTTAAGTTAAGAGTTTCAAAGAATTTTTCTTGTTTTTGAGACAGTACAATGGAGAGCTTTCTTCAGGATTCTAATTTTTTTTTCTGTTTTTTGAAATTGTTTTCTTCTGTATAACAGGGAAATGTTCATGCTTGCGGTAGAAGACCAAATGAATGTTTCAAGTATTTGGAAAAGGGTGAAGGAAAGGGAATTGTGTAGTACACGATACGAGAACTATGTAGTATACGATACGAGAACTGTGTAGTAGCTTCTACTTCAGAGCAGCGTGAGCTTCGTTCTCTTGTCCTAGAGCTGAGAGAGCTACAGCTTGGAGAGCGTCATGTATCCTGAGAGCTTGTTTATCTCGTATAACAGCCCAGCAGAGAACAAGAAACTACAACCAAAACATTGAACAACAAAGCATTCACAGCTTTTAGCCAGAGAGCTACGAATAATGTTATCATTGAAGATTCAAGCAGAATTAGTCTCTGACCAGGTTGTAATACAAACTCGATGCACCGTGCTAGCAGCAACAAGAGCTATGATTTCCGCAAGAATCACATTCAAGAATCAATTCTCAAGGAGAACATGGACATCTTGCCCTTGAAACACATAAGAGCAACCTTTTGAAATCTGTTATCCAAAAAGGAGAAAACATTTTGGGCATCATCTGAATTAACACAAATCAAAAGTCCTCAAACCTCTGAGCTAGACAACTGATTTTTGGCAGAGTGATACAGAAAATAAAGCTATTTCAAAGGAAAGTGAACATAATCGCATTCTCATTGTGTATGCCAAAGAGAAACCTACCTACACCCCAGCTACTCTTCATGCCAAAAGATTCCTGGAAATTTCCGATGAACTGCAAGTAAGAAAACATCGCATGAATCCAGCTCGTTAACCGACAATGTAGAGCATTTTTTGATAAAGCAAAACATACACACAACCGGATCAAATTTTTCAAAGCCAGAAGATTCAGAACCAAAGATCTCAAGTTTATGAATCGGATCAAATTTGAAATGGACTCAGGTTTCTGCTCCTCCACGTTCTCCACCGGGCTAACTAGCAGCGCTCATCTTCACACCTTCCTCATCCTCTGCTGCGTACAGAGACTGTTCCTCTGAGCTTGCATGGACTCCATCTCTCCTTGTGTAGCTTCAAGAAGGAGCCTGACATAGTAATGATCTCGAACCGTCCCTGCAAAAGAACACACGTACAAATCTCAACACTAAAGACAGGCATATACTTGCTTGACACTAACTACTCAAGTGAAAGAACATATGTTTAATTACAGAATGAAACACGATGAAACAATTTTCATTAATTCAACTCAGAATCGATCATTCTTTCAAAACCTAAGCATAAATCCAAATTTACAAAGAACAAAAGACAGAGTTTTGCCTGACTAGTTCTCGCCCAGCCGAGAATATCTCTTCCAAGTAGTGAAAAAATTGAAAGGAGAATATGTTTTAACCTGGATGATCAAAGTTGTACTCTTGCACATTCTCAAGTTCTTCAGTTGTAAAAGGAATTCTAACAAACAAAGAATAATCAAATGTTAAACCCCAATTTGATTAAACCCAAAGCAATTGAGAAAAAGGGGAATTGAGGAGAAAACCGATGACGAAAGGCTGTTTGGAAGCTTGGGATCGGAGAAAGCGGGAGAAGAAGAGGAAGAGCTAGCCGATCGGAGATGAGAAGGAGAAGAGACGGAGGAATTGGGTGGAGAAGAGAGAAACACAATCGACGCAAGAGAGGAAAAAAACAACAAGATTTTCGGGAAAGAAAATATTTGAACGAATCACAAAAAGACACCTGGAGAGCAGAACCGTTGGTAACGACTCTTCTCTCAGAGGCGATTCCAATCCAAAGAAACGCCACCTCATTTGTTTTAATTTTTTTTCTTTATTTTTAATTGTTAGAACTCTTCAAAAACTCACCAATGTGGATGCTCTAAGTCCACTAGAGAGTTCAGCTTACAGGAAGATTCCAAAAGAAACCTTTTAAAAATGTCAATGAGACGGTGGCGGGAAGCTTGAAGAGGCAAAATGGTCCCATGCGACGCCGTATTGGAGAAGCTATCTTTCTCAGCCATAGAGTAAAGGTGGTCCATCGGTCTGTTTTGTTTATGTGGTTTCCATAATAACATATCAAAAGAAAAAGCTTTACATGGTTCGACGTCTAACAACTATATATGTTACTTGAGTTGTCGCATCATGCCATTAAATATGTGGCAACTTTTCTTGTTTTCTTCTAATTAGTAACTTTGCAGGCTCGTGTTTAAATTAGTAACTCCCCCATCGACATTTCCTGGAGCCATCTAATTGTATAGTTGTAACACCCGTCTTCCGACACTTGGGAACGGCGTGCCACTAACGATAATATAATATAATATTTCAATTTCCTTAAATAAACCATGTCTAGATTTCCGCAAATCCATAAAAATAAGTCTGTCGTCTCATAACCACAATACCGTAAATAACCGTAAATATCAGGTCTGAAATACAATACGAAAATACGAAAATACGAAATTACAAATTAAACCATAAAAACCCAAAAGTAGCACCCGGTCCGATAAAACATCTACTATTCCTCAGTCTCACCTGAAAGGGAAAGAAGAGGGGTGAGTAACAGGGGAGTCACTCAGTGAGGTACGGGATGCTAAACACAGGAAACCGCAGTTCCGATCATAGCACTCCGAAAACGGTAAAAAGAAACTAGACATGAACAAACACGGTACCTAAAGCACCCACTGAACAATCAACAACCCTACGAACGGATCCAGTGACCGTCAACACCCTCCACTAGGAGGACAGTATGGGATAGTGCCCACTTCACCGCCGGTTTGACGATTTATCGATCTTAAGGTCCCAGACAGCAGATCGACTAGGCTGCCTGTACCCCCTCTCACACAAGGCGTAGATAATACAGAAGTCCGTCTCTGTACCCCCGCAATCTCTAAACTCTATCATGCTCGACTCTTCGTATAATATATATATTTATATATTTATATAAGTATAAGTATTTTAATTATATCTATATCAAACAATTATCAGTTTAACATGCACAAACAATGGGTTGAATCATCTATATCCCTATCTCCAAATTACAAACAAAACTACCTAGACTCTATCAGAGAAACGGATCATATAAAGCTCTTAATTCCATCTTAGAAGTTCTAGGCGAAAGTACGGAATTCTATGAAAAGCCACCCTCACCTTAGCCAAGACGGATGATAACTGCGGCTTCTGAACTCTGGATGCTCAAACAGATGCCAAATCTGAAATCACGGCGAAAGATCGAGTGAGGACGGTCTTCAAACGACGAAAAACGGGTAATAGATCAAACGGTCAAAGTCAACGGCTAAACCGGACCAAAACCAAATCCGAACACAAACCGCTCTGGTTACCCAAACTAGATCTAATTAACTAAACCGGGAATGAATTAAAAAAAAACAAACCAGGATTAATTAATTATATTAGACCAGCTAATAAACCACACTAAATCTAAACTAAGGTAATCGGCTCAAACTAATTTAATTAACTAACATAAACTAATATAATTAAACTAACTTAAACAACCCAAACCCACGGTGAAATCGCGATCTCGAGTTGATGCGGCTGTTGCGGTGAACACGAGATCGACAGAATGGTTGGTGGCGAGCAAGGGCGGTGGTGCTGTGATGACACCGGCAAGGAGAAGAACACACCGTGGAGACGCGATCAGAGATGGTGTGAAGGAGGTGACTTGCTCCACAACCAACGGATGGTCGCGTCTTGCTCTCCACGGGTGGACTAACGGTATCTTGCGATGGCTCCAGTAATCCTCTCTGGTGATGGCTGATGCAGAGGAAGCGATGGTGGTGGCTGGAGAAGACGTTGCGGTGGAGCTTCCACACTCGGGGATGCGATCCGTGACGATGGAGAAAAACAAGGCGGTGGTGTTGATAAACGTCGAAGGTGAAGATGAACGCTGGCAGTCTCCTCCTCTCTCCTCTCTCTCTCTCTCTCTCCCTCTCTCTCTCTTTTTCTCGATCTCGATCTCGATCTGAATCAAGGTGGTTGGGTTAAACGAAAAGGGTGATACAAACACATATACACGCATACGATCTACAAAAAAAAAAGATGGGCTGACTTGGGCCTTAGGGGAATTCAAAATGGGCTACGAGGGTTCAGGGTCATGACAATTCTTCCCCACTAACGAGGAATTCGTCCTCGAATTCTGGTTCGGACCCGACAGAATGATATGCTCCTCCAAAAGAACTTCAGGTAATCAAATACTCTACTGAGTCTCGGTCTCACATACTTTCTCCTGAGTTCCTACTCTCTCCCAACAAACTTTGACCATCAACTCATTTTTTTTTTTTTTGAAAACCAGCTGGATGAACCTGTTGAAGGACGGAACTGAGATAAAAGAATAGTAGATTAATATCAGATGGGTGCTCCTTTGTTTTGTTTTTTTTTTTTTAAATCCCTCAGATCCCAGAAAATTGAAAACTGTTAAAAACCGATTTTTTTTTTTAAATCTGCCTCCCGGTCGGAACCAGGATGGCAAACCTGGCTCTGATACCAAAATGTAACACCCGTCTCCCGACACTTGGGAACGGCGTGCCACTAACGATAATATAATATAATATTTCAATTTCCTTAAATAAACCATGTCTAGATTTCCGCAAATCCATAAAAATAAGTCTGTCGTCTCATAACCACAATACCGTAAATAACCGTAATATCAGGTCTGAAATACAATACGAAAATACGAAAATACGAATTACAAATTAAACCATAAAAACCCAAAAGTAGCACCCGGTCCGATAAAACATCTACTATTCCTCAGTCTCACCTGAAAGGGAAAGAAGAGGGGTGAGTAACAGGGGAGTCACTCAGTGAGGTACGGGATGCTAAACACAGGAAACCGCAGTTCCGATCATAGCACTCCGAAAACGGTAAAAAGAAACTAGACATGAACAAACACGGTACCTAAAGCACCCACTGAACAATCAACAACCCTACGAACGGATCCAGTGACCGTCAACACCCTCCACTAGGAGGACAGTATGGGATAGTGCCCACTTCACCGCCGGGTTTGACGATTTATCGATCTTAAGGTCCCAGACAGCAGATCGACTAGGCTGCCTGTACCCCCTCTCACACAAGGCGTAGATAATACAGAAGTCCGTCTCTGTACCCCCGCAATCTCTAAACTCTATCATGCTCGACTCTTCGTATAATATATATATTTATATATTTATATAAGTATAAGTATTTTAATATATCTATATCAAACAATTATCAGTTTAACATGCACAAACAATGGGTTGAATCATCTATATCCCTATCTCCAAATTACAAACAAAACTACCTAGACTCTATCAGAGAAACGGATCATATAAAGCTCTTAATTCCATCTTAGAAGTTCTAGGCGAAAGTACGGAATTCTATGAAAAGCCACCCTCACCTTAGCCAAGACGGATGATAACTGCGGCTTCTGAACTCTGGATGCTCAAACAGATGCCAAATCTGAAATCACGGCGAAAGATCGAGTGAGGACGGTCTTCAAACGACGAAAAACGGGTAATAGATCAAACGGTCAAAGTCAACGGCTAAACCGGACCAAAACCAAATCCGAACACAAACCGCTCTGGTTACCCAAACTAGATCTAATTAACTAAACCGGGAATGAATTAAAAAAAAAACAACCAGGATTAATTAATTATATTAGACCAGCTAATAAACCACACTAAATCTAAACTAAGGTAATCGGCTCAAACTAATTTAATTAACTAACATAAACTAATATAATTAAACTAACTTAAACAACCCAAACCCACGGTGAAATCGCGATCTCGAGTTGATGCGGCTGTTGCGGTGAACACGAGATCGACGGAATGGTTGGTGGCGAGCAAGGGCGGTGGTGCTGTGATGACACCGGCAAGGAGAAGAACACACCGTGGAGACGCGATCGGAGATGGTGTGAAGGAGGTGACTTGCTCCACACCAACGGATGGTCGCGTCTTGCTCTCCATGGGTTGACTAACGGTATCTTGCGATGGCTCCAGTAATCCTCTCTAGTGATGGCTGATGCAGAAGAAGCGATGGTGGTGGCTGGAGAAGACGTTGCGGTGGAGCTTCCACACTCGGGGATGCGTTCCGCGATGATGGAGAAAAACAAGGTGGTGGTGTTGATAAACGTCGAAGGTGAAGATGAACGCTGGCAGTCTCCTCCTCTCTCCTCTCTCTCTCTCTCTCTCTCCCTCTCTCTCTCTTTTTCTCGATCTCGATCTCGATCTGAATCAAGGTGGTTGGGTTAAACGAAAAGGGTGATACAAACACATATACACGCATACGATCTACAAAAAAAAAGATGGGCTGACTTGGGCCTTAGGGGAATTCAAAATGGGCTACGAGGGTTCAGGGTCATGACAATAGTTTTAATGTAATTGAATCATCATCAATATAAAGAAATACGAGCTTTTGTTCTATATGTGGATTTGGATTAGTGCTTTATAGTTAGATTCTGCTCTACACTTCTATATACAAGACCTTCAAACCGATTTATTATCAAAACATACCTAACTTAACTGAGTTAGGACCGAATCAAAACGAAATCAAATTTGTTAGTCATCAATGCCCAAGAAAATTGAATTTGCTTCACCAAAACCAAACAAAAAAACGTAATTGGAAATTAAGAATTCGTGTTAAACAGATTAGACCATATTTAAAATGGCTGACTATATAGATATATTGTTTTGTAAAAAAATGAACTGAACCTAATCGGAACAAAAAATTAATGTCTAATTTCGAAAAAATAATTTCAAACTCAATGCCTTAAAATTTTCACTTTGGTAAAATTGTATCTAAAATAATAGCTAAAAAGACATAGATAAATCTATTTATAATAATTTTTTTGATTTGGATGTTAATAAATCTTGCAGAATAATTAAAAAAAATCCAATCGAACAACAAAACCTAAATGCGAAGCTCTAATTTCTGGCTTTTGAGTTAAGTTAAGAGACGGTACGTAATGTATGTACATCAGTGATGCATGTACGTATATACATGTCCTCCTCAAGAAATTATTGCTAAAAGTTTGGCAAATCCTGTGATGTGTTACCATTATGTTGCTGTCAATTTTTTTATTTCAGTCTCTTAAAAAATATATTATATAGATCTTAACGGGTACCTATCATACAGCTATATATAAGCATTGCAATTTAATATGGATGGGATAACACTAATCTTCTATTTACGTACGTCTTTTTAGCATTGCTATTTGTCACTGAGCCACGTTATTTGGAATCTATAACTTAAAAGAGAAACTCGAAGCTAAAAGGGCGATGGTTGTCGCTAATTAATTTTGGCTTTTGATTATAAATGAAGAGCCCCCACATCGTCGTCTCCTTGAAAGCAACTTCTTACCTTATCACCTGATTTCGTATCCGTGTACCAGTGTGTTTGTAGATCTAATATAGATTATTGATTAACTCCAATGAGCCAATAATGATTTTGTCATCATATAGCTATAGGTTCAAAGTAAACAATGGAACCCATCAATGATGGTCGAGTGGTAATTTACTGGAGTCGAGACGTAAATTCGCTTCTCCTCAATCCCAGTCCCACTTGGACACTCACTGTTATCCGACAAGTTGGCTCTGGACTTTGGCCCGGATGTTTAACATGGTCTGCTTGTAACATAGTCAGGTTTCCGCCTCCATTAATTACCGGGTTACCACAAAAAAAAAAAAAAAATTAAGAAGTGGTTCTTAATTATTTGGTACATTGATACTCACTTGAATTAAATTAAAAATTACCAGATAATTAATCTCGGCGACAATATTTTTTTTTTTTTTGTAAAAATCGGTGGTTAAATGAAAAGATGACATTACAAAGTTAGGTTTGGTTTATCGTCTAGTGACGATAGGGAGTGTTAGTACTATTCCACATATGTTGTTGTCCTTTGTAGTCAAGGTGAAAGTACTTGGCACGGTTACATGCACTTCATACTCTTTATAAATTCACTTCACTTCTCACCCAAATCATTCACCTTTTATGCAATCTCCTCATTTCTTGATATTTTTTTGTTTTTCCCTTCCATGCCCAACGAAGAAGCTTTCTTTCTTTTCGATTCAGAAGATCTCAATCTCAATCACCAATGGAAACAGTTAAGACCTCCAGGTTCATCACCGAGGTGGCTCCGGCTAAGTTGATATCGGCGACGAGAGAACCATTCAAGAACATGTTGACCACAATCTCCGAGGAAGACTTCGACTTTGAAGAATTAGTCAGAGCCACCGCAGAGAGACTCTCTTCTTCGTGTCCAGGCTTCTTCTCCTCCTGTTCTCTTGGTCACTACGCCAAGACCAACAAACTCTCTTCTGCTTAGCCCATTCAATTTGCGATCCCAAAAATGCATTTTTTTTCCTTCCTCTCTTTCAATAAGACGAAAGGCCGAAGATATCATACGTTTCTTAGCCCAATCGTCCATCAACTTTTTTATGAGAATCTATTTGTAATCTCTCAGTATTAAGAGTTGTTTAATTTTTCGTTTACTCGTTTGGTGGCTTCATTTTCAGTTGCTACTGCTCATCAAACATTCTTTTGATACATCTTTGATCTATCTTCCATGTACTACCCCAACCAACAGTCCATTTATTTTGTTATAACTTATAACCCACGTGAATGTTAAGAGAATAGAAACATAATTAAACTGTAACAAAACTAAAGCCAAGAACGCTCTAACATTAATTTCACCTGGACTTAAAATATGTGTCAAAGTTCATCGATAGGGGGAGAAAAGGTTCAGAGAAGGCTTAATATTATACAGTATGAGATCTGTTTTTTTTTTTTCTTTCTTCTTTTCCGTTAATTTACTTTTAACTCTCTTCCAAAAATGTAACAATAATAACAGAACAAAAAAAAATTTCACTTCACCCTCACAGGAAAAAATCTCGATCCTTTCTCTCCGGATCACATAGCCGACGGGATGGGTCAAACAATATGTGCGATGTGATGAAAACGAGGACTGATGAGAAGAGAGTGTAGAGGGACCAAGTAGAGACTTTAACGGGTTAAGCAAACCAACGAATGGTTCATGAGTATTTCTTCTTCCCAATTCTCCGGAGACGATTTACGAGATTTGCTTTCAGTTCATCTGGAATCTGAGGAAAACTTGATTTTACATCTGCTATCAACCTCCTCCTGCACAAGGTCCAACCGTTAAATCACGACATGAATTTTTAAAACAAGACGATTCTAAGAAAGCAGGACGCTAAAAGAAGTCATGAATCCAACCAGCTAATATTACTCAAGCAGGAGGGAGAGAACTTATGACAAGTTAAAAGTTGGGTTTCACTTACTTTAAGTCTTCAGCATCTTCGCCATCTCCTTCTGGTTGCTCTGCACGCAGTCTCTTGTTGGAACGCATCGAGATGTGTACTTTATCATACCATCCGCATGACCGTAGATATGACGACACGTCTTTCTGCAGGCTGAGGAATTATGCAAACACAATCATTTCTGGGTCAGCTATGTCATCAGATACAAATACGAGTATTTAAGCAAATGCACAAAACCCAAGTTTACCTCTCTTTTGTTGCTTCAAGTTGATCACGAGATAAAACGTCTTTTCTAAGAAAAATGCAGCGGTCATCTTCATTTGTTGATGAATCCAAGCTTTTGGATTGGCTTATACTTACACCCTCCTCCTCAATTTCCTGGTGATGATCAGTTCCATTTTGTGAACCATTACTCTTGCATGGATGTAAGCTATCTTTCTTGTGATGATCACCCCCATTGCTGGAGCCGTTACTACGCTCCTGGGGATGCAATGTCATTCCTTTATTATTACTACTACTACTACTACTACCACCTTGTCCACTGCCGTTTTCTTTAACTCCATTGCCACCATTTTCAGTACCAAACTTTTTCTCCGAACAAGTGTAAACCCTCTTTGCCGAAACGGATCCAATATTCTCTTTGTCCGCCTCTGGAGCTATCTCCTGATCTTGGTCGAAAGAAAGTCTGCCATTGACAGTTGGGGAGACCCTTTTGGCACCAAGGTTGACAGATATACTGATCTTTGCATGTGGCTTTAAAGGAGCCTTTTCAACTTCGGGAGAAGCAAGGTTGTTCTTGTGGAAAGGCTGCTCTCCTCGTGGTTTCATGTTAGCATCTTTAGGGGGACGAGTAAATTTATGGGGATTTGAAGAAGCGAGGTTATTATTATTCTTCTGGAAGGACTGTTCGGCTCGTGGTTGCATGTTGACATTGTTAAGGGGCCCAATTAACTTCTGGCGCCTTGGTGTCTCACAGCCATTAGCTTCATGAGATGTAGTCCCGTTGGATGTTACCAGAGTTTTAGCAGATGCCGGCCTCTGGTTTGAACGGCTGAAAAACAGAATGTAAGCTTTCTCTGACAAAACCTCTTGCAAGGTGGAGTGTGAGACGGACGCATCGTTACAACAATACCATCGATCCAAAGAATCCTACACCCACGGCAGTTAAAAAGTTCAGCAAGCAAGTTCGAGAGTTTGCGTTACGCTGGAAAACTGAAAAGGGACAGAAAACGAACCTTAACGTATGCATAATAGTGTCCAGATTCAGGAGAAAATCCAGAATGCACAATTATCCCAAAAAGCTTGTATTCTGGTTGAGGGTCCTGCAATTAGTTTTGAAAGAGTAAAACGATTAGGAAAGTACAATTACATTGGAACCCTTAAAATTTCATAAGCTAGAGCAGCACTATGATTATTTCAAAGGTAGATGCAGGCTCATGGAATCTGAATCATATTGAGTTCATATAAAAGAACTCGGAAGTATCAATCCAAAACAACAGAAAGAGACAGTAAACATGAAAGTGAAGTTGAAAGTGTCAGAATCTTGTACCTTGCTTGATTTACTCATGAAAGTTGAGAGAACCAGAATCTCACCGAATGTAATGGCCTTATCAATCTTCCCAAAAATGCCCTCAAACCTCTGACAAATTTTTTTTATCAAAACAAATATATAATATATTTTCTACTTAAAATAGCACTTAACTTTTGCAAACGAAAACATGATATACTTACTTTCAATTGGATCACAAGGATATTAGGAGCTTGGAGGACTGACATTTGCTTCCTGGCTGTCACCAGTTTTTTACAGCTAAACAAATGAAAACAGTTATGTTAATAACCAAAAAAAGAAGAACCGAGAACTGAAAACAGTCTGAAAGAAAAGAAAGTCAGACTACAAGAGAGTCAAATCACTTACCTTTCGCATCTGTACTTATTGTTGCCATCTAAAATCTCTGGCCGAAAGAAGTTTTGCATCGATTCCTTCACTGAGCTAGTGTGCAAAATTTCAAGACTAATATCCATAATCTCATCGGCCTTATTAGACTCCGCACCGCATGGCAAACACTTCACCTGGCTCTGCAGAGCGCCGCCAAATATCTCCTTCACGACAGTATTGCCGTTAACATCAGAACCTTTTGTTCGCAGCTTCTTGAGGCGGAGAGACGTGTTGTGGCATGCATCAATCACATACCTTAGGAACTCATGAGCGTCCTCTTGACGCCCAAACTTAAAATGCTCGGCAAAAATTTTGAGACAGCTTGAAATCTTGGTTGGCGTATCGATAGCATGATCGACACTAAGAGACCTTGCTATTCTTTTTTCCACTATGCAAAAAGGACACTCTCGTTTCCGCTCCCCATCCACAAATGAGTCGCCTATCAAATATTCCCGAACAAGAGAACACACAACATCAAGCACTAACTCTTAACAAATCCAGAAACTTTATATAAGCAACTACAATACCAAAACGTGTGTGAAACTTCAGATGATACTACAAACCTAATATAGCAAAATCAAAGCCAGAAAACACAAAGGGCTCTAAACTTAACCTAAGGTGAAGCGAGGGTTAAGAAGCAAATCATGGAGAGACTTACAGTGAGAAGAATGTTTGTGATTGAGACAGAAATTAGCAAGAGGAGGAGTATAGGTGAGGCACTGAAGGACGCTGTTGAGGTAACACGTGTTGCCGAGATTCCGCAACCCTAGAGGCGGACCATTCCTACGCTTCTGACTGAGTAGACTCGGCATCCAGCTCATCTGCAATTTATATCCCATCAAAATCGGTTCTTCTCCGCCGGAGAAAAACACATAAGCAACCGCTCATGGCTGACTCGCCGCCACGGCGAAGCCAACAGCTGCGATCGCATCTATCGCCGCCACCACCACAACCGAGCGTTCTCCGGCTTCTAATTCAGGCGGCTTCCAATCTTCTCTTCTGCTCGAGATTTCTGGAAGATTTATTGATTTCTCAAAGGGGGAATAAGTTTTCGGAAGGAAGAAGAAGAGATCGATTCGATGGTGGTAACTGCCGAGGGAAGAGACCCACCCAGCAACAAACCCAACAAATCTCGAGCGAGGCTTCGTATTTACCTTTTTTTTTCCTTTCCTCCTCTCCGTTTTTTTTTTCATTTTTAAATTATAAATTCCAGGTAGATTAACAAAAAAAGGAAAGACGTAAAAAACGAAATCCTGTTACTGGGCTTTTTAGGCCCATTTTTAAGCGACATCTGCCGATATTTTTCAGTTGTCACTTCTTGGAAAGGAAAAAAATGAGACAAAATATACTTCTTTTTTTCTGCCTATATGTGAATGATGGAGTATTAGCTAAACGTTCATAAAAAAATACATTATGGTGTATTGGTGTGACTAAAAGAGTAAAAATCATGAGAATTGGACAAATTGTTAAATTTTGGTTTCCTTTCAGGTACAGAATAGTTCGTATGAGTTTTTATATAATTCGGCCGGTACATTTCATAGAGCAAACAATCAAAAGATTACCTCAAGACTGATGAGAAACTACATCATCATCTCTCTGTATTGGCCTGTGACACCAACGGTATAGATTCACCATCTCCTGGAGTTTCAGGGGTAACTCGAGATGCTTCCTTCTTCAGCTTGTGGTTGTTATACGCCGCTACACCGGCAATGGCTGCGTGTAAAACACAAAGCGCAGTTATAGGAGATGCAAAACTCTTTGATTCTAAAGCTAATGAGTTTATTTTACTTACCAATGGCGTAACCAAAAAGATTTATGAGTGTGAGTTTTGTGTCGGCAAAGAGAAGAGCTGAAACCAAAACAACCACCCAATCCTTGACAACGCCAGCAACACGGATAGTGAGAGCACTCGTGTGAGAAATCACCAAGAAAACAGACAAGTTGAGAGCGAATGTACAGAGGGAATTAAGTGTCAGCACTACGAAATGGAAGTTCCATGGGCCGTTTCCATCCATCTTCGATTTCTCTAGAAAGATCCACGGTACAAACAAGCAAATAGCACTGCAAAAAGGAGGCACATCAAGATAAAGCACACCTTCTTACTGCTTCACATAAGGACAGAATTGAAGAAGATGGGTTCTTGTTCGATTTTCACTTACCTGCAGGGGCTCACATAGTACATAAGAGAGATTGGGTTTAATTTGATGCCTTTCCTCTTGACAAGAATTTCCATGAAGATAAGCCTCAGTGCTTCTCCAACGACACCACCCATTTGGTATACCACTCCGATCCAGTTGATGTTTAGTTCCCCATAAGAGGCCACTAAAACACCGAAACTTATGATAGACATTATCAAAAGCATCCTGCAGCTCATCATTTCAAGTCCAGCAGCTACTCCAAGGATAAACACAGCAACAGGCACTGCAAGTATGATACAGGAACGTATCGGTATTCACAGTCCAGCTCATTAAGATACAAGAAGTAGACATGATTTATCAGGAAACGAGAGCAGGAACAGTTGGATCTTCTTACTTATAGCCTTCAACATCTGGGCAAATGCAACTGATATGTACAGATAGGCAGTGTTTCCTAACCAGAGGGTCATCGCAAACATCGCACCTATTGGAATAACTGATGTAACATATCTGAGTACATAAAGTGAGTTGTTCATTACTAAAACCAAAGATTAGTACCACATTTGAAATGGGTGTTTTCAACTAGTACAAAATCATATTTGCTTACGAAGGCTCTTTCTTCCTTACATTTCTAATGTCATTCCTTCCTCAACCTTCACGATCTTCATGGAGAAAGTAAATAAACAAAGAAAAAAAGAGACCAAAAAGTTAGAATCCATTGCATTACAAATGAAGGAAGATGCATTGCTAAGATTGGATACCTTAAGAACTTTGGTAAGGAGAAAGCACAAGAGAGAGGAAAAGATCATATGGAGTAAAGTCAATCCAAGCGGATAAGGAAAGTTGATTTCCTTAGATGACAAAACCCACTGCACAGGAGAGCAAGTCAAAGACAAAATCGTTTATTCACGAAGCAAACTTTTCAATAACAAGTGGACTCTGATGCAGACTCACATAAAGCCGACAACAAAACATACTCAACTCATGTCAGCAACAGATAATTCTCAGGAACTTCAGGATTTTCTTACAGGACGGTTAGAATGTGAAAGAACCAGCACAAAGCTACATATTCTGAAAAACTACGCACCGTGAACATTCCGCATTGAACACCAACAGGTTGATTATTAAGCTACACAGAATCTGCTACTCAAAACTTCCCGGAAAAAAAACTAAAAAACTATCCCAGTCCGAAAACTCAATCCTCACGAAAACTAGCGAATCGGTTCACAAATCAAAAGAGCAAAAAAAAAAATCAGGAACACAGATCCAGAGCAAGAGAGGTTGTGAGATTTAAGTTAAACCTTATTGAAGAAGATTTGACCACTAGAAAGGGCGATATAGAGAAGAATGTAAGCATAGGTCACGAATTCATCTCTCATGAAGCCTCTGCTCCGATCCGCCATTGGAATCGATAATTCTGATGATCTCCGATTACGGATTTTTTATTGTCACAGCTGTTTTGATTTATTTCCCTCTTTTCCACTTTCTTTCTTTTTTTCTTTCTCTTCTCCTTCACTGAAGCATTTCACTTTTCCGTCTTCTCAAACAACACCTCTATATAGAGGAAAGACGGTGGAGAAAGAACGACTATAAGTGGGTCCCCCACTTTGATTATCCTCCTCAACGGATCACGTTTTAAATGGGCCTTTTGGTCACATGAAAAAGCCCAATAGCTTTAGGCTCTTAAGCTTCTCGTGGAGCCTATTTTTTGTTTTATAAAGGCCCTTGAATGTTCTTCCTCCCACGCTTTTACATTTTTTGTCTTCTTTCAGTTTCGTGATTTTATGATTTTATCCACTCTTTGGATTTATGGTCTTTCAAAAAGAAAGAAAAACAATTGGTTTATGAAATTTTTATTTTTTCCTCGAGATTGTGAACGATAATACGAAAGAAAAGCTACGGAACACACAAGTTGCTTTGTGGATTAGACACAACCCATCTGATCTTTGTCCGTATCTCATCCTCCATTCTTCACCTCCAGCTTCTCATCCATATTATTTTCCAACTTGCCAACAATTTCTTACACTGTGAACAGATTAGTTACATGGCAAATATAACTAAGTATAAAACGTTTGGATATATAACACAAACTTCCCTTCCAGTCATACTTCCATCTCTCCCGAGACCTCCATTCCCATCGAGGTGTGTGAGATTATGTGTGTTTAAGTCCAAACATATAGACACTTGTGTCTGAATTCTGGAGATTAGAAACGCAGCTACAAAAGATGACTAACTCAGACTTGTTCTTTCTTTGTCTCTTTTGACAGATTATAACATCAGGAAATGGAGATCACAAACGTTACCGAGTATGAAGCCATCGCAAAGGAAAAGTTGCCTAAGATGGTATACGACTACTATGCATCTGGTGCAGAGGACCAATGGACTCTCCAAGAGAACAGAAACGCTTTCGCAAGGATCCTGTGAGTTTTTCTTTTCTTAAGATAATTAACATACTCTGTATGTTATTGGTTTTCCAAGAGATGGGATTTGATAACATACCTTTGGGCTGCTTTAATAGCTTTCGGCCTCGGATTCTGATTGATGTGAACAAGATTGATATGACGACAACTGTTTTGGGGTTCAAGATCTCGATGCCAATCATGGTTGCTCCTACCGCCATGCAAAAGATGGCTCACCCAGAAGGTGATTACACGTCTGCTTTTTACCTGAAACATGTGTAGAAGTAGAAACCGAGTTATGTAGATAGTTAAAACTTGCTTTAGTATCAACGCTAGAGACAAAGGCTAAGGAATGTTCTAATGGAAAGTAATACAGGGGAATATGCCACGGCTAGAGCTGCATCTGCTGCTGGAACCATCATGGTATGTTATTACATTGTCACAATGTTTTCACCCGAAGCAAAAGACTCTTCACCGATTTGGTGTTTGGAGTTTCTTAATCAACCATCTGTGCATAACCATGCCTCTGGTTTGTGTCCTTTATTCCATGATGTTTCAGACACTATCTTCATGGGCTACTTCCAGCGTTGAAGAAGTTGCTTCCACAGGGCCAGGGATCCGATTCTTCCAGCTCTATGTAACTTATCTATGCAGCTTTTTGTACAACCTGACAGAACCTGGTCACATTTGATGGTTCAAACGTTATGATTTTTCTGAGTAGGTTTACAAGAACAGGAAAGTGGTTGAGCAGCTCGTGAGAAGAGCCGAGAAGGCCGGATTCAAAGCCATTGCTCTCACTGTAGACACCCCAAGGCTAGGTCGCAGAGAATCTGATATCAAAAACAGGTAAAGCCACCCCAACTGAAATGTAATAAGAGTTCATTGGATTCGAACATGCAAACAGATAGCTTGAAATGTAGCGTAACAATGTGCGTCCTTCTTCTACTCATCAGATTCACTTTGCCTCCAAACTTGACACTGAAGAACTTTGAAGGTCTTGACCTCGGAAAGATGGACGAGGTAAGCATCCATCAGATCATATCCAGGCAATGGATCAACTATTGTTTCCGGATATATTTCTTTAACTTGTTACGTTATTGCCTGCAGGCCAATGACTCTGGCTTGGCTTCATATGTTGCTGGTCAAATTGACCGTACCTTGAGCTGGAAGGTAAGAGAATACAACAAATTATAACATAACATAATCAAAACCGAGTAGTAGGGAAAAAAAAAACATGATTCAGATTTCATTAACTTTCATTGACGTAAACAGGATGTCCAGTGGCTCCAGACAATCACAAGCATGCCAATTCTTGTCAAGGGTGTTCTCACAGGAGAGGATGGTAAGCTAACATCTGACAAACAAATGTTTCCCATCACTTTATAGTTTAGTAAAAACACCTGACCAAGTGAACTATAATTACCCTCTTGCAGCAAGGATAGCGATTCAAGCTGGTGCAGCAGGGATCATTGTGTCAAACCATGGAGCTCGCCAGCTTGACTATGTGCCGGCAACAATCTCAGCCCTTGAAGAGGTAGATCATTGTTAGACTGCAAACATCAAATTTGTCTTGTCCTGAAAGTGTGGTGTCCAACAAATTCAGTTCTGTTCTCGTTTGTTCAGGTTGTCAAAGCGACACAAGGAAGAGTTCCTGTCTTCTTAGATGGTGGTGTTCGACGTGGCACTGATGTCTTCAAGGCACTTGCACTTGGAGCTTCCGGAATATTTGTAAGCATCATACTCTTCCATCTACCAGAAAGCTGTTTGAAAACATTGACAGTAAATAACACAGTATTTTCAACTGCCTACTTAATCTCAGATTGGAAGACCAGTGGTGTTCTCACTTGCTGCTGACGGAGAGGCTGGAGTCAGAAAAGTGCTTCAAATGTTACGTGATGAGTTCGAGCTAACCATGGCACTAAGTGGGTGCAGGTCTCTCAGTGAAATCACTCGCAACCACATTGTCACCGAGTGGGACACTCCACGCCATTTGCCCAGGTTATAGAGGCCAGAAAACAAAAACAACAAGGAACCAGAGAACAGCAACAACACAGAACTATGTAATGGCTAAACCTATTGATATTCTTCTGAGTGGTCACTTTGGCTTCTACTCTGCTATTTATCTCAAACAAAAAAAAAAAAAAACTTGTTTCTCGCTGTATCGAAATCACAAAACAATGACTAGAGATTCTCTGTAATGCTATTTGGATACTTCTACTTTCAGTCCCATTCTTCTTCTTTAGACAACTAGCGATCGGGTCACATATCAAAAGACCACAAAACAAGACAGTGAGAGAACAAAGATATAAGTTATGAGATAAACCTTACTGAAGAAGATTTGACAGCTATAAAGAGCCATATAGATAGAGGAGCGTATGTCCCATATTCATTTTCTGAAAAATAACTTGCCGTTGTTTTCATCTTCTCCATCTCCCTCCCACAAAAGCCCAAACTATTTTGGGCTTGAACGTTATAATTAGGCTTATTGATTTGTATTAAGCTCATGAATCCTTTCTTCCTCGCACGCTTTTGGGTTTTACATCCAATCACCATCCCTTGGATTTAACATTACAGGTCCTTCAAAAAAGAGAGAAAAATAATTGGCGTACGAATTATTAAGAACGATAATATGAAAGAAATTCTAAGGAACACACAAGTTGCTTGTGAATTAGACACACACAAGCCATCTGATCTTTGTCCGTATCTCCTTATCCATTCTTCACCTTAAGAATCTCATCCATATCAGTTTCAATTGCCAACAATATTTTCAAGTTTTACAAACACAAGCCAATTAAACCATCACAAAATGCTTTAACTTTAAACCAGATATAAACGTCGAGATATATATAATTATATAAGCTTTCGTTGCCAGTCACAACCTTCATTCTCTCCCGCGAGCTCAGTTCCAGTCAGGTGCGTGAGAGATTCTGTTTTCAGTACCAAACACAAAAACAGACTGGTTTGGTTTGTGGACATGTTTGGCTTCTGGAGATTAGTAGAGTCGTCGCTATGACTTTGTCTGAATATCATCATAACAGTTAAACTAACTGAAGCCTTTTTTGCTCTTTTGACAGACCAACATAAAAAAATGGAGATCACGAACGTTACCGAGTATGAAGCCATCGCAAAAGAGAAGTTGCCTAAGATGGTGTACGACTACTATGCCTCTGGAGCAGAGGACCAATGGACGCTTCAAGAGAACAGAAACGCTTTCGCAAGGATCCTGTGAGTTTTACTTTTTCCTAAGACGCTTTTGCTATTGGTTTTACAAGAGACGTGAATTTGATATTACGTAACTTGGGATGTTTAACAGCTTTCGGCCTCGGATTCTGATTGATGTGAGCAAGATTGACATGACAACAACCATCTTGGGTTTCAAGATCTCCATGCCGATCATGGTTGCTCCTACTGCCATGCAAAAGATGGCTCACCCGGAAGGTAAATATGTCTGATTTTTTTCCCGAAACACTCTGGCCAAAAGAGAAACATTATGTGTGAAAGAAATTACGTAGAGAGTTAGTATCGCTAGAGACAAAGACTAAGCCTTACCTCTAACGACTGTGATGGGAACTAATACAGGGGAATATGCAACGGCTAGAGCTGCGTCTGCTGCTGGAACCATCATGGTATGTTATTATATCATTACGAAAGTTTCTTGAACCTTTCCAATGTTTGGAGCTTATTCATCCTCAAATCCATGCGGATCCATGTCTCATAATGCTTTCGTGATGCTTTTAGACTTTATCTTCATGGGCTACTTCCAGTGTTGAAGAAGTTGCTTCCACTGGGCCAGGGATTCGGTTTTTCCAGCTCTATGTAAGTAATTTCAGTCGCTTTTAGTAGATCCTGATAAACCAGGTCACACTTGATGATTCACACGTTATGATTGGTCCGAGTAGGTATACAAGAACAGGAAAGTCGTTGAGCAGC
Source organism: Isatis tinctoria (assembly GCA_010577795.1). NCBI lineage: Eukaryota > Viridiplantae > Streptophyta > Magnoliopsida > Brassicales > Brassicaceae > Isatis > Isatis tinctoria. The sequence goes on along the minus strand of CM021246.1, from coordinate 28,471,949 downwards.
TCGTGAGAAGAGCCGAGAAGGCTGGGTTCAAAGCCATTGCTCTCACTGTGGATACCCCAAGGCTAGGTCGCAGAGAGTCTGATATCAAGAACAGGTAAAACCACGTCAATTGCAATGTGATAAGAGTTTGATTGGATTCGAACATGATTATTGAGTAATGATGTTCGTTCTTCTTCCACAACAGATTCACTCTGCCTCCATACCTGACATTGAAGAACTTTGAAGGTCTTGACCTCGGAAAGATGGACGAGGTAAGCATCTATCAGATAATATATATATCATTGTAGTCTGAATATGATCCCCACAAGACAAGTCTTAAAGCAGACTTGGTATGTCTTACGTTTCCTAAGCATTCCTGAGCTACTTTTGTTTTCCACCTGCAGGCCAATGACTCAGGCTTGGCTTCATATGTTGCTGGTCAAATTGACCGTACCTTAAGCTGGAAGGTAAGAGTACAACAGTTTAAAAGAGGAACAACAAGTATAGTTAGCACAGAGAATTGACTTTTGACAGCTCTAACTTTCATTTACACAAACAGGACGTCCAGTGGCTACAGACAATCACCAAAATGCCGATTCTTGTCAAGGGTGTTATTACAGGAGAGGATGGTGAGCTACAATCTGTCTTCTTGAGTTAAAGTTTAGTAAAACACCTAACCAGGTAAACTATAATTATCCTCGTGCAGCAAGGATAGCGGTTCAAGCTGGTGCAGCCGGGATCATTGTGTCAAACCATGGAGCTCGCCAGCTTGACTATGTCCCAGCAACAATCTCAGCCCTGGAAGAGGTTGGTTGGATCATTCTCGACTATAAAGGTCAAAATTTTTGTAGTCATGAAAAGTGATTTTGGCGACCAACTTCAGCTATGTTCTCCTTTGTTTAGGTTGTCAAAGCGACACAAGGACGAATTCCTGTCTTCTTGGATGGTGGTGTTCGACGTGGCACTGATGTCTTCAAGGCGCTTGCTCTTGGAGCCTCCGGGATATTTGTAAGCATCATATTTCTAATTTACCAGAAAGCTGCTTGAAACCGTTGACAGTAATACCACATTATTTTTATGCCCGCTCAATCTCAGATTGGAAGACCAGTGGTATTCTCACTGGCTGCTGAAGGAGAGGCTGGAGTAAGAAAGGTGCTTCAAATGCTACGTGATGAGTTCGAGCTGACCATGGCACTAAGTGGCTGCAGGTCTCTCAAGGAAATCACCCGTAACCACATCACCACCGAATGGGACAGTCCACGCCCTTTAGCCCCTTTAGCCAGGTTGTAGACAGACCAAAACAATCAGAAAACGGCAACAACTCAGAACATGTCATGTAATGGCTAAACTTTCTCATACTCTGGTTGGGTCACTTGTCTTTCTGCTTTGCTATATCTATCTCAAGACTTGTTTCTTCTCCCCTATGTCGAATTACAAACCATGCCCCGAGATTCTGTAATGTCATTTGGCTTCTTCTACCTACATTCAATTCTCCTTGCGTAGTGTAGACAATAGAGACAAGCATCTAAGATATATAACGAAAACACAACACTACTGAACCATGTAGTCATCTATCATCACCTCCTATGCGTAGATTGAACTCAGCTAAAACACATATGCTAAATTCTGTGAATCTATACCAGTCTTTTATGATTCCCAAAGATTAAAATGAACATGGAGTTGAAACTGATGGCTTATCACTTAAAAGCCAAAAGAATTTAACGAAACCGAAGCATTAAAACTATCGAAGGAGAATTACATTGACCAACAAAGTGACATTTTTACAAGAGAAGAAAGCTATAAGCAGTTCATTGCCGTGTACAAGCACATATGCCTACAGAAACTTGCATGATTTGAACTAACACTTCGAAACAAATTCATATCTTTTTCGATCAGAACGGCCAGATGTCAGATCCACCGGGTTTCTCCACAAGAATCCGATTGTACTCCGGCCTCGCCGTCTGCAAAATAAAAAAAAAAAAAAATCCACCAAAATGAGAAAAAATGCGATACGGAGTCGAAATCGAGATGAATTAGCTAAGATATTGAAGTGAATTTACCAGATCTTTGAAGATGACGTAGGCTATAACGATGAATAGCACAAACAGGATCTCAAACTCAGCCAATCGGAATAGAGAGAATACTGAGTCAACAAACCGAGTAAGAAGAGAGTCGTCCCTCCTCATACCGACTCGATTGGTTCCAGCACGCCGGCCGATCATCCTCAAAGATTCCTCCCGTCGCTCGCTCCTCGTTTGTTCTCTCCCGCGAGTCTTACAGGCGAGTTCGTTATTAGTTTTGAGATCTCGTTTCTATGGGTGATGTGATCAGAGAAATTCTAATGGGCCTTATATCAGTAAGGCCTTTTACAATTAATTAGAATCTGGGCCTTTATTTAAAAATAGCCAATATATCAGCTGAGCCGAATAATAGATCAAAGAAACGACAAGCTGTTCGCCTTGCTACAGCAAAAACAGCAAGGTTTGTTTACAACGTCAGCGCGGCTACGTCGTCGTATTTGTGTCGACAAGGTGTTCATCAAGCACCTTGACGGCTGTTACTTCGAAGAAGAAGAAAAAGAATAAGCTTTATTAGGGTTTGATTGTTCTTGAACTTCTCTCTGTTTGTTGAGTTCAAGATTGTCTGGTCTTTTTGAGCATTTGTTTGGTTTGGCTCTTAAATTCTCAAACTTTGCCTGAGTAGACACTTTTTTTTAATGTAATGAGATATTATATATCGCAAAACTTGTTTCAAAAGTTTCTCGGATTTAGTTGGTTTATCATCCATGCAGAGGCGGACCTATTAAGGAGAATCTGGGTTCAATTGACACCAGTTAAATATTAAAAACCTTTTATATACATGCAAAAATAGTAAAAAAACAGCAGCATTTTTGGAAAAAGTCTTCTATTGAACCCATCAAAATTTGGGTTCGAACCCCTTTTAATATTTTGAACCCACTGAATTTGACTCCTGGGTCCGCCCCTGCATGCATGTTCTGATTAACCATAGCCATGGCTTTGTTCTTATGCGCTGTTGTGGAATGTGAAGAACTCTTTCTATGATTGGTCACATGTTTGTGTCAGAGGCTCGCTATATCTGAATCTGGACCGCCTTTGATTTGGAATTTTATGTTTTGCAAGTTTGCAAACTCTGTATGTTAAAGCTGAACTGTTCAGAAGAGAGGATGGTTTAGCATGTTCTCTGAGCAGCTGTGCTGCGCTTATTTGATCACTGATCACTTGGCAGCCTTATCGTTTGATTAGCTGGCGATTATTAGTGCAGTGAGAAGTTGCAGTTCCAATATGGCGGCGGTTTTGATTTTGGCGGCCTTCTCTCGTTCTTCTCTTGACCTTATCAGGTTTTCCCAGTTTCAGTATCAGACTTCGAAGTGGGGTCACAAGAAGCATCGTTTTCATGTCATTAAGTAGATGTGGAGAGAATGTTATGTTCTTCTTCTTCTTCTTCTTAATCAGTTAGTGCCCTGTGAGACTGGGTTTGTGGTTACGTTGACGGTCACGTGGTAGTGTCTTTCTCGGCCCTCGAAAGCTGTAATACGTCCAGAGGTTTTTGCGCGTGGCTGATTGCGACATTTTATCTCTTTCGGGAATATGACGATGATGATTGAAAGCAAATTCATTTGATAAGTTTGTTAAAAATCCCCCAAAAAAATGGAGAAACAATAAAAAAAAAAGGTAAGAAAATTGATCTGCTTTATCCATTTTGTGGCTTTCAAGTTTCAATCATGTGCGAAGTTTTCATATCATCTTAAGCGGTCCATGGTGACTTGCCTGCAGACAGATTTCCATTTTTGTCGCCATATTGCAAAATATGGAAACTAGTTAATAATATCTAATTGTAATAACATGCATACAACGTCCTGGATAAAGTTTTGAAACAAAGCATATCTTCTGTATATCCAAGTTTATATATTTGTATCTTCCTATCTACACAGAATCAAACCAAATAATTAATTTTGTATTGTTTTCTGTAGCTTCAAATTTGATGAAACTATATTTTACCAATAAACAAATTATTCGATAAAGTATAGCAAAACACAAAGATAAAATTATAGCAGCTAATAAGAAGGATAATGGGTAACATCTTAATCAGCGTATGTGTGATCTTCACGTGAACATTCAAAGATTATGACGGATGGTAAGAGTAAGATAATAATACAGTATAATGCCTAAAACATTTTATTTAAAAATGTACTATACTCCATCGAGAAAGAAAAGAAGATTGTACTATATTAGTATACTATACTATTATTAAATAATATCATAAATATATTAAAGAAAAAACGTGATTGGCCTATCTTTACGCTGAAAGGTCGACCTCCACACAACACAAAATCCCCCAGCTGTTTAATGGTGTTGGTTTCTTTCTGGGGAGCTTTACAGTGTATATCTATAAACAAATGTATATATTCAGCATCAAATACTTATTCAAATGAATCGATTAGTTTACAAGGAAGATTGATATCCAAGTAAAATTCGAATCTATATTATTCGACTCATGACACTATTATATGGTAGTTACGAGTTAGTTAGGATAGTGTGTGCGTATATATATGCTAAAGTTTTGGAAGTATAAGTAATATAATGTGGCGTGCATTATTGGCGTTTATCTTTTTTAGAATATATGAGGCACGATCATAGTGGTATACATCATCTTGTTCGTCACTCTCCCCATCTTTTCACATATAAAAAGAAAATGATTAATTTGAACTTTTGTTTTCTATTTGTTGCAATAAACATTATCGCTTTTATCCACAACGACGATCTTGTGCCCTATGTACAATGTATGAACACGTGCCCCGGGTAATATCAAGCAATTCTCTCTTTTATTCTTTCTTTTTTTTTTGTTCATTTCTAATTTATTTTTTCTTCCTTTGGTCGATGAGGAATGCAGCAGTAGTAAACAATTAGATAATTTGATTTTTGCATTGCCATACAATCGTGGAGTTTCGAATATGAGAGGGATTCCAAATTTAGAAAATGACGAAGTGTTAATAGGTACGTACGCTTGAGATCATAGTATAGTCGTAAATCTATTTATATGAAATACTTTCTATGAATATAAAAAATTGTAAGGCGACAAGACCTGTTTGTTTTTAAGAAATTCGACATAGCTAGTATGATTGTTATATATATACCTCTGACCAATTATATATACACAATATGTATATATTATATACAACATAGTTCGAATATACAAACTTATACGCACAAGTTCTTTAAAAAAAAAAAACTTATACGCACAAATTTTCAAATTCTGTATAAAAATAAATAACATATATATAGAATGTTTTGAATTAAGTTATTAATTTAATTAGTCTCTTTATGAATTAATATTTCTCTGAGTTATTAAAATATTATGGTCAGCATTAGTTTATATAAATGTTAGTGTGTATGTATATTTTTTCAGTGAGTCATCAGTCATCTAATTGTCTTGACTTCCCGATATAGTAACACACGTAACAGCGGAATAAATAATGGCTTGCTAGAATGCTGTATACACTTTGATTATTAAATTTCAAATATTTGAAACCACAGGGGTCCCCTCAATATTTCTTGCCACTCTTTAGTAATTATTTTATCTTTCGACAATCAATATATCTTAAGCTAGCAATTGGTAGTTTTGGTTCGATAGCTGGTCATGTATAATTAACATTTCCCGCCATTTGCCACGTGGTTCTGCTCGCAAATAAAGATATAATATTATTATTTTATACCGACATATACATTAATACATATATACGACACATATTGTTGATGAGAATATCCTTCGACATTTTAATTGAGCTAATCATTTGATGCTCTATTGATGATTTGACCATATTTTTGACTAATCTTGAAAAAAGAGCTATAACTTGCAGAAATTTAATTTTTATAAATCAAAATTATAATGTTTGCTAATTTAACTTACTTTAACGTATATCTCGTTTTTTCAAAGTAAAACTGCATATGTTATCTCTTTTCCCATTTCGTTTTCCTGCAAAAAGAACTACTGAACTAATTGCTGGTGTTTCGTCATTTTCGCTAGCACTTAAATTTTCGTTAACACTTGTTTGCATCTCTATTTAATATTCGTCATTCCGTTTTTTTCCCATTTTCTTATATTGTTAAGACTTGAGAACATATCCACGCTCAAATCTCGAGAACAACAATAAACTCCTAACATTATTCTTTCCTGTGGTCTCTCCTATCCGACGAAGAGCCAAATAAAGCGCCGCAAACTACTCAATGGCCAATTCACAAGAGTGAACAATTAACACAGAAAACAAAGTAGAAAGAGATGTACAGTACGTTCTTTATATTTTATAGCCACCACTTGCTAAGTATGTAATGTATATAAACCATGCACAGATGCACTCTACTCCTTTCGAGCATTATTTTTAGCTACCTACTATATGTCTATATCAATAACGAAAAACTATGCTACTCTATAATTGATAATTGATACAAAATGATAGAATGGTCCAGCAATTTTGTGACTCTTTTCATTTCTGGTTTCAGTTATATATAATACAAGTGCATAATCGTAATTTATGTTCGATCTTTAAAAAAAAAAAAAAAGTTATGTTCGATCATTCCGCTATAATGTCAATTTATTTATGAAATATGAAAATTTATATCTATTTCTACGTACATATGTCAAATTTTTGTTTCCTTCAAATAGTTATCCTTACAATATCATTTTTGACGATTGGACCATCATTATGGGAAGTTCCGCCTTCGCCATACTAGGATGGACACAAAGTTTTGCTGAGTGTCGACATACATGTCACCAAACTCTACCGTTATGGGAATAATATTTAAGCACACATATGTTATATGTGGAATTTGGAAACTGACAATACCAACCACATGCATGACGATTTATATAGTCGCCAAGAATCTTTAAATATAAATCCATAAAATAATTTTACGTATAGAAAACGAAAAATATCACATGTTAACATATAGGTCCGCGAATCACAATAAGGTAAGAGTAAGTAGTAACTGCCAATATATATTATAAAGGGAAAACATAAGTGCCAACCTTCCACTAATGGAAAGTAGTTAGGCTAGAATTGGTTGGGAGAAAAGCCACCTTCTACTTTGGGTAAATAGTGAACATCTAATCGTTAGCTTCGATATATTCCCTCTCGTATATATGTATGTACTGGTTATTATAAAGTATGAACATTAAATAAAATGACACGTGGACGGCAGAAACGAACTGTCCAAGTATAATAATTCCAATGGAACCCCACCGTGCCATTTCGCCGTATCCAATGAAGTTTTTTCCGATTAAGTTTTTTTTTTTGTATGAATGTAAAATTTATTCAAACAAGAAAATCTCTGATTCTTACAAGTTGTTCGAAATTTGATCTGAGAGAATTGTAATCAAATATTAGAGTTTAACGTGCATTTCGAGCAGATTAAACTTCGAATTAATTAAGTGGAGACCGCAAACCACCTCTGCATGCTCTCCTCATAAGTTTTATCGCCCAGCTTCCTGATCGAAGTGATACGGTTGCGGACATTTTTGTCAATGACTTTGGCTAGTGTTAAGGTGGGAATTGGTTGTTCACCATGCCTGCGATTATTTCTCTCTCGCCATATGTGATACAGTGTTGACTGGAACACATAACGAAAGAGAAATAGGTTGATTTTGTCATAAGATGCCGTTTGCAGAAGCTGAATTAAGTTGTTCCAGTCACAGGTGTAGGTTTGTGCCATAAGCTTTGCAGCCAGAGTACTCCATACCTGAGAAGAAAAAGAACATTCGAAGAACAAGTGATTCCTCGATTCCAAGCCATGACCACAGAAAATGCAGTTAACTCTCTGTTCCCCTCCCCAACTCTGCATTCTATCCCCCGTGGAGAGTCTGTTGTGCATTGCAATCCATGTCTGAAAACGGTATTTAGGAGTGGCGTAAGTGAACCAAACTCCTTTGTACCAGTCGGTTTCCTCACTATGATGTCTTAGAAGATCCCAAGTGTTATGTGATCTAAACCTTTGGATGAATCTATTCTCAGAGCATTTCCAGAGAGCAATGTCTTCACCAACCCTCTGTTCCTCTCGAAGCTTGCGCAGTTCTGTTTCGATAAGATTAAAAGCCTCGACCCTGTGACGACGCGGTCGTCTTCGGTACAGTGCCGCGGCTACAGTCGAGTGCATCGGAATACCCAAGTCAATGTGCCCTCGCATACCCGTGATATCAGCCAACCGGCCCAGAGGCGACCAATGATCTAGCCAGAACGAGGTCCGTTCGCCATTGTTAACTTGTACCCTATGGAAATTTTTTGCAATATCTCTGTACTTCAACAGCTTTCGCCACATCCATGCTCCTGTGTTGGAGTTCTCCTTCACATACCATATTGATTCATTTTTAAGATATGATTTTTGAATCCATGTCGCCCAGAGAGATTTACCTGACAAGATTCTCCAGAGTAGCTTCAGACAGCAGACTCTGTTTGCCTCTTTGATTGATTTCAACCCTAAGCCTCCCTCCTTCTTAGGTTTACAGACTTCAGACCATGCCAGCTTCGCTTTTCGTGAATTTAAATCCGGCCCAGACCATAAGAATGCTGCGCAGAGCTTCTCAATCTTTTGGATACAACCATTAGGAAGCCTATAAGCTGCAGTCCAGAAATTTATGATACCCGCAATCACCGACTGGAGCAATTGGAGCCGTCCAGCATAAGAAAGATACCTAGTGGTCCAGGAACTCATTTGTTGCCTCAGCCTTTCAATCAGCGGGGTATAGTCCGTTGTGGTCATCCGCTTTGTCATCAGTGGTAGCCCAAGATATCGAACAGGAAGTTGTCCAATGGCAAATTGTGTGGTTGAGGTTAGGTCCGCCTTCTCTCTCTCTGTTACTCCAGCCAAGTACAGAGTTGACTTCTCAATACTGATCTGTAGACCTGAGCTAGCTGCAAAATCATCAAAAATACTCAAAATGCCATCTAGTGAGCTTCTCTTTCCATCAATAAAAACCATTAATCGTCTGCAAAGCATAAATGAGTAAGCTGAAGTTGTTTGCATTTTGGATGGTATCCAATTTTCCTTTCTGTTGCCGCTTTGTCAATCAATTTCGATAGCACATTCATACATATGACGAATAGGTATGGCGAAAGCGCGCAACCCTGGCGGAGACCCCTTTCGCTCCTAAAAAAACCTGCCAATTCCCCATTAACTTGAACAGAAAAAGAGGCTGTTGTCACACATAGCCTTATCCAGTGAATGAACTTTTCTGGAAAACCCTGAGCAGCAAGAGTGTTGAGCAAAAAACTCCATTGCACCGAGTCAAAAGCCTTAGATATATCAATCTTGATGGCACATCTCGAAGAGAGATCCGGTTTGTGGTAATCCTTAACCAACTCCGAAGCAAGAAGAACATTCTCCATTAAGAGCCTTTCCTTAACAAATGCCGACTGATTCTGTGAAATCATCGATGGCAAGATGCATTTTAGCCTGTTTGCAAGAATTTTTGAGATTACTTTATATAAGACATTGCAAAGAGAGATTGGGCGATAGTCTTTCATCTCTGTCGCATCTTCTTTCTTCGGTATCAGAGCAAGAATTGTTGTATTTAAACCTTTTGGAAGGAATCCCTTACTGAAGAAGGAGTGAATGGCAGCAGTAAAGTCGGAGCTTATAATTGGCCAGGCAGATTTAAAAAACTCACTCGTGTAACCATCTGGTCCTGGTGATTTATCATTGGGCATCTCAAACAGAGTCTTCCGAATCTCCTCATCTGTTATTTCCCTACACAGGTTCATACAGTCTTGCACAGAGCAGCGAAAATCCATAATCCTCTCTAACTCCTCAATCTCCATTCCCTTGAACTCGCCTGGAATAGTTGTTAAAAACTCCTTAAAGAATTTCTCTGCTTCCATCTTGATATCCTCCGTACTTGTGACTATATCCCCATTCTGATTTCTGATTTCCCTGATAATATTTCTCGTATTCCTCGCTTTTATCGATTGATGGAAGAATCTGTTATTTCCGTCCCCAACACCAAGCCAGTGAACTTTCGATTTCTGCTTAAGGAAGCCCTCTTCCAAAGTTTTCAGATGAGTCCAACTGTTATACACTTCTCTTTCCTCCTCCATCGCTTCAGTTGTTGGATTCTCGAAGGTTGAGATTTGTTTTGCGCATAGCAACTCATATGCCTCTTTCGTTCTCTGAGAAAGATTGCCAAGCTTCTCTTTACTAAGCAATCGCAGAGTTGGTTTTAAGTTTTTCAATTTTTTTGAGAGACGAAATAGAGCTGAAGTCGAGGGAAAGATTGGAACCGTTGTCTCCCAGAAATCTTCCACCGCAGGATGAATTGAGGCAAGGTAGTTAACACATTCACAAATTTGAATGGCTTTCTGCCCCTGCTTTGCTCTGCCTCCAGCATTATCCTACCTCTTAAATGGTCTGAACAGCCGCCTGCCTCAAAAACATTGTAAGATTGAGGGAACATTTCACACCAATCATCATTAACCAAAACCCGATCAAGTTTCTTGCAAATGAGCCCCTCCGTTCTCTTGTTTGACCAGGTGAATAGAGGACCCTGATAATCAAGATCCAGAAGAGAGCAATACCTGACCGTATCTTGAAAATCTCCCATTCCAGCCGAAACCACTGGACTAGCTTCAAAACCCGAATGTTCCTCACACTCTAGAACTTCGTTAAAATCTCCACATAATATCCATGGTTTATTCCGAAGAAGAGGCGAGTTGTGGTGACATTGGATATCATCCCATAGCTCTTTCCTTCCCTCGACATCATTCAGAGCATAAATGAAACTGCAAAAAAACTCACCTGCACGCCCCTCCAAACCGACTGAACAAGTCACCATCTGACTACTTTTAAAGATTGGAGTAAGGCAAGCTGACTCCCGCCAAAGTACCCAGATTCGACCAAGTCTATGATGCTCATAGTTTGAAATAACTGACCAGCCATGGAAAACCTCTGAAATAATCTTCTTAGCTTTATTTTCTTTTACTCGTGTCTCCAAGAGACATCCGAAATCAAAATTACTTCTTCTAATCCATTCCCGAATGATAGGATGTTTTGATGTTTCGTTGAAACCACGAACATTCCAAAAGAAACTCGACATATCAATTTCTTTTAGTGACTTTTTTACCCACTCCTCCAAGATTCCTTGGCTTGGATTGAGCATTCATATCGGAGCAGAATTTGTGAGAAGTTTTTGATGCACGTGGAAGAGAGGTACGTATTCCCGTCTCCTCTCGGCCCTGTTTCGAAGTCGTCTCATCCGCTTCAGTGTCATGCAAAATCTCTCCTTCCTCTGTGGTGAACTCATCTCGATTTGTTTGTGAATTAACTGTATCGGTCTCAGGCTGATCCTCAATAGCGAGAACAGAGAAACGCGACGGAGATATAGCCACGTTGTGTACATCATTAAGTTTCTCCCCTTGTCTACCTCTCTTAGTGGGAGAGACTGTACTCCACCCCAACTTTTTTTCCTCCTCTTGCTGTTTCTTAGTTCTTACACTTGGGATTTCTGGATTAGTTTCCACCTGCAAATCCCCATCTTTCGCTTCGTTTTCCACGTTTTCATTAGAATTGGCCTGCAGATTAGGGGAAGTTGATTCGACCACTACAATATCTGATCGTTTCAACAGAGAAACTTTCTCTGAGTTCACAACACACTTTTCAGCATTATGTCCCCATCTCTTGCACACGTTGCACCTAACAGGCAACCATGGGTACGAGAGCTCCACCACTACATTCTCCCCTTTCAGACTAAAATTATGGCTTCTTGGTAGCTCCTTTGTAAGATCAACTTCAACAAAGACCTTTGCCTCTTCGAAGTTTTTACATAACTCTGTATCCGGATGGAGGCGTTTTGGACATCCCGCCTTGCTTGCAATGAAGCTCAGACCTTTCCACGAATACATCGTATGTGGAACTTTCTTCATAATCACCCACATAGGCATTGTTTTCATCTCCGGTTGTGATTCCTCTGATATGGGAGACCACTTAGATACCATCATGGGGATATCGGCGATGTTCCACATCCCCCTTCTCAGAGCTCTAGCTCTGACACCCTGATCATTTATACGGAATCTCACCGACTGGTTGTCTACTGCAAACACATCAATTCGAACTGACTTGTCTCCCAGAGACCAAATTTTGTTCACAATCATATGGATTTTTCCCACATGAGGGGCTGTGGATAGGAACCGGCCAATGAGAAAATCCTCCCACAGAGGGGTATCGTTGATCACATCATCCGGCACTACCTGCACTCCATGTTCTTCCGAAACTTGTAGATCATATTTAGAAAGGGTTTTTCTGTTTTTCACAGCATTCACCCACGATACTTTCTTTACTTCCTGACCTTTCTGTGACTCCGAGAGATCCTTGTCCGTTTGAATCAACGGCGTCGAGATCGAGTCACCAGCGGCGGCACCGTCAGAGTCCATAGCTTGCGACAAAGATTTCCCAGAACCCTTCATCCATGTTGGGTTGATTGCTTGATGCGGCTCCGATTGAGCCTCCGGAATCGCCATGGAGATGGCAGAAGATCGCCGGAGATCTGGGATTGTGAGATCTCGCAGATCCTGAAAGTCGCAAAAAACTTTTTTTCAATTTTTTGTTTTTGTAATCACTCTCCCGGATTTCTACATCTTCCGATTAAGTTTTTGCATCCATTGAGCTTTCACAACTGTTATTTAATCTCTTACAATATTACAAATTTTAAAGATAGTACTGGTTAAAATATTCAAATAGTGACACAACACCAAGGGAGGAAGAGTCTATATAATACACAGTTATACACTTGTGTGTTGAATAATTATAAATAAAAAATAATAATAATAACACAATGCTTCTAACATAATATTTGTAAAAATTTATAGCGTATACAATTATAAAAATATAAAATAAATTGTTTTCAAATTTTTTATCATCAGAAATGTCACACTAACATTTAAACCATAAATGTCGCACTAAAATTTAAACCATTCTCTAAAATATAATGAAACATCCACATTAGCCATACATGACTAAAATTGCATTAAAAAGGCTTCATGGTCCATACCGACATCCTCAACCTTTAGTCAGCATATGTTGGTTGAATATAGCTTCGTCGGAAAATTTTGTATATATATTATCTACGTTTGTTTCAATCTTATTTCATAATATTTTATGATATACTAAGACAATAAAATTTCATATTTTTCTTAATAATGTACGAATATACATTTTTTAAAATCACTAATGGTGTTTTATTTTGTTTTAAGTCACTAATGGTGTTTTATTTAAAATATAGTTATGTTTAAAAATTTTTATGTGAAGTAATTTTTTTTTGGTAGAATGTTAAATTTGATGTGAAAGTGTTTTCTAAAATTAAAAACCTAAACACTGATTACATATATGTAGATTAAAATTATATTCCAACAAGAATATTGTTAGTGTTATGAAAGTCAAAATAAGGAGGAAGAAAATGTGATTGTGGAGCCCAATTTTCCTCTATATAAACAACCAAACCCCCTCATTCCAAAACACACCTTCTTCTCATTACAATCATAATTTCTCACATTCTCTCTCATTTCTCTCCTTGTATCAAGACTTTGTGGGTAATAAATTTTTGTCTTTATTATTTCCGATATAATAAATTATCATTATTATTATAACACGTTATCAGCACGATCGTTCTACGATATGGGCTATATATATATGTAATATTTACCCTGTTATAATGGCCGGGATACCCGCCTATATAATTTATTATTATTATTGTAATGGTTGTTTAACGCACCATTATTTTCTTAATATTACCGTGGGCGGTTTGTCGCCTCGTTATTTAATTTACCTGCACTATATCATGGCTGCTAAAAGCACCATAATTATTTATTTACTGTTAATATTATAATGGATGGCTGAGCCACCTGTATAATTTTATTGTTGATATTATAATGGATGGCTGAGCCACCTATATAATTTTATTGTTAATGTCATAATGGATGGCTGAGCCACCGCATATTTATTTATTGTTTCAATGTGGATGATTAAATCACCATAATTTTCTGATTATATATCTGTTTATATTATAATCATTATAAATTAAATATGCATATTTTTGTGTTCAAAATAAGATTGCGGTCTCATTTATTCCTCAGGCGAATAAATCTAGACTCATATCAACGTACATCTCCAGGAACCCCTGTTCCGTTAAAGAGCACCTTCTTGTCCAACTGGGAAGAAGTAGTACGGATTTAATTAAAAACTCAGTTTTTCCGGTAGCCTTTTTCATAACGGTCACAAAGATTTTTTCACAAATTTTTTACTCTCCAACGGCTACATCTAACGGCTATGAACAGTGATTTTCAACGGCTATGAACAGTGTTTTTCGATCTATAAATAAACTCATCCCTCACTCATTTCATTTCACTCATCGATTTCATATCTTCTCTCTTCTTCTCTCAAATATTTCACAAATATTTTTCATCTAATTTTTGTAAGAATGATGAGAATGATGATCCGTTTGCTTTTAATTTTCTGTGCGATTGTAACTTTTACATCGATTTATGGTCTTTGCATGGGAGATTTTACTCCGGCAGAATTTTCCTTAATCGTTGTTTTACTTTTTGTGCATTGTTTTTTCCTTGTAATTGCTTGGATTATTCATGTAAATGGCTCATTTTAAATGATTTTGTTTTAGAAAATCAAAATGGCAAAAGTTGAGAAGCTACAATTTCCAGCTCTAAAGATTACCGGAGCAAATTACATCGCATGGACGACTGATGTCGAACTCCATTTAGAGATGAAAAAATTCCAAACTCTATAAAAGAAAACATCGAATCGCCTGCCCATGAAAAGGCACAAGCGATAGTTTTCCTCAGAAAACATGTCGATGAAAATATTAAGCATGATTATGCTAATATAAAAGACCCAGCACAGCTGTGGAAAGCTCTGAAAGAGCGGTTTGATAACCAAAAAGATATAACTCTCCCTCATGCACTCGACGAGTGGAAATACCTGAGATTTCAGGATTTTGAGAAAGTGGAAGATTATAATTCCGCTATTCTAAGAATTGTGACACAATTAAAATATTGTGATAAACCTGTCACTGAGGCAGAAATGCTAGAAAAAACCTATACGACATTCCATAAAGAACACCGTGTTCTTGCAGAACTCTACAGGAGTCGCGGATACACTAGGTTTTCTGAGCTAATGGTAACGCTCCTACTAGCTGAGAAGAACTGTGAACTTCTCATAAAGAATCACAATTCTAGGCCAACAGGAAGCAAGGCATTTCCTGAAGTAAATACCACGGATGTAAAATTTCCGGAGAGAAAGGATCAAACCTATCATGGTCGTGGTCGTGGCAGTGGTCGTGGCCGAGGCCGTGGCCGTGGTCGACGATTTAATCGAGGACGTGGGAGAAATTATAACCCACAAGAGAGGAATTCATACAGATGGGTCCGATCCGAACAATTCCCAAAGGGAAAAGAACTCCAAGGGAGTTCCACCCAGAAACAAGAAAATGTATGTTTCAGGTGCGGATCGAAAGGGCATTGGTCCCATGTATGTCGAACTCCCCCACATCTTTGCAAATTGTACCAAGAGTCAATTAAAGGCAAAGGGAAAGAAGTGAACCTTACAGAACACTTCGAGGGTACAACTTACCTCGATTCCTCCGAATTTGGGGACGACTTCGATGAGACCATGATAATGGAACATTGATATGCTTGTAATATCTCAAAATAAACCATGTATAATTATTACTCATCTTTGCTTTGTTTTAAGAATAATGTTGTTTATACAACAAAATTAATGTATAATTATTGTGTGATTTTATGAATTAAGTTTACTATCTCTTTTTCTCGATGTTTATGTTACCTGCAGAAAATGGATCACAACACAAATAGGACAATATCCAAAAAGATGGTTAAAGAGATTTGTATACTAGATTGTGGAACAACCCACACTATTCTGAGAAACAAACAATATTTCTCTAACCTAAAACTGACAAATGTTATTGTCAGTACAATATCAGGTCCTACAGACCTGGTTGAAGGAATTGGAAAAGCCAGCTTTATGCTGCCAAATGGAACAAATTTTTCCATAAAAAATGCTTTATATTCTCCAAATTCAAAGAGGAATTTGTTGAGTTTCCAAGATATATACCTTCATGGGTATGACACTCAGTCAGCAACTGAGAATGGAAAGAAGTATATGTATATAACTTCTGAGAAATCTGGAAAAAGGCTTATACTTGAAAAAATTCCAAAGTTTCCTTCTGGCTTGCATCATACTTATATAGATGCAATTGAATCAAACCTTGTGATCAAAAGAAATCATGAGGATTTCACATTGTGGCATGATCGCCTTGGCCATCCAGGCACCACAATGATGCGCAAGATCATAGAAAGCTCACATGGTCATCCACTGAAAATCCAAGAGATATATCAGGGAAATAAAATGACATGTGCTGCATGTTCTCTTGGCAAATTGATCATAAGGCCATCGCCAACCAAAATCGATAAAGAATCACCAAAATTCCTTGAACGAATTCAAGGTGATATTTGTGGACCAATACATCCACCTTGTGGACCATTCCACTATTTTATGGTATTAATTGACGCATCCAGTAGATGGTCACACGTTTGTCTATTGTCATCTCGAAATATGGCATTTGCGAGATTTCTAACTCAGATAATCAAACTGCGAACTCAGTTTTCTGATTATCCTATTAAAAGAGTTAGATTAGACAACGCTGGTGAATTCACATCCCAAGCATTCAAAGATTATTGTATGGTAACGGGAATTGAAGTTGAACATTCTGTAGCTCATGTTCATACTCAAAATGGCTTGGCTGAATCATTAATTAAACGTCTGCAATTGATTGCAAGACCGTTGATCATGAGATCTAAACTTCCAACCTCTGTATGGGGACATGCTATTTTGCATGCTGAAGCACTGATTCGGATAAGACCAAGTGCATACCATAAGTATTCCCCACTTCAGTTGGCATTTGGTCGAGAACCAAATATTTTCCATCTCAGAATCTTTGGTTGTGCGGTATATGTGCCTATAGCACCACCACAACGCACAAAGATGGGACCACAAAGAAGGTTGGGAATATATGTTGGTTGTGATTCTCCATCAATTATACGATACCTAGAACCACAGACAGGTGATGTCTTTACGGCACGTTTTGCCGATTGTCACTTTGATGAAAAAGTGTTCCCGGTTCTAGGGGGAGAAAATAAGCAAGTAGGAAAGGAAATCAAGTGGAGTGTACCATCCTTGTTACACCTTGATCCTCCTACTAAAGAGTCAGAACTAGAAGTTCGACGAATTGTGCATTTGCAAAGTATAGCAAATCAGCTACCAGATGCATTTGCGGATACCAAAACGGTAACTAAATCTCATATACCGGCTGCAAATGCTCCTGCTCATATTGAAATACCACAAGAACGTGGGAAAGCAGATGATACACGTGAGCCTGAAACACGCCGGAAGCGTGGCAGGCCCGTTGGTTCTAAAACTAAGAATCATAAGAAACAAAAGAAAGTTGAAACTCATGAAACACCCAAAGTAGCAGAAAGTACTTTGGAGGAAACAAATCATGAGACTCATGATAATGTAGAGCATCAAAATCCAGAAGAAAATCATGAGATTTCTATCAATTATATCCATAATCAAAAGATATGGAAAAGAAAAGAAATAGATGATCTCGATGATGTTTTCTCATATCTTGTGTCACAAGAAATAAATGAGGAAAAGGAAGATCCAGAGCCAAAGTCTGTATATGAATGTCAAAAAAGACATGACTGGATAAAATGGAAAGATGCAATACAAGTCGAACTTGATTCGCTTAATAAACGAGAGGTTTTTGGACCCATTATGCTCACACCCGAAGATGTGAGACCAGTTGGATCTAAGTGGGTTTTCGTTCGTAAACGAAATGAGAAAAATGAGATCACGAGATATAAAGCTCGTCTCGTAGCCCAAGGTTTTTCACAAAGACCTGGAATAGACTACGAGGAAACGTATTCTCCTGTTATGGATGCAATCACGTTCAGATTCTTGATGAGTCTGGCGGCTGATGAAAATCTAGAAATGCGTCTTATGGATGTCGTTACGGCATACCTATATGGATCATTAGATACTGATATCTACATGAGAATTCCTGATGGTTTTAAAATGCCTGTAGCATTAAGTTCTAAACCAAAAGAGTTATGTGCAATAAAATTGCAAAGATCATTATATGGGTTAAAGCAGTCTGGACGTATGTGGTATAATCGTCTCAGTGAGCATTTAACGAAAGAAGGATATGTAAACGATCCTATATGCCCATGTGTTTTCATTAAGAAAACAGAAACTGGATTTGTAATAATCGCAGTATATGTTGATGATCTAAACATAATCGGAACTCATGATGAGATACAGAAAGCATCAGATTATTTAAAAGGAGAATTTGAGATGAAAGATCTCGGGCAGACAAAGTATTGTCTTGGCCTTCAGATTGAGCATTCTGAAAAGGGTATATTTGTGCACCAATCCACATATACCAAAAGAGTGTTAAAAAGATTTAACATGGAT
Organism: Isatis tinctoria; assembly: GCA_010577795.1. Taxonomy (NCBI): domain Eukaryota; kingdom Viridiplantae; phylum Streptophyta; class Magnoliopsida; order Brassicales; family Brassicaceae; genus Isatis; species Isatis tinctoria. The sequence continues at coordinate 28,453,407 of CM021246.1, read as the reverse complement.
AAGGCAACTCCACTCAGTACTCCCATGGTCGTAAGGTCACTTAATATTGAAAATGATCCATTCCGACCACATGAGGAAAACGAAGAGATACTTGGTCCTGAAGTACCATATTTAAGTGCAATTGGAGCTCTGATGTACCTTGCAAATTGCACACGGCCTGATATATCATTTGCTGTTAATCTTTTGGCAAGATTCAGTTCGTCCCCTACGCGAAGACATTGGAATGGAATTAAACATGTTTTCCGTTATCTTCAAGGGACCACTGACTTAGGATTATTTTATCCTAAAAATTCAAAAGGTAAAATGGTCGGTTTTGCAGATGCAGGATACCTATCGGATCCACACAAAGCCCGATCACAAACGGGATACGTTTTCACGATCGGAGGCACTGCTATATCTTGGCGTTCTCAGAAACAGACACTGGTGGCTACTTCCTCGAATCATGCAGAACTCATTGCACTCCATGAAGCAAGTAGAGAATGTGTCTCACTGAGATCAATAAGCCGACACATCCTATCAAGCAGTGGGATTCTCCGAGATACGGAGCCAACTATCTTATACGAAGATAATGCTGCATGCGTTGCTCAAACGAAGGAAGGATATATCAAAAGTGATAGAACGAAACATATACCTCCGAAGTTGTTCATGTACATCCAAGAACTCGAGAAGAATAAGGAGATTGAAGTGAGATATGTCCGTTCATGCGACAACGCAGCTGATCTTTTCACGAAATCACTACCCACCACTATGTTCAGGAAGCATGTACATAGTATTGGAATGCGTCGTCGACAAGATCTCTAAGACAACCTTAATCAAGGGGGAGCTTGCGCAGTTGTACTCTTTTTACCTTACTATGGTTTTTTCCCATTGGGTTTTTCAAGGTTTTTAACGAGGCAACAAAGGCGTTGAGGAGAGTATGAATATGACATTGGTCTCCAAGGGGGAGTGTTATGAAAGTCAAAATAAGGAGGAAGAAAATGTGATTGTGGAGCCCAATTTTCCTCTATATAAACAACCAAACCCCCTCATTCCAAAACACACCTTCTTCTCATTACAATCATAATTTCTCACATTCTCTCTCATTTCTCTCCTTGTATCAAGACTTTGTGGGTAATAAATTTTTGTCTTTATTATTTCCGATATAATAAATTATCATTATTATTATAACAGTTAGTAATTTCTATAAAATTGATCATTGGATGAAAACGTGAACAAGCAAACGAATTAAAAATCCACCATATGAAGAAATCTCCAAGTTGGCCGAATATTAATATTTCTTTTTGACATTCTTGTCATGTGTGATCCCTGTCTTAACACTTTTTGGTGTTTGAGATATTTTCGTGTAAGTGTGAAAGTGAACTTATGTGCTTTTGACCCCTGCAGCATTAATTAACTAATGCGGAATGATAAGTGTGCTTCTTTTGCACACCATTGCTCAGTTAACTGTATCCCCTCATCATATATGTACACGCATATATATGCCCATATACGTAGATTTTGTATTTAACCACAATTTTTTCTTCAAAATTCAAAATTTTAAACCCTTATGTTTTCGAATAAACCTATACTTTATATAGCTCTTGAACAAAAAAGGGAAAAAGAAAAATACAAACCCGTAGTAACAATCTAGCGGCTGTTATATATGGGTGGTGTGCTGAAATATATAAGTATAATCGTTAACACTTTTGCCACCCGCTGAATCTAGAAAATAACAATTTATCTTTAATAGATCAATATGACAAACGTGTACGTAAAACTTAAAAGATACTATTAAATTTGTGCAAGCAACCTAACTAAGGTTGCTCGTCCCTAACAAAAGTTGTTAAATGATAACAAATGTAACTCAATGTGTACCAATACTTTGGAAATGTCGTAATCTTAATACACTGAAACACTCTTTGGAATAGTTGACTTTTCTTTGTATATGTTTATGCATTTATTTTATCGAAACAATCATATACTATCACCTTATCAGATCAAGTATTAATTACATTTTAAAAGAAATATTTGAAATATAATTATATTTAAGAAAAAGTAACATATGCGTTATTACTTATAATATAAGAATAGTCCCGTTAATTTCGTCACAATTCCACTAGTTTTGATTGGTCTCTCCACTGTGTAACCACCCACCACTCACATAATCACATTACATATCCAGTGTTTACGGTTTTGCTTACCAAAATAACAAATATTTTTTTTTTTTAATATAGGTTTATGACAACGACCGGCTACTAAATGCCCGTTAATTTCCAAAAAGGTAAATAACAATAAGTCATATTCATTTTACCAAAAAATAACAAGTCATATTCAAATTACATACTGAATCTCTTTTTGACGTGGGTTAACTTCACTCGTTGGTTTCTATTTCGAAAATTGACAATTGACTTTGGTGATTCTCTTCCATGCAAATACCAAAAATTGACTAACTAAATTTATACGGCCTGTGATTTGGTTATTAACTTTTGTTTTAAAGGCCAAAAGTTTACTGGAGTCTTGTCTCTCTCTCATTGGTTCATTTTAAAAAGAATATAATCATTGAAAAATATATTTTTACCAATAAAATCACTTAATGAATGATGATGGCACAAGCCAGAAAAACGTTTTCCTAAGTAATAAGGGGTGCAATTAAATATTTAGACAAAGAGGGTATATTAAAACCGAATATAATGTTGCTAGAATCATGTACATATAATAATATAGTACAAAGTTTTGTGTTTAATATATCCATACTTCTCATTATGAACAACAATAAGTGAAAGAATAACAGAAACCAGCTGAGCTCGAACGGCTAGGCTACCCTACAGCCCAAAAGCTACAAGCTGGTCCCTCAAAATCTTTCAGATTTCTAGATTGACCCCCATAAAAAAGGGAACTAGCAAACCGCACCCCAAGAGAAAAAAAAAAAAAACAAACGAAGAAACAGAGCAAAATCCAAAAAGAAAAAAAAGAAACACAAGAGGAGAAGATTCCGGGGACGTATATGCAGAGCATCCCACTGGTAAATCTCTCTCTCTTTCTTCTAGAAGCTTCTTCACCATCACGTATATGTATTCGTGTTTATATACACCTAGCCAGTCACGCCTGCTCCGCCAAGTCATTGGCTCCGATGAATGTGCCGTGAAATCCGTACGGAACCCTTGACGGAAGTTTAACCGACGCTTCAACATCCAAGCTAACGGCGTTAACTATCTGTAACTCCGATTTCCATGTCTTCTCGTCGTGAACGAAACAGAGGATGTGGCCATCGTCTTCTGCTCCGTTGTTGTTCTCGTCTCCGGGGAGAAACAGAGGCTCTCCACCGTAACGGTTATCGCCGTAGATATGTTTCTTGACTTCTCCTGTAGCGAGATCAACTTTGGCGAATCCAGAGACTTTAGGCCACGGCTCGGCTAAAGCGAGATAAGCGAATTTGGTTTTACGGCCGAGCATGTTTCGGTTGACCATCCCTGCTTCGAGGTTGACTTGCTGCTCTCCGTCGGCGATGATCGGACGGCGAGTTGATTCTCCGGTTCTGAGGTTCAGGCGGATTTCCGAGAGGACACTCTTGAGGTTCTCGTCGGACTCGTTGAAAATTGAGTCCGGTGGAGTCATACACGACCCGATCACGACGACTTCCTCTGTTTCCGGCTCCTCCCAAGCGTTCCAGAGGTGGAAGCAGAAGCAATCCGGCGCTTCAATCCACCTGATTTTCGACGAGTCCTCGGCGTATTTGTCTAGAATACCGAATCTTGCAACCTTGTCCTTGTCGTAAATCACCGGAGAGCCGCCGCGGATCATCTCCTGCAGCTTGAAAACGACTTGTTGGTCCGGTATCACCACGAACTTCTCTGTTATCGCGAAATCGTGCATCATCGTCGCCTGATCAAGCTGGATCTCGACGTCCGGTGATTTCGTCCCGTCCGGCGAGAATCGGAAGTACTTCAGGTAAGGTTTCGAGACGACGTCGTAGCTTAAAGCGAAAAGCTCGCCGGATTCCGGGTCGACTTTCGGGTGGGCGATCATTGTGGATTCCAATTGCCCGTCAAAGTCGTACCGGCCAACGGTTTTCAAGTCTCCACCTGGAGTGATCCGGACATGGTAAGGCAAATCGTCCTCCGACATCGCCAATAACCGGCCGTTGAAATAGACCAAACCGGCGTTAGCTACTCCGGTTCCGTGTGCCGGGTCGACTAAACCTGCTGCAGCTCTGGCGTAGAAGAGCATGAGTCGAGCAATACCGGTGTGACCGTGAAGCTCGCCGATGGCTTTGGGGAAAACCGGTCGACCCAGTTGACGTTCCTGGATAAACCGGTTAGTCTGAGTAAAGCGGCAAGCGTAGCTAGCTGAACCGTCCTCGAATTTGACGGCGTGAACCATCCCGTCTCCGTCGAAGAAGTGGTGACCAGTCACCGGCTCGTGAAGTGGATTTGCTCCGTTGCGCACATACACTCCTTTGATGGAATCCGGTATTTTCCCGACCACCGGGAGATTACGCCGGACGGGCTGTTCGTTCACCGGAGCGAAATTTCCGGCGATCTGAACACTAGGATCGGCTGTTTTAGGAAGCGGATGCTGTCGCTCGTGGCTCACGAGGAAACCCTCCGCCGCGTCCAACGCCGCCGCCGCTGCTCTCTGGAACAAATTCATCTGTTTAGTGTCGGGTTCTTTGGGTTTAGGATTAACAACAATGGCGGGGGAGTTGGAGGATTGCTTGGGGAAATGGAGAGCAGGAGGAGTGTGAAGCGCAGAAGAAACATTGAGCTTTCGTTGGACACGACTTGTCATGGGTATGGAGCAACAATAACTCAAGTCGGAGCTTTGAGAAGACGATAATGGCGGCTGACTATGATAGCCACCGACCCATCTTCGAGAAACCGCCGTAGTCGCCGTGAAAGAAGCCATTTTTTAGAGTATGCGTAGTCAGTGTTGGTGCTTAAAAGTGAGAGTTCGATTTTGAGATTTCTAAAGGCTCTGTTTTTTCTTTCTTTGGGGCTTTTTGTTGAAGTTGGAGAAGAGAGAAGAGAGAGTTGGTTTGAGAGCAACGAAGTGTTAAGGGTTTATATAAACCGGGAGGTGGGTAAGGGGAATGGTGGGTCCCATCTGGTGTGGCCACGTGTTGAATCAGTGAGGGAAAGAGGAATGGAGTGAGTGGGTGTTAAGAGAAAAAGGGTACTTTGGGAACAAACAGAAAAAACAGAGTGATATGTTATGGTTCAAAGTTGAGACCTTTCACACTTAGACAAATGCATCCACGTCAATCTTTAACTCCCTTTGTCTTTTTTGTGGCTTCTTCTGTTTCTAAGTCTGTTAACAAATGCTATCAGTCTTTGGCAACTGGAAGATACATCGGTCGTGGAACCTCTAATCTAATCCTCCTGTGAGATCGCTGGTTCGAAGCATTCTAAGGCATAAGTTTGTCCACCTGAAATTAGTGTGCAAACAAGTTCTAAAACAGTTTGAAATGAGTCTAAAGAAATCGATGAATAAAAGGGATACGTTTATATGACTAACAAAATATTTATATGCATTTATTGGCAAAACGATGTTTCATTAATTACAATCACCAACTTGGCTTATGTCGTGGCTCAAGAGGTTCTTGTTTGTTTGAGAATTCCAACTTGGCCTATTCACCTCCACATGAAAATATCTCAAAACTTTGCGTTCTACGTTTCTACATTTGATACGGTCTATTGGTGTTAAGATTAAAAAGACAGGTATTGGAGTGTTATTTGTCTTGACTAATGTGTTTGTGTCCGTACAATTGATCCAGGTTATATAATTTACATCTCCGACCGTTCTTAATTGCACCGACGCAGTCACGCAAGCAATAAAACATTTCATGATCTCATCTAAATTCTACCTCTGACATCATTCTGTAACTTGCTCTATATTTACCCGAATAAAACAAAACATCGTCCCACTACTACTTAGTTGTAGCTCATTTAATTGTCTAATTATCCTCGAAACCAGTTACCCAAAAAATCGTAACTTGAAGAAATGAACAAAATAGTTAATTGAACACTAATGCTCTACGCAATTTATTAAAAGTCGGTGTGTTACATCATATAACTTGCTCTGTAAGATGTTATAACTTTGACTTGTCTAAGTGATACTGTTATATTTTTGTTTTTCACTTAGATATCTGTTGACGAGGTCTATGGAGATGTTCGACCACTCCTTTTTCTATTGGGTCAACACTCAAACAGGAATGCTTACATTTATGTTCTGTTCTTTTGTCATCAGCTTCTTACATTTATGTTTATATAAATTTTCCCAAATACTTGTTGGCAGCAAATAATACCCAAACTATTTTTTTTCCAACATTGTTCCTTTTAAATATGTTCTTTGTATTTTCAAGATACGTTATTTAGGTCACCATTTAAAGATTGAAATTTATGGTACATACTTGGATGGTGCCTTTAAAAGTCGAAGCACAATATATTAACTTTTGTATTCTTAATCATAGTCTAGGACCTCGAGTATATGAATACGGAGTTACTTGTTTATATTATATAATGACTCGAGTCATATTAATTAATATGAGACAACTAGAATTAGAAGAGTCTTGAATTTGTGGGCATTATATGCGGACACATATATAAATGAATATAAATATTTACGAAACTAACTTCGCATATTATTTAACGAGGAAACATACTTCACGTATAAATTTTCTAGAAACTCCGCCAAATAGTTTAATAGAAAATAAGCATATAAAAATCGAAAGGAAGAATCCCCTCACCAAATCAGCTTTGTATAATCATGATATGTATCAAAGCAAAATTTTGCATTATAAAAATTAGGTGTATTTGGACATTCTGAAAAGGAAAAACAAACGCTTCGAAAATAGATTTAAAAAAAGAAGAAAATAACACGTAAAAAGATGAGTAAAAGGACATTTGGGTCTGTATTGTCTCACTAAACTCCGATTGGACCATTATATGTCGTCTTAACTTTCTTTCTTTTTCTTTGTGTTTTAGTTAGAGAAGTGAAATCAAATTGGTTTGGTACGTCGTTAGTGAAGAGGACACGTTTTAGAGATAGCCCGCGTATTTGCCTCATAACCGAGTTCTCCCATATAACACGTGGCTCCCTTCTCTTTTTCACTTCCACTCTCCATCACGCTTGCTTTATTTTTTTTTCCTCTTTTTTATCTTCGTCTTTTTTTCATATCATTTCTTCTTTTTTCTTTTCTGATTTTTTTTAACAAACTTCTTTTTTTCTTAACCGCAACACCTAACTGTTTAACAAAACTGTACTTTCAAATTAGATATATAACATATATATATATATTATCAAACCGTATTCGTTTATGACTGAATAAATTTAAAGTTTATAGACATAATTAAATATTATAAATTCTATATGTACATTCGAATCTAACACTTACCAATGGATCCATCCAAAATATGAATATATCATACTTTTATTTCTATACCCAAATAATATACAGCTCAATTGAAACAAAATAATTATTCTTTCAATTTAGAATTAGTTAATACTTAATGAGTTAGTTCTTATTTTTTATATACTACTAATACTATCTATTTTCCTATTGATTTATGTCTATTATATACTACTATTCTAATATCATTTATTTTTATGTGATGCTTTAAATATATATCTTCTAAATAATTCATAACACACCTAGCTTAAAAATCACTCGTTAGACGTTGATAGTATGTTTTTATTTTAATCCATGTTACTTAAATCAAATTTTGTTTTACTATCATATTGACTTTCGTAAAATCTTCAACACAAAATTAGTAAACAATAAATAAAATTCTAATAGGATGGAAGGAATCCGTATATGTTTGTCTGTTTTGTTTTCTAGTATATGATTGTTGATTCCATCTCAATAATATTTCTAACATAATAAATAACTTACGCTACAATTGATTTATACGACTACAACAATATGTTAGAATGAAAGTAAAACTTGAAGATGACGAATCATATTTAAATCTTAGAGAAATGTCACTACTTTGTTTATTTTTTAATTAGTTAGTTATTATCTTAAACCGTCAAAGTTAGGTATATACTTTTAATCCATCTTCACTTATCTATTCTTTTTTTCTGGCAACCACTCATATATTACTATGTTCTGAAAATCGATCTAATGGGTATTACACGTTTCTTCGACAACTCGGTTTTGAGATAAGTCCTTTTGGACTTCACACGATCTTATGTTCTCTAAAAAAAATTATACGCATCCTAAATCTTTGAAAGTCTATCTTATGTTCTCTAAGAACATTTGTCTACGCATCCTAAACTTTTTCTAGACTTTCTAACCTACAGTTTTTTTTTTAATCGACTATAACTCGCACATTTCCAAATTTGATATTGCATCGCATTGTTACTGATATAAACTAATAGAATAGAAGTACGTACTGAACCTAAATATTATTAGAATATCCACATTTTGACTATCATTTGAATATATATATTCATATATTATATATATATTTAGCTTATTTTTTTCTGGAAATGTCTAATATAGTATATGAGGTCCTATGTTATAGAGAAAACATATTTAACATGTCATTTATATAGTATATGAGGTCCTGTGTTATAACATAATGAGTAAAATTCGAAGAATTAGGTTTCCTTGACGCCAATAACATCATGCCTAGCTCATTCATTATAATTATGATCACCCGTATTATATGACTGTGGGTTACTTGATTATTTTAAAAGCCAAATATTAACATTGCGAACGACATAGGCTTATCTACCAAATCCTAGAATATAATGTCGCTAAAAAAAAAAAAGCGATGTAAACCTATATATATTATACAGCCTCAGCTAAAAAATTAAGTCTAAGTGGGATTTTTTTTGTCTCCTTTGATTAGAGTCATCAATGACTCAATTAAAGCCCATGAAAAGTGGAGAGAAAAATTAAAAAAATAGGAATAACAACATACTATATTATAACATTAACGGTTGATTCGATCATCCTTACTATTATATTTTATTAATATATACAATTTCAGTCATGCTCGTGATCTTAACCATCCATTCTTTTTAGTTTTATAATTTATAGAAAGATACAAAAAAATATATCTTAAGTTATCGCCACGTCAGTTTTATCGACACCTCATTTCTAATTTGAGTGTCTTATTATCTCTTAAATATAGATGTAGTGTGTACACACGATGCGTATACTATATATGTATGTATGTGTGCATAACATGATTTCGCGAAAGATAGCGAAGATGTTGAATATAACGGACGAACTCGTGGCTCACGAGACACCTCATCAATAATCGTATATAACTAAACAATTATATATATAATATCAAGTTAGTCTATTGTACTTTAATCCTCCTTAGGTTAACTCGGTTAATTGTAACTTTTTAATATTTATGACGGTACGCAGGTTCTTAACCATGATTTAATAGGTGGATATATATACACAGATGTTTTCCTTTTCATTTTGTTAAACTTAACTGATAGGTACGAACTTTAACGACTATTTGTGATTTTATATACGAAATGGTTTATCATCAATATTTTTACCATAGAAAACAAGTTTCTCTATATACTAAATATACGATGAATTTCATAAATTGGTGTCTAGGCTAATGTTCAGAATCGGAACGTATTTTGTGAGTTGGTTCAAATCTAGGTACCTCTGTAAACTCTATAACTGTATATACGTACTAGTAACGAATGCTACAGTCAATTCAGGTCAAGATATTAAGAAGAAGACATTATGTGCTCTACGTTTTGACACTACCGAAAGCAGGATGATGAGTTTGGATCAATAATACAACACTAACTGAACTGAATACTGATAACATACATAAAATGATTCAAAGAATTATTAATAAAAATACATCTTATCCTCCTTAGAATGGAATATTGTCAGAACCCTAATAGATTAGACGTGGTTCAATGGTTTCGATTTTTTGGTGGGTCAAAGGTCGACTCGTTCACGTCACATGTCCCATTAATAATTGTGTGCGCCAATTATATCCGATATAACAATTCTGCCTATAATTGAGCTCTTCTGCAACACTTTGAACCCGATGCTATGTGACACTTATACGACTATTTTTACTATTTTTATCTATTAATTTGCTATATATGTTTTATCTAGTCAGATGTTAACATAGTACCGTTGGTCTTTAACAAAAATAAAATAAAATAGTATAACTATTTTTTTTAAATATGTCTTAAATAATACAATATGTTTCGGTGAAATCAGTCAAAACACACATATATATGATGGCATATACTATCTTTATGCACATAACGGTAATTTTTTATAATAGTTGTTCCTTAAAAATATGGCGAACCTTAACAAAAAACCTTTAAATTGCATTAAAAAAAAAACCCTTTAAAATTGCATAACCTAATTTTTTTGTGCGAAACTCAAAATGCAATCGGGGTCAAAAAGTCCAAGTTTATTTGATCGTGACACGCGTACAATTCGTATTGGGTGGCATCTATCCGACAAAAGATTTCGTCACCATGTGTTGCGCACACACATGTCAGACCATGTAACATTGAAATGTCCTAACGCAGTTTCAATTTAACTTTTCTTTTAAACGTGCAACTTGAAAGTTGTAACTAGTTAACTCGTAAGGCTAACGAGGTCAGAATAATGCTCTCCATTTTACAATAACTGTTATTTGACGGTTTTTGAGTACATTTTAATGGAAAACAAGGTGAAAAAAAACAATTAAGAAGATAACAAAAAAATGTTTGACTAAAAATATTTAACATATAAACTATAACATATGCCAAAATATCCTTATAAATATTATAACATTCTATTCTATTATACAATCATACAATATATTTTAATTTTACACATAAATTATAACACATACAGATGATTCCAAAAATAAATTTGTTTAATTTATTTTAATTTTCATATATTTATATAATGTGAAAATATATTTTTTTCTTGTTTGAGAATAAGTTTTCATTTAGGTTTAAATATTTTGCGTTATTATTTTAAAATATAGATTTTCATCGCGTTACAAAACTATTACAAATTCTTCATCTTCAATCCTTATAAACTCATAGAGACACTTTCTGGATTCAAAAATATTGATTTTCATTTAGGTTTAATTATTCTGCATTTAGGATAATTTATGTAAAAATGATAAATTATGTGGAGTTCAAATTTAATTTTTTTTAAAAATTGAATATTATTGAACTAATGATCTGAAAATGTATCTAAAACACATTGTTATTGTATATTTTTAAGTAGTTAATTTTTGGTGATCTGAAGGTGTTTTAATAGAGTTTCGAAATTTTATTATTTTAAACGGAATTTAATAAGTTTTTGATAATTTTCATATTAAAATTTTTAACATTCAAAATAATCTAAAAATTTAGATCTTAAAAGTCACTAAAATTTAAATACTTCCAAATCCCCTCGAATTCCATACTGAATATCTCTTTTTTGAATTTTGTTAAAAATATTAAATATATTTGTTTAATTCTATGCAAATTTTGAATTTATTGAAAAGTTTGTGACGGCTAGTAATATGTAGTCTATATCAAAATTTGTTAAATTATTTTGAATCTTCGTATTAAATATATTTCTTGAAAAGAAAAATAAAAGATTTAATATGCACATTTTTAACTAAAATCTTATATTTTGAACTAGAATCTTCTATTTTGAAACATAATACGCATTTTTGCAAGATAATTTATCCATCGAGTCAAATCCCAATTAATGTAATGGCTTACACTGACAGGTGTTGACTCTTGTTTGGCCAAATTTTTTTTTATATATATTATGGATCCGATGCAGAAGGGAATTAACGCGTGTGTATATATATATATATATCTTTGTTTCATACCAAAAAAATATATATATCTTTGTTACACATTAGTTCTACAGTTGAAAAAGTTGGTCTCCAGATTATTTTGTTTTTTCTTTCCTTTTTGCTGTCATTTTTAGCACGTGCAGTATATATTTAATATCTTCATACGGAAATTTTTGTCTTAGGTAAATGCTGGCAAAAAATACTACTGTAAATAAATAAATGCAAAATACATCAAAGCTAGTACCCTTTTTCTGAACTTTATTAAGGCTAGTACTTGATACAAAGGTCTGAATTTGTTTTCAAAAGAATTATCCTAGATCAATGCAAAAATGTAAAAGCTAATACTTGATTGGTTGGCTCCATGATTGATGAAATAATTATAAACGTTTTTAGATTAAATCTGAAATCCAAATTCCAAAGAATACATTTTTAAACATGAAAAATATATTTTAAACTAATAATTTAAAAATTAAGCGTTCATATTTTCATGATAATATCCAAACGGTCCATCCCCTATATATAGTAAAATATTATTTATATTTAGAAAGTATCACATATATAATTTCGTCATTACAATCGTAGATACAATAAGATCATGTAAGATTGATATCAAATATTTATAGATTTAGTATATTCATCAACACATTTGGTCACTTAACGGCATTAGTAACATAAAAATTAGTTTTTAAGACATGGTAGATCTTTGACAAAAAAATAAAAATAATACATGGTAGATCCCAAGGTTAGTCTAGGTCTGTATTTTCCTGAAGTAGTATATATCTTATAAACTGAACATATTTTTTCTATATATAAAATTCGTAATACTAAAATTCATAATAGTTATCAGATCAGAATGATACACCAACACGAATACGTAAATAAGTACGCATAAACAATTATGGATATCCGTTGTCCAAGAGTTGGGTATATTCTAAATGGATAAGAGTTTTTTAATTTTTTTTTTGGCGTGGGCTATTCCCATGTTATTGGACAATATAGAGATAAAAAGGCTGCACCTGATAAAAATAGGACCTCCACTCTAAATTAAACAAAAATAAAAATAAAAAAGAACCGTGGATTTACGGGCCCACATTAGTCTTCTGCGTGTGGGACCCAACCAAAGTGCCCCTTAGGCTCCTAGGCCTTTAGGCCCCCTGAGTCCCTGACTTTTTGTTAGCCTTGCGCCGACCGGCCAATCAGCGTTCAGCTATACAATTCACATACATGTGCTGATTCTTATTTGTATACTCTATTTCTCTTCCTAACCATCCGTGTTTATCATATGTTTAATTAGATGATTGGTTCCCTGCTTGAAAAAAAAAACAATGGTGGAGGACCTGGAGGTTGCAAAATGATATTGAGAATATATATAACATATTCAGATATAAACTTATGTCATATGTTATGATTTCGTTTAATTGGTATGCACGAAACATATGTTTGTTTTTTTAATATTGGAAAATACGCATGTAATGAAAAATTAGAGTATGATAAAGTGTTTATAAAATCCCTAAAGATCACCAAAATTTAAAAATGTATGTATCGAACTCGATCACTAGTACTTTTGGAAAGTTAGACCAAACAATTTTTTTTTAAAAAAAAACACATGGTCTTGTTTTGCAAGTTTAATTACATAATTCGAACATATAAATTTGTTAAGGGAAACTATATGATCTAACCTTTTTTATACTAAATGATATGCATAAATAACATCCTTAAAAAAGGTGACAAAGAAAATAGCTTCTCCCTCTACGTTTTTACCATTTATCTTTCAGAAACTTGGTTAATGGAAACTTTAATTTCAAAAACTTGTTTCTGACACCAAATAATTTGAAGACTAGTCCGAGCATTGTTTTCCACTTTTCACTCGAAAATTCTTCGTCTTGATTCATTTTAAAATTCCGTTTAATGATGTCTAATATGAAAGTTTAAGTTCATTGATATTTATATTAAAATAGATTTTTCTACTCACAAGTTAATTTAATATTTCACAAGGTAAACACATATTTTTTTATTAACATATTAAAGTTTTTAGAACCTTGAGAATGTTTCAAAAAGTTCTTTTTTAAAAAAAAAAAAGATAACCAACATCAAGAGATTATGTTGAATATATTGTACACTAATCAATTTGGATTCACTAGTTTTTTTTATTAGAGTTTAGCGTTTGTAGCTTAGCGTTTAGCTTTTTTAGTATGGGTTCACCAATTTTGTTTAAATGTTAACATTTGGTATATAGTGTTCAGAATTTATAGTTTAGGGTTTAAGATATTATGATATATGATTTAAATTTGTTAAGTAATTGTGAAAATATAAATATATATATACTAATTTTAATGTACTTAAGTATTTTATATAAGTTTATATTGTATAGTTGTATAAAATGTAACTTTTGATTTAAAACAATGATATGATGAATAGTAATTATAAAATGTTAATCTTTCGAATATTTATATATAACTCAAAACTATTTTTGAATAAAAATTGTTAATGCATGAAACATTTACTACTGATATATATCCAAATTGCTTAGTCAAACAAGTTAGATACCATGCAAATGTCTTCTTATTACTCGAATATATTTTTTAACTATCTAAGCTCGTTTTACCAACCATCATTTTGGTTGTGTATATTAAACCAATCTGAATTCTCTAACAGCGATTTGACACGCCTGTGAACAACAATGCCATCAGCCAAAGAACCCTAACATCTAATAAAACTGAATTATCAAGTATGCAGTTATATAGTTTTTCTTTTGCAAATTTGTAATCAAATGGATCAAAGACTATTATTTTTAGTATCTTTAAATATTTCACATGTTTATATGTGAATGGAAATATGCGTTGGCCACGCGGCCATGAATCCTCTATGCGGTTCATGTGAATACCCAGGGGAGGCTCTGTCTGCGGGGTGCACCCCCACCCGGGGGTTAGGTCAGGTTCCATTGTGGCCCGGGTTTAACCCTTTCCTTTAAAAAAAAATATGTGAATGGAAATAATTGGAGCCAGAATGTGTGGGTATGACGACATTGGAAGTTTGACCAAAACCTACTTGGAGAGAAGAGCACAAGCCAAAGGGGGCAACAGACTTAAGGACATGTTTGGCAGGTGTCAAATCAAGTTTCTGTTACTACTAAGAGTTGCACAGAAAACGCCACAACATTGGGTCCTACTCCAAACACTGCCTTATTTATCGTGCGCATGTGTTTTTCTTTGGAATATATACTGGCTGACATTACTATCAGATATTTTTCCATTTCCATCAACAAAATTTTTCTTTTATATATGGGTATATGCAAACTAAATTAAAGCCGTGCGTGCCGTTGAAATGATAAAAATATAGTAACCACATTTTATAAACGAAAAATGACGAAGTTTGAGAATTCAAGGTACTTAGCTAATTACTAGATAACCTTTTAGATACCAGTCCAACTCCGGCGCCGTGTCAGAACTTTAGAGTAAAAAAACAAATGATTCCCTAATGATATATATAACTAATATATAAAATTGGGAAACAAAACTTTGAAACAGTGGATGTAAAACAAAAATTAAGGGTGTTAGAAGAAAAAAAAAATTGTGGAGGGAACTCAAGCCTCTATCGAGGGAATCATTCAAGTGTTTGATGATTTTTCTTACTGCTCGGGTCTGAAGATCAGTGTAGAAAAATCGACACTCTATATGGCGGGCATCAGTGTTCCCACACGTAATGCCATCATGTCCACATTTCCGTTTGAAACTGGTGACTTACCGGTACGGTATCTGGGTCTCCCGCTCCTCACGAAGGGGATGACAAAACAAGACTACCAGCCACTTATTGAAACAATTCGAGGAAGAATCAGCTCCTGGACCACTCGCTTTCTGTCATTCGCTGGCCGGTTGCAACTGATCAAATCCGTCTTAATGAGCATCATCAATTTCTGGTCAGCTGCTTATCGATTACCAAGTGCTTGCATAGAGGAGATTGAGAGACTGTGCTCTTCTTTCCTCTGGTCTGGACCAGATTTAAATTCAAGAAAATCGAAGTTGTCTTGGGATGAAATCTGTAAACCGAGGGCTGCAGGCGGTCTGGGCTTAAGAAGACTAAAGGAGATTAACATTGTCTGTGGTTTGAAACTAATCTGGAGATTACTCACTACCAACTCACTCTGGTCCCAATGGGTTAAGCTGTATACGCTTCGTAGTCACAATTTCTGGAACTTAGCGACAAACTGCTCTTTAGGATCATGGATGTGGAAGAAAACCCTCAAACTCTGTGACCTTGCAAAGTCCTTCTACAAGAAAGAAATTGGTAATGGCTATGAAACTCTGTTTTGGCATGAAAACTGGTCTGATGCAGGGATATTGTTAGACCGATGTGGAACGCGGGCCATCATTGATCTTGGCATAAGGGTCAACTCATCTGTGGGTGATGTGATGAGCTCACATAGACGAAGGTGGCACAGAAGGAATGTCCTTAACGAAATTGAAGACATTATTGATTCTTCTCGGCAACAACTAAGACCTACCACTGCAGACATTGCTCTTTGGCGACGATCGTCGGGCTTTCTTCCGGTATTCTCCACACGTGAAACATGGCTGTCGTTACAAGAGCACCACACGTCTCATGATTGGCCACAGGGTATCTGGTTTTCTCACTCCACTCCTAAATTCTCCTTCATCACATGGCTTGCTATGCTTGACAGGCTTAGTACCTGTGACCGAATGAAGAAATGGTGCCCGGAAATAGACGTCACCTGCTGTCTCTGCAAATCGGAGCCGGAATCTCGAGACCATTTATTTTTTGAGTGTTCATTCACAGCACAAATATGGAGCCAGCTCACTAACGGAATCCTGGGCGCTAAATTCACTTTGGTCTGGTTGGGGGTAAAGCAACTCATCACTTGTAAGACTCTTGACCAATCCTCTCTATTCCTGATCCGTTATGCCTTCCAAGCAGCCGTATACTACATCTGGGGTGAGCATAACAATCGACGTCATGCCAAGGAACCTACAACTCTCCTCAAACTTTGCCGAAATATTGACAAAGCAGTCAGGAATCGCCTCAGTTTACTCCGAAACTCAGGAGACAAAAACTTTCAAGAGATCCTAATGCATTGGTTTGCCACTAGAGTCTGATCGTTTTTCTATATTCTTTTTGTAATCTCGATCCTATTCGCTCTCTAAAAGAGTCCCAACAGTTTTTGGTGAATAAATTTAAAATTCATACAAAAAAAAAAATATTGTGGAATCTAAAATAATCAAGTTTTTGTTCTCAGATTTTTTTTTTGAGCCAACATGACCTGATCAATAGTCATTAATATACGACTTACGAGCACATGAAATCAAACACCGGTGGAAAAAGCCTTGGAGGTGGCCGCTTGACCACTTGTCTAAAAGTACATCTTTTTTTTTTTTTTCTTTTCTATGTTCTAAGAAATTCTAGACCAAAACTCATACAAGTTACAACTCTTTAATTTGGTTCCATACAAGAGTATGTTATATGTCACGTTCTAATGTTACTATATGCTGAAATTTTTAGGTATCGCTCTCGGTATTTTTAGTCAAGTTAACGACATTAGATCAAGGTTTAAACTTTAAAATAATCAAGTCTACTAAAGCTTTAAATACTTTAAAACAAACAAGGAGAAAATATCAATTTTTATTATGTTTTTGCTGTAGTTTAATAACTGATATCAAGGAGAATATGCTTATCGCACATATGTTCATCATAATTTCTGTTTATCGACATGTACTGAACTATTGATTATGTCATTAACCTTCCACGTTATATATAAGGTGAAAAAGGCTTATAGATTAGAGTACCAAAAGAAGACATTTATTAAATCATTTACTTTGTTTAGATTTAACTAACTTTGCTATATTAGGCGACGATATTAATTACTTCCTCCATCAGCCACTAAAGTTGGTCAAAGTTCAACGTGCGTATACATAGAGCACTAGTTCTAAGATCACAAACTCAGAGTATTACGTCCATTAGTATTTATATAATCGTTTTTTTAATTTCGTATGCATCGATAACAATCCTTGTCATTAATTATCTTCTCCTGATAAGATAGATATGGCAAACAATTTCATTTGTAGTTTGTTCTAAATGATATTTAAAAAAACTAATGAGCCCGAGTTTATGCTCCTTTACTATAGTAATCGACATGGCATATCCAAAAAAATTAAATAGTAAGCTCGACATTCCAGAATTTGTTCGTATGTATTGAATTTTTTGTCTAATCCCCTATATATTATTTGAGGATCCTTTTTAAAAGACTAACATTTACTTCATGTGTTTATTACAAGAGTGCCATCCTTACTTATATTAATTACATATAATGCTATTATATGATTTGATCACTTATATTAATTATCACTATTACATAATCAAAACTATGATATATCTCATAGAATCTAATTAAAATAAAATACAGTTATTTATTCATTCATAAAATATATAACTTTAATTATGTATTTGACCAATATAATCAAATAATTTTATATTAATATATATACCATGTTTATTAAATAACTTTTACTTGAAAAAATATATTATATTACAGTATAGTTATTCGTTTTAACTTATATTATGAATTACAATAATAACTATATCACTTCATAATAATTTATTTACATAATCTTATAATATATATTTATAATTCTTTAATCTTTATTTAATATAAAACTTATAAATACTTTTACTTTATTAATATTATATTATAATCTATAATATAATAAAATTATATATTATTTTTCTTAAAGATTATAATATAATAAAAAGTATATATTATTTTTCTTAAAAAGCAACTTACAAGCAATTTTAATATATAAATAAAAATCACAAATTTATATCAACTTACCATGATTATCAGATATATTTATTATAGTATATAACTACAGCTATAATAAATTTCATTGTATTTAAACATAATTCAAATTTCCTAAAATAAATCAACATAAAATATTTGATTTGTATTGATACCAATCAGTAATAAAATTATGGTAATGAAAAATCATTCTGTTTCTAAACTTAATTAATAATATAGATTAAAATAAGTAACCACACATTTAATTAAATAAACATATAGTAGTTGAATTTATGCCTATTCATATCAATTTAAAAATAAATTCAGATATAAATAATATGCCATAATTATCTACTCTATCAATAATGATAGAAAAATAACTGATTTTTTAGCAATGTTATCTTATATATGATTTAATTGTTTTGCATTTATTAATATACAATTTTAAAAGATTTTGAAAATGTTGAAATCATATTATATATCTATATAAATGACTATAAAATTATATTTAATTAATATTTATATAAACATTTTACTCCGCGCATGACGCGGGTTACTACATAGTATTACTTATTATTTGATTTGTACTTGAAAATATCTAAATTATATTATTTATTACTTGTCTTAATATCTAATACTGCCTTGAATAGTGCTCTATGTATTGAATCTACTGCATTTCTAATTTTTAACCGTTGCGGGAAATTATTAAATAGGACCAACGAACTAAACGACCACAAGCACGCACTGGAGACGCAAAACACTTGACTAGTTTATTTTTTCTTTATAAAAGCACAATCTTAATGTCGGCGAACGACCAGTAAATGGTACTCCAATATATATTATCACTGAATATCCTTTGTCTGATTGGCTAATTTGAATAATAGTTTATTAGTATAAATCATCTCTACAATATTCCCACCGTCGAATCGTTGTTCTTCTAGAGATATACGTGGTGAGCTACCGCACCCGAAACCGCGTTCACGTTCAAGATCAAGAGTCACAAAACATTATCGAAACAAATATAATTAATATAAATAGTGATAATTAATTTTGGGAGTGGGGTTTATTAATTAGTCCCCGATTTTGTTATTTTACTCAAGAGAACACTTATACCTAACTATATTTGTTTTTAAAAGTACTTTCAGCTAATGCTGGGCGACGAGGGCATTGTTTTGTACCACAAGGATTTTGTGCAGTACTAGTAGATGTCACTAATAACAATAATTTATAATAATAGCAACATTTACATCAAGCAATAAGATACATAACTCCACTCTTAGCTAGTTCTTTTTTTGATGTAAGAAAATCTGGTCTCTTTACAAGTTACAAATGATTAGTTTGAATCTGGTCTTGCTGCAAGTTTTTTTTTTTTTTAAAGATCAGAGATATATAGACCCAAGTCCAACTAATTATTATATGGAATACAATATTGACAATTAGTCAGATCTCCGATTTTCTAATGAAATCTAAGTTATGGTCTTATTTTTTATCTGATCAAATGGTATATTATTTAGATAATTTCACGTTTGAGAGAATTCAACCATTGACCAAAGACCAATTGGACAACTCTTCATTAAATGGAAACTACTAAATTACCACTATTTGATGATGTTTCAAAAAAAATAGTTTGATATTTTTTTAATTATTAAAAAGAACAAAATTTGTTATGGTTTTAATTTTTATATCATTTTTCTGAAAAAGATATTCCCACGTTATTATTTCCAACCGTTAGTGCAAAATAATAAGATGAATCGGACCACACCAGTTCCAATCAAACCATATATGAAATTTTTGAATTAGTATTGAAGATTAAGACAACAAGAAGATGGCACTGAAAACGTGGAGGGAAAATCTCTGATGGTGTTTGGCAAAACACGTGACTCGACAATTTGCATGACCACTTCTGTTGTAGCCGTTTGCTTTATGTAAAAGCAGTGATGAGTCATTTGTCGTATATCAGACCTGACCAGTCTTGATATGGGGACAAAGCGCTACATTGGGATTCAATGAGGTGGAGACTGCAGTGGTTACTAGGTTAAGTCACCACTATAAAAGCGAGTGAGACATTTTTTGGAGAGAGACAAGACAGCGAGAGCAAAAGAAGACATTTCATTAAGAGTATAAGCTTTACATGAGTGTTCTTGTGAGGAGCTAGAGTAGAGAAAAATCAAAGTGTAACATTTCATTCGTGTCTTTGTATTTTGATCTCTTGTAACTCTACTCCTAATCTAGTGGATTTCGGGAGGAGGTTCCCGGCCAGACGTAGCAACCCTTGTTAACGGGCGTGAACTGGATAAAGTTCTCGGTGTGCTCTGTTTTTCCCTCTGCTCCATTCTTTCTTTCTGATCTTGTTTCAGTTGTTCAGTTCGTTCTTGTTTCGTCGTTGAGTTTCCTTTAGCTGCTCTGAACCTCACAGAAATATTACATGGATAGAATTTGCTTATGAACTATTAAAAACATTTTGTAGATTGTAATAACTAGTTACAGATGATCATATATTATTGAAACTAAAGTAGAAAAATTCGAACTCTAACCTATGTCCCCGAAATAAATCCTAACAATCATTAAACTAGCTACCATAAAATAACTAAACCTTTCTAAATCCAAATTCAATCAAATACAAATATTGTTACGTTTAACCAAAAAAGCAAATCACAAATAGTTTTTAATGGTTTAACTTTTTTTTGTTATTGGTGAAATCAAAGAGTGAAAAAACAAAAGTTTTAATTAAATTATGAACTATTTTTTAAAAATATCCTTTCAGAACTAGTATGTAATTTAACGTTTTGTATGTGTGAATATATAACAAAACTATAAGAGATGTGACAAAAAAAAAAAGATCTTCATTCTCGAAGAGCTTAGGTGTCGTTCATTTATTTGCACCGAACCAACAGTGACTTATTGAGTTGGTATGTAACATTCCCTTTGTTTGACCTAATATAGTATTTAGAGGAGCCTTATCTTTGTAAACCTTTTATAATTTCCTTTTTGATCTTTGTAGTCTTTGGTTCGGTGTACTCACTACAAAAAAAAAGGGTTATTACATCATTTATTTTTTATGTTTGAATCACTTATAAATGATGTAAACGATATTTGCATCACTTATAAAAGCGTCTTAATATTTGATGATGTAAACAATATACATCAGTTTAAACAATTGTTGCAAATATTTGTATCGATTAAAGTAAGCGATGTAAATATGTGTCAATTTTGAAAAATGATGTTATTATTTATGACGGTTTCAATAACTGATGTTAAATGTTTATATCACTTGTATATAATTGATGTAAAATTTGAATCATTTTTATAAGTGATTCTAATTATTGCATCACTTTAATTAAACGATGAAAAATATTTTATATTTAACAAAATTATTTACACGAAAAATATTTATTTTTAAAAATATTTATTTTAGTTAATTATATAAAAAAAAATTTAAAATGGTTTATATATTTTTATTGTAAATTGATTTATAATTAAAATGGTTTACAAAAAAATATATGATTTACAAATTAGAAGTAAATCTAATTAGAATAACAATTATTAAACTAAAACTAAACCAAATACCTTAACCAAGCTTAAACCTATTTACTAACTAAACCTAAAAACAAAACCAGCCACGTTTCTTAACTACGCCGCCTTCAACCACCTCCATCAACAACGAACTCGGCCATGGATTCGATAGGGACTGAGAGAAACTCAATTTCGCAGAGGAAGAGCTTGTTTGTGTCGGATCTGTAAGGTCGTGGAGGTCTCCATCAAGCTTCTTCAGCTTCCTCCACTGCACTCAACCACCACTGTTAATGCCGAGACCACCACCATCAAGCTTCTTTACTGAGAACAAAACACAAAATCAGATAAAGAAAAGTTATATGATTTGTGAACAACAAAGTCGAGAACTGAAGCCACAATCACAATTCGCAAATACCTTGGGAACAAAGGAAGAAAGACGAGTGTGGGCCTCGGATCCAGGAACCAAAGCGAAATCAAGGAAACAAGAGATCACAGAACCGGTGAGCTTCCGTCTTAGCCCGACGGTGAGGCGCACAGCACGAGCAATACGGCGGTCTTCTTTGGTGTACGAACCAGTATCGATCAAAGCTGCAATCTCTTCACCCTGAATCATGCAAAAAAAAAAAAAAAATATTAATTTGGGTCTTCAACACTTCATCTTCTTCTCCCCGTATTCAATTAAGTAATCCCAGAGATGGTGAATTAATGGAAGCTCTTTTACCTTTATATCGAAAGCATGCGTCTGATTTCTATCTTTCTCTTCCTTTTTCTTTCTCTTCCTTTGTCGGATTTTACTCTTTTTACTGTATTATCTTAACTGGTTTCAATTGGTTGCTGAGATCCAAAGACTCAGAAATGAAACTCGGTTTCCACACAGTCGCAAATCTGAATTAGGTTATGAGATTAAAGAAGAAGAAAATATCAATTAAGAGTTTATATGCGTTGTTTGTAGAATATGAGAGATATCGAATATGAAAAGAAAAGATAGTGGACGAAGAAGAAGGATCGTGATGGGCAGTTTCGAAGTCTTTTTTAATAAGTATTATGATTTTAAAAAATTAAAATTAAAAAAAAATAAAAAAATAAAGAAATATTAAAATCGACTCTAAATTACATAATTATCTAAAATCTAATTAATTAATTTTTATTTGCATCGCTTATTATTGATTTAAATTTTGTATCAATTTTTAAAACTGATGTTAACACTATTTTCAAATACATCGACTGTGTAATCGATGTAAATTTATATTTTTGCATCAACATTTAATAAGTGATACAAACTAATAGAGATTTGTATCAGTTTTAATAAAATGATGCTAAACAAGTCAATAATAGCATCAATTATGATAATTGATGTTAATCCATATAGTTTGTATCACTTACTAATAAGTAATTTAATTAGTATCACTTAATTTTATGATGTCTTTTAAGTGATGTAATATAACCCACTTTGTTTTTAAAGTGATCTTAACATTATTTAAAAATACATTAATTCTTGAAATTGATGCAAATTTATATTTTTGTATCAAAAGTTTTTAAGTGATGCAAATTAATATAGAATTATATCATTTACAATAAAATGATGTTAAACATGTAAATATTAGCATCAATTATCATAATTGATGTTAATCCACTTAGTTTGTATCACTTACTAATAAGTAATTTAATAAAGCATCATTTAGTTTTCTGATGTTTTTTAAGTGATCTAATATATCCATTTTTTTGTAGTGACTTAATCATACTTTTCGGAATGAGTAACGACTGCTTTTGATATGAATATGATGATATAGTTTATACCATGTATTTTAATTACAAAATTAATCAGAAGATCTTTATTGACAAAGCTTAGCCTACTTACGTATAAAAATTACGAGAAACAATTACAGGATCGGATATCGATGTAAAGTTTAAAAGCTAATTACCTTTTCTAATACAGTATTTTGTATTATTTACTTATATTTAGTTAGGAAGGACAAAAATTAATACATTGATTAATTTTCTCATTCTTTGATCTTAGTAAAGCATTCTTTTATTCTTTAGTTTATTCACTCGTAGATTTAACCAAAAACACTCTGTTTTGAATAGTTTAACATTTAGTTTATAAAAATATTGGTTACTGAAACATTTTAATTATCTTTTCATCTTCAGTAGCACCGAAACAATAAAACAACATTTTTTTCTTGGATATTTCTACTGTTTTTATTTCTTTTCCATTTTCCTTTCTATGGGGTCGGGTGGGGTGGGTTGGGCTTAGGTCCTAATTGCACTGACTTGTATTGTTTCTTTTCTTCAATTCCCCTACATCTTTAAACGTAGCTTCAAAGTTCAAACAAGCGAATAAATATCTTAGACCATTGTTTATTACTTTATTCACATCAAAAGACATGTGTGTTGTTTCTATTTGAGTCACAAATCCTTTTTATGTTAGATATTTTGGCTTAGTTATAATATTATATATCTCCAAAAACTTTTAGTCCAATGGTCAAATTCTTGAAATCATGTAGACATCGATCATTTTCGTGCGTGGATCTCCGTTTCTATATGATGTTAATCTGTTTCAAATCCAGATAAACAACCAATTACTATGCCAGAAAAAAAAAACAATTACTATACAACATATTCCATCTGTTAGACTCGTTTATTACTTTATTTTCTTATATCAGAAATAAGCCATATATATGATAGCATAATTTTTTACATTAGCAATTTGCTAATATGATATACTCAATGTTATTTCATTCTAGCTATATTAAGTAAACATAAAGGTAGAAAACAAACTAGCGAAACAAATGATCTAAGCATACAAAAATCAGTATGTTTAGTTGAATACATTGGTGAGCTTGTAACTATATCAAGCAAATTAAGAGACATTTTTTTTGAAATCGGATATTTGTTTCAGAGGATTCAAAACTTCAGTTTCTACTGGATACTTTATTAACTACTAGAATATATATAGTTTTTTTTCTTTTCACTTTTTATGATTAAATAAATAGAAACGAACATAACCTCCGCATTGTTTCGACTTTTCTCAAAGAGAGAGGACAAAATAAGTTATGATTAAAGAAGTGCGTAAAATAAGAGAGAGAGACATTCACTACCTCACTTTCATTGATTCATGCACTCCTTTCATTTTAATAGCTCTCTTCCAATCAAACTTCTTTTTCTGTCCCACTCTCTCCATGTCTCTTCTTCTTGTTTTAACTACTTTTAAAAAAAAAATATTTTTATTCGTCTTGTCCAATCAATGCATGTAGTTGAATATCTACCTATTTTAAGATTCAAATTACAAGAAAATAAAATAAAGGTCTCTTTCGAATTCAATAATTTCTCTACTTAATATAATAAATCCTATATTGGCGAAGAAAAAAAAATACATTTCTCTCAAAATAAGATGGTTAATTAATATTCTTTGGGTAAAAATATGGACAAATATTAAGTTTATATCCTGATTTAGACAAGTAACATCACTTTAGCGCGGAAAAACCGAAAGTGGACAAAAGTTGAAAAAGGTACGGTGATTGATGATACTCTCATATACGATTAATAAGTCGTTTTTATCAAGCAGTAGATTAAAGAAGAAAAGAAAAAAACAGAGGGAAGGTTCTCCAACGGTTCAAAACTGCCGCCAAATGTACGATACCGTTAATTAAAAGACACGTCATCGTTCGTAGCTTCCGACAGAATAAGACACGTTGAAGCAAACGTGTCCGTCTCACCAAGAAAACTACCGACACGTGGCGAGGCGTGATTTTGTTTTGATGCGTTTCATAACGGTCAATCAACCGACCGCACTCGATGAGTTGAAACTTCTGATTGCTTTAATAATTCGCTAACGGAATCCTATAATCTGACCTCTTCTCTTATCCCATGTTATTATCGGTTCTTTATCGGTTTAACAAAAAAAAAAAAAAGTTAATTCAGATTCTATAAAAATTGAAAGTATCATTTAGCTTTGAAATTAATTACCGATGCATTTGAAACTTTAATTTCGTTACCGCAAAATGTTCCCTTCTTATGATATCTCTGGTGTGATAAAATTTAAATAGATTGTATAAAAACCCGCTGAATCTAATATTCTTAAAAATTAAAACAATCGTGTTTTACATTCAATTTTTTTCTAGTATGTATAATTTTCCTTTGGAGTAATATTTTCATGAATTTATTATGAGCTTGATTTTTCCAAATTGTATTAGAATTTTTTTTAAATGCTCTAAATAGTAAACTTTTTTATATGACGACATCTTAAACTTAAATTCAATACTGATAGTAGGTTTGCAGTTTCTTTTTTTTATCATATGTTAATAAATAATCATATAGTAGAGTGAAATAATTAACGTTTGAAAGTTTTCTCTGATGTATACCAATAAAGTAATTTACCATCACCCTAATTAAAACCACAAACTTAAAATTTCATAATTTTTTGGTTTGTTAAAAAAGGTCACAATGTTATTTAAAAACATATACTTTTTTTTCAAACATATACAGTAAAACTTTTATAACTATTAATGATAAAATTTTAAATCTTATTATTTTATAGATATAGTAGTGGATAAATAAATTAAAAATATCATTTTTAGTCCACATTAAAACTTTTTTGAACGATGTTATATTAATTTTTTTAAATGTATATAATAATAAAATTGACATACAAACTTAAAATTATAAAAAAGTATTTCTTATGATGAAAATAAATTTAAATAATATTCTTACTGTATGTTTGTAAAATGATAATATGATAAAAATAAAGATAAAATGAAAATATTACTAATATATATTTGAAAATAATTACACATAAAATTAATCACTTCTGAATTTTTTTATAAATTTTGGATTCAAATAAAATAATCATTATCAATAAAATATTTTAATGTAATAAGTAAAATCACATTAAAATTATTTTAATGTATTACCTTAGTTATATAAAATTTATAATTATTTTATAATCTATTGGGTTTATATTTACATAAGAGTTTCTAAAAGTTATTAATTTATATTTTTTGAATTTTTGTTAATTTTTATATTAACATAACTCATAACCGAGAAATATTTTTATAATATTTATTAATTTATAGAAGTCTATCTATATTATATTACACTGTTGAATTATTTGTTTTGAATCTTTGTTCATGAAATAATTTTTACATAAATATTTTTATGTTCCTATGTATTTATTAACTGCGTTCCGAAATTGATGTTTTATTGGATGGACTCATTTATTCGAAAGAAATATGATATTTGTTTGGGTAGTTCGTTAAATGCAAACACATGTATTTAATGAAAAAGATGGGCCACGTTTATATATTCTGTATCTTCCTGTCAATATATACTAGGTGATTCTCCCGTGCTCATGCACGGGTATGAATATTTACAAAATAACTCACTTAAAATTATTGGTTAATATTATCTTTTATTTATTTATAAGTTTCTATTTGCTTTGTCAGCTATATGTAAATAGAAGGTTTTTTTAATAATTTTTAAGATGTTATATATCTTATTAAACATATTTTGGTATAAGAATTTAGATAGGTACCATTATTTGTTTTTAGAATTAGTATGTGGCATATATTCCTTTGAATTGAAATACAATTAATTTTTTTGTTCTATTTAGGCTAAAGTTATTCAGTTTTTCATCTTAGATTTGTAAAGCTATTATTGTAAAATCTGTCTATTGATATGCTGTTTAGAAAGCTCATGCATGTATATGAATATTTACAAAAATAAATGTATCATAATTCTTGGTTAATATTCACTTTTTTATTTTTTATTTTAAAATTTTCCTGTAATTTATATGTATGAAAAGAAAATGAAATATTATTTTAAATTTATGATGTTATCTTAGTTAAACATGTGGTTTCATGTATAAAAACTTGGTCAGTCCGGTTCTTATTTTTTTAGTTATTTATTTCGATTTATAAATAAATTTCTGTTATATATGTTTGGAAAAAAAGGTCAAAAGCAAATATTTAAATGTTGATCGGTTCTTTGCATAAATGAACTAAACTGATATTTTGCTGAAAATTTATGAACATATTGTCTGAATTATTTATTTTGAATTAACACTTTTCATAAATAAAATTTATTTGGAATAACTTTCATATTTTTAACGTTTCTTAAGGAACACTTTAAACGTTTTTTAGATATTTAAAATATTTTAATGTTTCTAAATACCTCTGGTTTATTCATTATCATCACAGTCTTGATTTATTTGAAATCTTGATCATTTTAATTTTTATTTGGAATCATAATATTTAAATTATTTTAAAGTTTTTTCTTTTTTAGTATGATTTTAAAAAGATTTCCTTTTTTGGAATTAACGTTTCTATATCTAATAAAATATTTTATATTTAAAATTTATTTCATTTTTAATATTATTTTAAAAGACTTTCCTTTTTTGTAATTTACCTTTTTTTTATATATGCAAAAATTATTTTCTGTTTTAAAATTATTTCCTTTATTAAGGACTTTCCTTTCTGTAATTTTTCGTTTTTTATATATGCAAAAATTATTTTCTTTTTTAAAATTATTTCCTTTTATTAAGGACTTTCCTTTCTGCAATTTTTCATTTTTTTATATATGCAAAAATTATTTTCTGTTTTAAAATTATTTCCCTGTATTAAGGACTTTCCTTTCTGTAATTTTTCGTTTTTTTATATATTCAAAAATTATTTTATGTTTTAAAATTATTTCCCTTTATTAATGTGATTTTGAAAAGGAGAAATCATTAAATAAAAAAAAATTAAATTTTTTTAGTAATGGTAATTTTTTAAAAGTTATTTTCTATTTAATATGATTTTAAAAATATTTTCTATTTTTTTAGTAATGTAATTTTTTTAAACTTTCCTTTTTTGTAATATTCGTTTTT
This sequence comes from Isatis tinctoria, assembly GCA_010577795.1. Classification (NCBI taxonomy): domain Eukaryota; kingdom Viridiplantae; phylum Streptophyta; class Magnoliopsida; order Brassicales; family Brassicaceae; genus Isatis; species Isatis tinctoria. Next base: position 28,424,474 of record CM021246.1, on the reverse strand, counting down.
TATATCTATACAAAAATTATTTTATGTTTTAAAATTATTTCCTTTTATTAATGTGATTTTTAAAACAATTATTAAACAAAAGTATATATTAAAAGGTTTCAATAATGGCAAACTAATATAATAATTGGAAATCATTAATGGTATCATTGTAATCGACCTTGTAAGAATTAACGTGAGCGCGACACGTAAGAAACTGACTTCTCAAATAATATTATAGAGATTATATAGTGTGTTGCATTAATTGCACCTACCATTTGTAGTCAATGCTTCTTTTAACTATTAAAAGATGTTTTCGTAGAATATAAATTGTTGAAGGAAGTTTCTTAGAAACTTGATTTGCAAGAGATGAAGAACTCAATTCCAATTTTGTTAGCTCGAAGCCTCGAAAGAAAGTTTGGTACGTACGTTGGTTGATTTGGCATCTTCTAGAAATCTTCAGATCATTCGGGAATCTATTTTCATTTTTTTTTTTAAGACGGGTGGAATATGATTGTATAGTTGTATAATATTTACACGTGAATGAACATTATATTCTCAAAAACCCAATAAGTTTTTCTTTGGTTAATTCACTTCCGGCATCAGTTTTTATTTTCCTTTCCATTGTAAAATTAATTTATCGTTCTTTTTAAAAAATTTCATATTTGATATCCCTCCCGTTGATACCATTATAAAGGGTTATCAAAATATTATATGCACCCCTGAAATTCAAAATATTCAGTGTACGTTGTTATTTAATTCGTCGACAACACGATATTATTGCGGTAATAAGAAATAAGTATACGCCCATAAATAAAGTTAGGCCCAACTAATAAAACCCTACATAAATAATAGGGCCCTAAATGATATATTCCTTATTCGACCAGTCATATTTGAGTTTCGAGAAATACTGATGGGTCTAAATGGCCCTAGACCGTTGGAACCTTCAAGCAGTTGCATTATCCTCCTTTCCTTCTAAACCCAAGAACCTTCAAGTGAGCCACATGTCAAACTTAAATTGTTCTAAAATTGTTAGATCCCAAAAAATTTAATGGTAATGCAAAGATGTTGACCGAAAAAAGAAATGGTAATGCAAAGATGTCGATTCTCTTTTATACTAACCTTGGGTTTTTTGGTACACAATTTTATTAATTAAATTGGAATTTTTAGATATTTAGAATACCGAGAGAATTATGGCCGAAGGTCTAAAACTCTTAGGGTGCAAATGGTGATGTGCTGAAAAATGAGAAGAATAAAATTAGTGGAAAATAAATAATGGAATTGGTTACTTTTCTTCTAGACTTTTCTTCTCTTTTTATGTAGAAGAATAATTTCTATTGTAACTGTAGTTATTTTCTCACTTTTTGGTATGGTCCACAATAACTTGAAGAAATTTAAAATTTACTCAAATAGTTACTTTTAAGAGGAACTCAAAGTAATAGTCAATTCCACTGATTTTTATTCTTCTAATAACTTAACAATTTGCACATTTAATAGTTTTTAAAAGAGGGTAAAAGAAAAGATAAATATACAATGGCCAACGTGTGTAAATATTTAAATTTATGATCGAAAGGAACTCGTGTCATCAATTGCTTATATCAAAACAAAACATAAACCGTATGTGTCATGTTATTCATATTACCTGTACGATACGAAAAGAAAAGAGATCGACACATCAATCGTTCTTAGTTTGGCGTCAAACATACACAAATAAATTAAGATTTTGATTAGGTGGTAATAAGACAGGTTCTTTTATCTTAAAGAAAAACCCTATTTTACTTTGTCACTAGGTGATTCTCCCGTGCTCATGCACGTGTATGAATATTTATAAAGTAACTCACTTAAAATTATTAGTTAATATTATATTTTATTTATTTATAAGTTTCTATTTGTTTTGTCAACTATATGAATTCATATAAATAGAAGATTGTTTTAAATAATTTTAAGATGTTATATATCTTATTAAACATTTTTTGGTATAAAAATTTAGATAGGCACCGTTATTTATTTTTATATTTATTATATGGCATATATTCCTTTGAATTGAAATACAATTATTTTTTTTGTTCTGTTTAGGCTAAAGTTGGCTCAATTTTTTTTATCTTAGATTTGTAAATCTATTATTGTAAAATTTTAGTTTATTTTTTGTTTAATTATTTTTCTTTTTCAAAATCACATTAATAAAAGGAAATAATTTTAAAACATAAACTAATTTTTGCATATATAAAAAAACGAAAAATACAAAAAAGGAAAGTATTTAATAAAGGGAAATAATTTTTGCATATATAAAAAAGGAAAATTACAAAAAGGAAAGTCTTTTTGAAGTCATACTAAAAAGAAAAAACTTTAAAATAATTTTAAAAATTAAGAAAGTAAAACTTCCCTTTATTTATATAGATATGAATACGTTTTCAAAAATTTATTAAAAATAAAAATTAAGACTTTCTTTTATTTTATCTCATTAAGGGTATGCTTGTAATCAACCACTATAATAATCAACGTGAGCGCGACACATATGCAAGTGATTTCTCAAATAATATTATTAAGATTCCTATCTTTTTAGTTAAGTATATTAAATTTTTAGTAACAAAAGACTATTGAACAACTAATGGTTTAATTATGTGAATAATATTAAAATCATTAGTTCCGTAAGAAATATGCCTTTTTCTGTTGGCAATGAAATTTTAATATTATTCATATAATTAAAACCATTAGTTGTTCAATAGTCTTTTGCTACGGAACTAAAACAGAAAAAGCATTAATCTACAAGTCTCGTGCTGCGGATCAAAGTAATTCTCTAATCCTTTTATCACATAAATAAAATATTGACTGTAATAATAATAATAAAATTATCAAAATATTTATTTTTATCCATAGTGATATTTCATATAATTTATTTAAAGTTGTAAATATTCACAAAATTGATCAATTATTTAAAATTTTATCTTATATATAATGTTTTATACTATTTGAATTATCCATTTTAGATAGATAAAAAAAATACTATAAGTTTTTTCATATATAATTTAAATATAATTATGTATTTATATATGTTACATTAATAAATTAAATTTTCTTTTATTAATTAAAATATTTTATTATAAAATAGTAATTTTCAAATATATATTATAAATGCGTATAGTATTTTTAAATCACATTTTATCATTTTTTATTATTCAAATATATATTTTGGACTGTTCCGCATTTGTAGTACTAGATTCGTTAGATACTTAGATCCACTTTTATTTTACTTAATCCATTTAATTTGTTAAATCTGCAATGCCTGATACAACTTTTCCATTGGAAGTGTCTTAACTAGGCCTGGGCAAAAAAACCGAACCCGAAAAACCGAACCGAACCTGAACCGAAAAAGTAGAACCGAATCTGAACCGAAATTCGTAAAATACCCGAACGGGTCCGAAAACCCGAACCCGAACCCGACCCGAACCGGAAACCGAATGGGTACCCGAAATAACCGAAATACAATTATATACCTAAAATATTAATAATATTTAGATTTGATATAGCTTATTTATCCTAAATTATAATTATAAATCCAAATATATGAATTACTTTTAGATAAAAATAACTAAAATATCAAAAATAAATAGAATATATGAAATTTTTAGTTATATTTGTCAAATTTAATTGATTTATATTTAAATTTAACTAATTTTTATTTTCTTCTTATAAATGTTCGGGTACCCGATCCGAACCCGAATAGAACCGAACCGAACCCGAACCCGAACCGAAATTCTAGAAACCCGAATGGGTCCTAAATCTTCAAACCCGAAAACCCGAAACCCGAATGGACCCGACCCGAACCCGAACGCCCAGGCCTAGTCTTAACTTTTGAAGAATCTTTCGTAAAACATCAACGTCACGTGCGTATATAAATTATTTTGCAGATCTCTGTAACCAATTAAACGCGTCGTACGTAATCATTTTCGTTGAATATTGGCAGATCCTCCCTTTGTTGTGACATGTCAAGTCATTTGTCTTCAACCGGGCGAAAACGTTTTAAATATTGTAGCAATCATACATACTGAAATGCAAGTTGAAACCTTGTCATATTTGACCTACCTTTTAGTATTTCTTAATACTAGATTACTAGTTACATGCCTCGTTATGACCATGCATTATTTATAAAGTTGTAATAACATGGGTGCAGTCAAACATGATAACACTTTTTTTGGGTACGAGAAACATGATAACACTTGTTAACAACACTTTATACAAACAAAAAATATAATAAACACTTTAATAAATATGACAATTTTTCTCTCTTCTCGCCAAATGTATCCCTTATAATAATATTATTATTCGCCTTATATTTTTTTTTGTATTATCGTTTTTATCAGTCGGTGATCCGAATGTAATCTAACTAATCTGATGGATGATCAAGGCCATTCTATTTACCGATGTGTCACATAAAAACTCATTATTTAAAGAATTCAAACCAAGCCTAAATATACGAAGTGGCCCACGTGTAATTTGTACTTTGATAGAGGAATCGAACCTACATCACCGTACGATAGAATTTACAGAGAAATATAATTACCCCTTTACGATAGAACATAAATATTAATGTAAATTTATCTTTCCTTCCCCTTGCGTAATGAGGGAATAGGGATTCTTGAGAACCACCCAATGATGTTTATATTGAGAAACATATAAGCACGACTGTAGTAGAATCACTAAACGAGAAAAATATAATAACCGACAAATCCATAAAGTTCTATTTTGTTTTTGGTTAAAGAAAAATCATTAAAGTGGAAAACTACATAAACATTTATAAACTCACCACGAAGACGGTGGATTCTGTTGTTGAATAATCAGGTTCGATATATCTGTCAACAATCCAGAATCGCCGAGATTTCAGAATAATTAAAAGATATAGTTTATTTAAATAAGTACTGGAGAGGAACGAGAAAAACGAAACTTATACAAAAAAAGAAGAAGATAAAATCCTAACAAACTCAAAGATTTTTGCAGCAGTAGCAGCAGGCAACGGACATATTAGTTATTTAACGAGTCTACGACACAAAACAGAGAGAGTAAAACAACACAATGGAACTATAAAAGAAAAATAAAGGAAGAAGAATATAATCAGAAAATGGAATAAAAATTAAAGCATGGTCGATTTTGTCACTTTATATGATTCCTCTAACATATCAATTTCACTTGACTCGAATCACATCGAAATCTGAGACAATTATAAACTGTAAGGTCTATTTGCAAAGATAAAGAAGATAGAGGGGCGCAAAGATGATTAAAATACGACTCCTCACGACAAATAATAAAAAAAAAATGTCTTCACTCATATGAAAGTTAGCGTCTTTGCAAGTAGAAAAGGCCAAAATAGAGAGCGGCCAAAACGGAAGCAAAAAAACCTCAAATCATTCCTTTCTTTTACTTCCATCTCCTCCCTTCGCTCATCGCCATAACCACACAACAGAGAAAGCTTTCTGTAATCGCAAACTCTATTTTCTCCCCTAATGAGCTGATTAGTTACATTTTGACTCACCTTCTGATTCATACAATATCTACGAGATCAAACACTCTCGTGTCTGCTTGCACTAATCTACGGGGATTTCTTAAAATGGGTTTCAATTAAAAGTGTCACATTTTCTGATTTAGTCGAATTTCGCTCATCATCTTTCGTCAAAGTTTTGTTTTTTTTTTTCACGAAAATTTACCGAAAAGAGAGAGAGTTCGTCTCCCTTGTTTTTGGGCGCTAATAAGTTTTGGCAATTCTGTTTCTCTGGGAATCTGATCCAATGGCTGCGATCACTGAGATGCCGACTGATGTTGTCAACGATGTTCATGAGATTAGTATCAACAGCGATGGCGAGAAGATGATCGACGACGGGATTGAGAAGAGCTCCTCGATCACGGGCTCGAAAACCGAGACTGAGTCCGAGCTCAAACCCGAATCCGAGTTAGATATGCAGAAGCTTGTGGCGATGTTCAAGAAGCTGAACCCTTTGGCTAAGGAGTTTTTCCCTTCTTACTACAACCCCAAGAAGAACAGTCAGACTGGCAAAGGTAATCAATTTCTCTCGGGTGATGATTTTCCGACGGCGAAGAAGCAATCCGGTGAAGAGTTTGATCCTGATGGAAAGAAGGATGACAATACCCGGAAGGTATAATCCTGAAAGTTTTCGTTTTTTTTTTAATGATCAGATAATTTGGACTGATCTGATGATTTTCAGTGTTAATATTGTTGTTGGTGTAAAGCTGTAAACTTTGGTAGAAGGGGTTTGCTTGTGTTAGTTTTTTTATATTCTGTTTTGTGATTACAGAGAAGAAACAATTATAGCCAAGGGAGGAGGAGGTTAACTGGAAGAATTTCGAAGGCTCAGAGAGAGGATAGTATTAGGAGAACAGTATATGTTTCTGACATTGACCAGAGTGTAAGTTTGTTAAAGTCTTTTTAAGGTTCTCGAAAGAATCAAAAGTTAGTTTGCATCAATGTAACTGAATTCTGCTTTGTAATTTAGGTGACTGAGGAGGGTCTTGCTGCCTTGTTCAGTAACTGTGGACAAGTAAGATGATCCTTGAGCTTTAAATGCTGGTTATATCTTTTCCCCTTCGTGGTTTTTGGACAATGTGATTAATTTAGACAAAGTTTTTGAGTCTGTAAAAAAAGGTAGACTATCTGTTGAAAGTGAGATTCTGTGCCAAATATTACTGCAAAGAAGTTTTTATGATCTATATATTTCTTTGGTGGTATATGATTGCTTGGGAAGTAACGGTGAGTTCTTCTTCTGTGAAGGTTGTTGATTGCCGAATTTGTGGGGATCCACATTCAGTTCTTCGATTTGCGTTTGTTGAGTTTGCTGATGACCGTAAGTTTGGCTCTTGGATTCTTGAAATGCATTAACAAAAAAAAATTCCCATGTCAGTCTTTTGTCCCATCGTAAGCATTTACATTGTAAATTTGTTTCCACAGAGGGAGCAAGGGAAGCTTTAAGCCTTGGTGGAACGATGCTCGGGTACTACCCCGTGAGGGTCCTACCCTCAAAAACTGCTATTCTTCCAGTGAATCCCACATTTCTCCCCAGGGTGAGCTCAAATGTTCCTCAGAAGTTTGTTTTGAGTTTCGAGTTTTGAATTTACTTTGATATCTACTATGTTGTGTTGATTCAGTCAGAAGATGAAAGGGAGATGTGTTCAAGGACAATCTATTGCACAAATATCGACAAGAAGGTAATACGGCTGAACAGTTCACAAACATAATTATTGTATTTTCTTTTTGGTTGCTTCTCCTGGTTTAGTTTTTTTTTTTTCTCTCTTACAACTGCAGGTTTCTCAGGCTGATGTGAGAAACTTCTTTGAGTCGGCATGTGGTGAGGTCAGAACAGAACCTAGACCTGCTTAATATTTCTTCCTCTCTCTTTCTCTTTTTAAGTATTTAAATAACCTGAAAGTTTTCTTTTAAAGAAATGTTTAAATAACCTGAAAGTTTACTTTTTAAGGAAGTTGTTTACAAATATACGCAGGTAACTCGCCTGAGGCTTCTTGGCGATCAACTGCATTCAACTCGCATAGCTTTTGTTGAATTTGCTCTGGTGAGCTCTTCGGCTATTCACTAAATAATAAATTTGTCCATGGTTGTGGCCTAATACATTGCAAGTCTATTCCCTATATTCACATTTTTTTTCCTTTTACTGATGACTAGAAGTTTCTTGAGTGTACTTGTTTGCTTAAGAATGGATGAAATGTAACTTGTTTTGACATATTGGCTTGAACTTGTTTTCACCTGCAAACTCAGAAACTCATGATTCTCTTTTCTTTTCGAATGAACAGGCAGATAGTGCACTTAGGGCGCTCAACTGCAGCGGTATGGTCGTTGGATCCCAACCGATAAGGTAAAACTTCATCGATGCAATGTCTTACAGCTTTTTTCTTCTTCTGAATATCTCAATTGGATCGATATTTGACTCTGTTTCTTTCGTTTTTTCAGGGTAAGTCCATCAAAGACACCAGTAAGGCCACGGATCACTCGATCACCATCGACAAACTAGAAAGAGACCTGACTAGCTGGCTTTCCAGAAGAGAGATGATTGCAAACTTTTTGTTCCCTTCAGTAACCTTTTTTTTTCTTTCGTTTATTTTTTACGTTTTTAGAACAGTTATCTCCAGTTATGTTAGTAGCTGGAAACACTATGATCCTGCTTCTGAGTTTGGAGTTCCTTTTAGTCTCTGTCTTTTGTGACTGAGATACTTCCATCTGTTTCATCATTTTTCTCTATGGGATTTTTTGGGGCATTTGCTTTTTAAAGCTGATGGCTTTACACAAATTCTTTCACTTTTTTGTTCAAGGTTCCTTATTTCACCAGTGGTCTTAAAGTCATTATATTTGCCAAGAGAGCTTCAACGGTAGTAAAAGAGTGAGTCACACAATGTCTTGTGCATCAAGTAAGGTCTCTAGCGTCTACATATATACATTAAGTAACACACTTCTTTAAGAAAAAATCTCGCCGTCGATTTCCATATAAGGAATTCTCAAGAAGCACTCTGTTTCTGCTGCTTCAGCGAATTTCTCGGTCAACAATGGACAAGAGCTTATTCGCAGGCAAGACAAGGAAGGAGGAAGAAGATGTTCATCTATCGATATCCGTAGCTTATCGCAGCCGTTGATCTCCATCGTCTCGAGAGCTTTCGTATCTTGAAACCCTTTGTGATTCAGTGAGGTGAGGTTCTCGAAACGGCTTATCCGCAGAGAAAAAATGCCTTTTGGCAGCAACCCTTCGTCTGGGAACGATTCAATGTCTTCGTTACATCCTTCGATCTCGAGATTTCGAAGATTTTCCAGATCCCTCAGTCCCCACCCGACCCTCGGCGTGAGCTTGTCGCATAGGCTGATGCAGAGTGTTCGAAGATTACTCGGAAACCCTCCACCAGGGATCGTCGCGATTAGTGGGCATTTGATTATGAACAGTGACTGTAGCGAAGTGAGCCCGAACAGTTTCTCCGGTAATGCTCGGAGATTCTCGCAGTTTGAGAGTAGCATCGAAGAGAGCTTCGGCGTCGGGAGTCCTCCCTGCGGGAAAGTTTTCAGATTTGGGCAATCCCTAATCTCCAGAGACTCGAGGGCGATACGGTCGTCTCCGAGTCCGGCGTGAATCGAGAAAGTTCTGAAGCTTTCGCAATCCTTAATTGAAAGGGATTTGAGCTTCGGAAACAACGATAGAGGGAAGCAGAGGAGATTGCTGCTGCAGCTGCTTCCGATGAACAGATACTCGAGCTGTGAGTAACTTCGCGTTGGCCGCAGACTCTCTGCGAATTTTAGTTTCTCGCAATCTCTTACGTATAGGGTTTTCAATGTGGTTGGAGGGAAAGATTCCAAAGAGTGACAAGCAACGAGGATGAGCTCATGGAGATTTGGGTGGCTTTCGGATAGGCTCTCCGGCAAAGAAGTTAGTCCGTCGCAGCTGTCAATGTGGAGTGACTGCAGATTCTGGGGAAGCTCCATGAGGTGAGAGATATCTGTCACTTTTAAATATTCCACGTCTGTTTCATTATGATGTTGTGAGGGCATTTTTTCACTTGACGGTGGACTCTGATCAGACGGCTTTAAAGATTGTGGGTAGCTTCTACTTCCAGGAAAATCAGAAGCTTCATCTATGGCATCTGGAAGAATCGATGACATATATTGACTTAACGAGCTATGTACATCCGATATAGGTCCTGAGAGTGTTGTTGTCCAGATCACATCAGCTTCTTCGATATTCTGATGTGAGCTTCGAAGTTGAGTTTCATATCGGTGCAAATCTTCTGTTGGCGATGGAGGATTGTCTTTTGGCAGAGATGACATGCTTGACATCGAAGTTACTTCAGTGTCATCATTACTCTGACTACTTGTAATTAAACCTGGTTGAGCACTTGTACTGGCATCCCGTTTTGGTATCTCTGTAGAAGAAGACGGTTCACTTCTGCTCATAGAGGGACTGCTGGCTGGATTTTCCGTATTTAGATTCCTCCTGGAGGAATGTTCTTCTCCAGAAACTACTCTTAGGGGACAATCAGAGATGGTGACTTCAGTGGAAGAAGGGAGTCTTTCTGGAAACTTACTTCTTAAGCTGGGGCATCCTTGTATTATGAGTTTCTGGAGACAAGGAAAGATCCCATCTTCTAGTTCTGGACAAGTCCATTCTTCCCATCTCGGCATGGCATAGAACTTTAGCGTTTGCAACGATTGAAATGGTACAGAGCTAAACTTATTCTCACCGAAGAAGTCTAGACCAACCTTCTGCAAAATGTTAAACTTTTCAATGCTGAGGTACTTGAGAGAAGGCAATTGCCCCAGTGGAGGCAGTGATATGCAGAGGTTGCAGCTACTGAGAGTGACGGATGAAATACCACTGAATGAAGAATCACCCAACCACTTAGGAAATTCTGCACCCTGATATGACTCAATGCAGAACGTTTTCAAGTGTGGATGGGGTTCTAGCATTTTCAGGACCTCTTTCTGGTCACAGGCCAATGCATTAAAACTACCAGGGACGAAACTAGAAGCTCTCACAGTCCACTTCAGGATTAACCCATCAAGGAATGGCTTCCCTTTCATACCAGCGTCTTTTGCTTCTGAGGCAAAGGCCACATTTTGTAGCTCAGAGATGCGAAGTGTCCCTCGGAGATGAGAAAGTTCTTTGAGTTCATACAGTCCGGCGCCGCTCAGCCTTCCTACAACAAAATTAGATAACTTCTGCAAGCTTCTCAGCTTTCTTATTCCTGGTGGCATCTCTAACAAGGGAGTGCCAACAAGGTCGAGGAGGCGCAAGTTGATGAGTTCGGCTATGCTTGTTGGCAGGCTTGTCAGGTCACGGCAATTTGACAGCAACAGCGTCTGCAAATTGCAGAGGGTACACACAAACTCTGGGAGCTCTTTTATTTTGGTGCTTGACAGATCTAGATACCGTAACTGCTTCAAACCCTTTAATGATTTAGGCAAGCGAGTTATCTGATAATGAGACAAGCTAAGAATTCTTAGGCTGCTCAACGCCTGAAGCAAAGGACTCAAAATTTTCTCTGTGAGTTGGAGAGATTCAAGACCCGTTGGCACATTGAACGGAAGAATGGTTCTTAGAAATTCAGCTCCACAGATAGACGTGAAAGCTAAGGAAGCATCACACTGGCTTCTAGAAAATGAAAAATGTCGAGTCATGCTTGGTATCTCCGGTATATTGTCATCTTCCAGTCTGAAGCAAAAATCTCCTGAAACAGCTTGAGCCAAATCATTCATGAGATCATGCATCACAAACCTTGTCGTGGTGATGTCCAACCTCAGGAAAAAAGATCGATCAACTAAATCATCAAAGTAATCATAACCAATCTCTTCTAATCTTTCGTTGCTCCTTGGCTGGTTTAAGAGGTCTATTGCCATCCACAGAAGCACCAATTCCTCCCTATCGAACACATAACCCTTGGGGAATATTGAGCAGAGGGCAAAACATCGCTTGAGTAGAGGAGGGAGAGAGTCATAGCTCAGTTTAAGAACTGGAAGGATACTGTTGGTGTAGGTCGAGAAATTCTTTGACACATCGTACCAGTCGTCAGGATTTGGCTTTGACCGGAGATGAGATGCGATTGCTTTTGCAGTTAGCGGCAAACCCTTACACTGTTCTGCAATTCTTTTGCCAATTCCTTCTAGTTCTTGGTTGATAGAACCGACTGATATATTTCCAAAAGCAGATCTAGAGATCAGCTCCCAGCATACTTCATTAGTCATCAGCTTCACTCGGTAGACTTTGTCAGCCTGTGCGACTTTGGAGACAGTTTCACTTCGTGTGGTTATAACAATCTTGCTTCCTTCCTCTGCATCAGTGAAGGCGACCTGGAAACTTTCCCACTCTGTATTACTTTCAGACCAGAAATCATCCAGAACGAGTAAGAATCTCTTCCCTGATAGCGCTTGCTTCAGCTGAACTTGAAGTGAAGGTAGATCCTCAGTATTAACTGCACCTGAAGTGATCTCTTGCAGCACGGCTTTTGTAACCGTGAAGATATTAAAGTGTAGCCCAGCAGAGATCCACATTTTTACATGAAAATGGTCGGTCACACTGTTGTCGTTAAAAACTATCTGCGTCAAGGTAGTCTTTCCAACCCCTGGCATACCCACAATGGAAACCACAGCTGGTTTCCTAGTGCCTGTTTCTTCATCAGAAAGCAGCAAATCGACTAGTGCTACTTTATCTTCTGCTCGCCCGACCACTCTGCCTTGTGGAAGTTCATCAGGTCTTGACCGTGACGCTTGCCTCCATTGTGGTTCTCGAGTCTCACTATATTCTTTTAATCCAAGAATTTCTATGTGTTTCACATGATGTTCCAGTAGTCTAACTACTTTTTCCATCTTTGATTCTATCTTTTTCTGGATGGCTTCGCTACCAGCCATGAGATTCTGGAACAGTCCTCTTAATCTTCTTCTCAAGGCCTCTGTTAGTAACTCATCAAGAATATCCTCTGCCTGGAAGAAAGCATCTGTGATTCCTGTAAGCCAATGTTTTACTTCTCGAAAATTTTCTGCTCTCTGCTCAGCATCCGCAAGCACCGGGTTCGCAGTGGCCAAAGCCACCTTCAATCTCTTCAGCAGTGCACTGGAGGACTTTCCTTTACATACTTCGACGAATTCTTGAGAATTATTAATCCGCTCAACCATCATGCTCGCACAATTTGATAAATAGGAGCTCGCCATGTTTTCTTTCCTCTCGTAACTTGTTCGCTAAGGGGATGCAACAAGTTACACAGGCAAAATCGAAACCAATTATTGGCATAAGCAAGCGGAAAGGGTTTGTTGACTTGTTGTTTTTGCAATTTGTCAGCTGGCCTGCAGCAAGTGACAATAATGTCAAGATTCTGGAGATTTTCTTCTTCTAGTACATCACCAGATTCACAAGTTTGAAGACATTTTGCCTAAAACTGCTATTTTACATCTCCACTTTCTAAACTGTTATTACAATCCATTTGCAGTGGTCATGGAGCATTTAATGAGTTCAAGAAAAAGAAGACAAATTAAGGAAGAAGCAAGGTGAATCTGACCTGCACTATGACTTCTATCTTTCTCTTGTGTTGTCTCCTTCCTCTTTCCTATTTCCAAATATCCGTTGACGCAGAATTTTCACCCTTCTTTGTCTTCTTCTTCTTCTTCCTTTATCTCTTATGTTCTGCCTTGTGTCTGGATTTTAGGATCTATGTGTGGCATTTAGATCAGACGAGGAAGCCAAAAAGGGCTTGGCTGCATAATATTCAATGTTCCATGTTCCTAAGAAAGCTCAGGGAAGAAAAGGTCCTGCCAATGTCTCGGTTCCACCAATAAATACCACAAGACGTAAGTTTTCTTGTATATTACACCATCTCTTTTTCTATCTTCTCTAATTGGCGTAAATTATCTGTCAAGGATTTGACAGATGGTATTGAAAATTTGAATAAAAAAATATTTTTCTCATAAGATTTGTTTGGGTCATGATGTTTATCACAATTTACAAGACTAGCCCTTTTAATCTACATGTCTAATCCTGGTTGTGCTTAAGCCAATCGAGCTCCAGAAAGACTTTGTAGACCCTTCACGCCTTGACCCTGTAGAAGACAAAAACATTTAAAGGTCTAACTAAACATTTACGAAGACTCCAACAATGTACATCCGTTAATTTAACTCATGGTTTTGCATGTATGTGTTATACCTTGTAAAATTGGCTTTGTCTCAGTTGGTAGACCAAGACAGTTTCGTGCCAGCTCATGAGGGGATCATTCTCGAATTTAATATTTTGTTCGTTTGTGGAAGATGCATTTTGTTAATATGAATTCGCCTTTACCTATTATTAAATTTTCAAGTCAACTCGGTGAATTCCTCTGCTATTTTAATCTAAGTAAATGAATTTGACTAATTCATTCCTCATAAAAGTTTTCGTCCTTGTCACCCCCACCTTCAAGTTTCTCTAATGAAAATGCAGGCAACTTCCAGTCATTTTCGTGGTAGTTTCACTTGGTGATTGTATAATTGACTTCGGTGGCGTGATTCATGCTGTGTTTATCAAGTTTAGTTGAGGTTAGTTTCTCTGATTTTCATACCAAACTGTAATGACAACTTGCCTTGTAGTTTCTTACTTATTGGCTTCTTTGATTTTGCGAGTGTAAATCTGAAGAAATAAATAGCCTGCTGTGAAATTAGTCATCCTGAGAAATTAATCTCCAACTTTTTGATTACTCCACTTGTTTGTCTTGTTTTCCCAGAGGGCTTTGTGCGTGCAAAGACAGACAAGATGATTGTAGGAGAGATGGTTCTCTCGGCTTTTTTACAAGCTCTCTTCCAGACGCTGATGTCTGCTCCTTTCAAGTCCTTCTTCAAAAGGCGAGAACTGAACGAGACTGTACTAGAGAAGCTCAACACTGCTTTGTTGACAATAAGTGCGGTGCTGATTGATGCGGAGGAGAAACAGATTACAAACCCGGTGGTGGAAAAATGGGTCAACGAGCTGAGAGATGTTGTTTACCATGCTGAGGATGCTCTTGATGATATTGCTACAGAAGCTCTGCGTCTCAACATAGGAGCTGAATCTTCTTCTTCCAACAGGCTGAGAAATCTTGGTGGCAGAATGTCCCTCCGAGATTTTTTTGATTGGAACAGTGATCATTTGGAGACCAGGCTCGAGAAGGTCACGATAAGGCTCGAGCGTTTAGCCTCTCAAAGAAACTTCTTGGGTTTGAAAGAGCTAACTGCAATGAAACCCAAACTAAGGTTGCCAACGACATCTCTTGTGGATGAATCTGAAGTGTTTGGTAGAGATGATGATAAAGAGGATATCATGAGATTCTTGATTCCTGAGAACGAGGACGATTGTGGGACAACCGTTGTAGCTATTGTTGGAACTGGAGGCGTTGGGAAAACCACACTTTCACAACTCCTATACAATGATCAGCGTGTTCAGAGTCATTTTGGAACTAGGGTTTGGGCTCATGTCTCGGAGGAGTTTGACGTTTTTAAGATCACCAAAAAGGTTTATGAATCCGTTACTTCCCGTCCTTGCGAATTTACCGACCTGGATGTACTTCAAGTCAAATTGAAGGAGAGGTTAATAGGACCGTTTCTGCTTGTTCTAGATGATCTGTGGAATGAAAATTTTGCGGATTGGGATCTTCTACGCCAACCCTTCACATCGGCTGCTCAAGGGAGCCGGATTATTGTGACAACACGAAGCCAACGCGTTGCATCCATTATGTGTTCTGTCCATGTACACAACCTTCAGCCATTATCTGATGGAGATTGCTGGTCATTGTTTATGAAAACTGTTTTTCCTAACCAAGATCCGTGCTTAGATCAAGAAATTGGAGGTCTTGCGGAAAGGATAGTGTACAAGTGCCACGGCCTGCCTTTGGCTGTGAAAACACTTGGTGGTGTTTTACGGTTTGAAGGTAAAGTCGTAGAATGGGAGCGAGTTCTAAGCTGCAGGATATGGGATCTTCCAGCTGATAAGAGCAATCTACTTCCGGTTTTACGGGTAAGCTACTACTATCTTCCAGCTCACTTGAAACGATGCTTTGCCTATTGCTCGATATTTCCCAAAGGGCACGCGTTTGAGAAGGAAAAGGTAGTTCTTCTGTGGATGGCAGAAGGTTTCTTGCAGCAGACGAGAAGCAGTAAGAATCTAGAAGAGCTTGGGGATGAGTACTTTTCAGAACTAGAATCAAGGTCGCTTTTCCAAAAGACCAAGACTAGATATATGATGCATGATTTTATCAATGAGCTTTCTCAGTTTGCTTCAGGAGAGTTCGGCTCCAAGTTTGAAAATGGCTGCAAAATTCGGATTTCAGAAAAGACCAGATATCTATCCTACCTGCGAGATAATTATGGTGAACCTATGAGGGTTGAAGCTCTTCGTGAGGTCAAGTTTCTCAGAACTTTTCTACCACTCAGCCTCACAAATTCTTCGCGGTCATGCTGCTTAGATACAATGGTCAGCGAGAAGTTACTTCCAACGCTTACCCGCTTGCGTGTTTTGTCTTTGTCACATTACAAGATCGCAAGGCTGCCTCCAGACTTTTTCAGGAACTTAAGCCACGCCCGGTTTTTGGATCTCTCTCGCACTGAGCTCGAGAAGCTTCCAAAATCCCTTTGTTATATGTATAACCTCCAGACACTTCTTTTGGCCTACTGTTCCAGTCTGAAGGAGCTACCTACAAACATCTGCAACCTCATCAATTTACGGTATCTTGATCTGATTGGGACGAAGCTTAAACAAATGCCTCGAAGATTTGGTAGATTGAAGAGCCTCCAGAGTCTTACAACTTTTTTCGTGAGTGCCAGTGATGAGGCAAGGATTTGTGAACTTAGAGAACTCAATGAACTTCATGGAAAACTTAGAATAGTCGATCTACAACGAGTTGTGGATGTTGCTGATGCTGCAGGAGCAAGTTTAGACAGCAAGGTGCATCTAAAGGAGATAGATTTTGTCTGGAGAACTGGATCTAGTAGCTCAGAGAGCAACACAAATCCTCACCGGACGCGAAATGAAGCTGAAGTCTTTGACAAGTTACGCCCACACCGTCGTATCGAGAAACTCGCCATTGAGAGATACAACGGAAGAAGGTTTCCAGATTGGCTGAGTGATTCCTCGTACTCAAGAGTTGTGTGCATACGCCTCAGCGAATGTCAAAACTGTTCCTCCTTGCCATCTCTTGGTCAACTACCAGGTCTCAAAGAACTTTACATTTCAGGAATGGCCGGGCTTAGAAGCATAGGTTCCGGGTTCTACTTCGGTCCATCACTGCGCGATCGAGACCAACAGTCGTTTAAGTCACTTGAAACGCTGCGATTTGATAACCTGCCTGATTGGGAAGACTGGTCAGACATAAGGGTCACTAATGGAGACTTATTCCCTTCTCTCAAGACACTTTCCATACTGAGATGTCCCGAGTTAGCTGGGAATCTACCAACCTTTCTTCCTTCTCTGATTTCTCTTCACATCCATAAATGCGGGATCTTAGATTTCCAGCCAGACCACTACGAGTACAACTACGGGAATCTTCAAACGCTAAGCATAAAAAGCAGCTGTGACTCTCTCGTTACATATCCTTTAGGCCATTTCCCCAACCTCCACAAGCTTGAAATCGATAACTGCATATCTCTGCAGTCTTTCCATATCTCGAACGAGCATTCCTCTGGTCCGAACGCTCTAAAGACCCTGAGAATCAACGACTGTCAGAATCTGCAGCGTCTTCCAGAGATAAGCTTTCTGGCTCAGGTCACGGTCTCGAACTGCAGGTACCTCAGACAGTCAATGGAACAACAGCCTCCATACCCCCATTCTCAGTTTCATCTTCCCAGACTAAACGTTTCAGGTTCAACGAGGTCTCATGGTTCACACAGGTCGTATGATTCACGTTCACCCTCAATATATGATTAAACCTGATTCGCTTACATCAAGCAAAGACATTTTTTTCCTGGTTCCATTTCTCCTTGCCTTTTTTTGTGATTGTGTAATGTATATGTTGTGTTCTACTGTTAGTTCTGCGTTTTGTATCTAAGTATTACAGTATCTAAGCAGCCACAGAAGAAAATCTTGCCACTTATTCATCAGTCTCTAATTTCCATTACGAACTAGTTCGTTTCTTTTTTTAGTGGAAAAATCTGACGCTGCAGAGATCTCTTTCATATCTATGTTCAAAGTCTGTTCCCTTGGTTTTTGGCATTAGCAGTTCGATCGGGAGAAAATATCACTTGATTTCCTTGGTTTTATTTGTTTTCTCATGTTTGCGTGAAGCCATAGATGATGATTTGGAGGAGCTCCTGATTAAAGAGATTATTTATCACTTAGGGTCCCTGATCAAATTTTTGTTAAGAAACAGAAATTCAAAAGGAAGAGGCATTGAATGCTTGTAATGTTACGACAGAGAACTTAAAAGGAAGAGGTATTGATGTTCTGATAATCTGATACTTGAAATGCAGAGTATTCTCAGGTGATGAACAAGCGTGCTTTGGAGGTGCGACGAAATTACTTCTCAATTTGTAGTTAAGAGTAATCTGAGATCTTGAATCTACAATTTCTTCCACGGAAGTTGAAGTGAACAATCTTAGTAGGCTGTGTTTAAACTTCTTAAGAAATAAGACAGACACCTGAGTGACATTAGTCATACCTTAAGATAACAGTGAAGGAACAGAGAACCAACAAAAGACTACTTCTTACATTTATTTTATCGAGTCATTATGAAAATATAGACTTTTGTCTTAGTAATTTTCATTCTGGGGAAAAGCTTGCTTGGCTTCAAAACCAGTTCATTATAAACTAAACTATATATATGTCAATGGCTGTGTATAATTTATACATTTGGTCTAAGTAAACTCCTTCGCTATGAAAAAAAAAAATATTGGCAATTGTATAGTCAAAGAGAAATATTCAGTAGTCAATAAATTCGCTTAGATATAAGATTGTTTCGAATGAAGCTAGAGAATGAGTCTCCATTTAGTGTTGTTTGCAAGTTTCTTGTAAGATTAAATAACTCTCATAAGCTTTCTGTATAAAATTGAGTTTATAAATCATAAGGGATTATGTGGGAAGAAGTATGTTAATAGTTTGATTCAAGGAAAGTGTGAAGATAGTAAGAAAATGTCGAACTTGGCTGTCGGACTCGTAGCCTGCGCTGTTTTAGCAGTGGTGGTTATCATCATAGCCTGCATCATCACCCGCAATACCAAGCTTCCCTCTCCACCGCCGCCACCACAACCACTGCAGCTCCGGACGCCTGTGTATAGAACCAAAGATGGAGATCTGGTCATTCTGACAGGCGCTGGAACCGCCATATCAGTTGCTGGAGCCGTTATCTACGGTGGTTCCGGTGGCTGTGGCGGTGGAGGCGGTGGTTGTGGAGGAGGGGAGGCGGCGGCGGTTGTGGAGGAGGAGGAGGTGGTGGCGGCGGTTGTGGAGGCGGATGCGGAGGTGATTAAGTATACTTAGCCAGCAGGGTCAACAATATAGTTTTACTTCGTTCTTGTTTTGTGGATTGACTTCGTTTTTTTAATTCTTTTATCGCATGTTAGTTTCTTCTGCGTATGTTCAGTAATGCACCAGAAGGGTGACATAGAATGATGTTACAATTCATGGTTTGTTTAATAGTGTTAGAAGTACTTGTTGCTATAGTGGTCATTGATGGATCGTGGAAAGGTTGATAACGTATTGTAATGGCTGTTACTCTTGCTTGTTAATGTACTTTACATTTGAGATCAGTATCTCTAGACTCTACATATATATTGTATTCTAGAAGATATCATTTAATGAGATGATGTGAAATTTTTGTTGATAATGCTTCTTTTCATGACTGCTCTTAGTGATATTCGTAGGCCTCTCCCCATTTTCTTGATCTTTGTTGGATGCTTTTTTTTTTTTTTTTTTTGACATCGTTAACTACTTTTCTAGAGTTCTCGGTCTAGATTTCTCTGGCTTGTGATTGTCGTCGTTATGCATATTTGAAGCTTTCTGACAACATCAAATATGCTAATCGATGACATTTGTTCTTGTACAAGGAATTACGAATATGTGTGAATAGAATTCTATTCTTGGAGTAGTCTTCACTTCTTGGACTGCCAAAGACTCCAATTGTTTCCTAGTGAAACTCTTCGCTTCTTCCATTATACGTACTTTCAGAAAGTGTCCCGAGATGCGCTGCTTAGTACAGCTGTAGGATTCCTCTAACATCCCTTACTAGACTCTCCTTGAACCTTCCATCTTCACCTTTAAATCTTTTGAAGATATCTACAAGGAAACCAATATAGCCAATCATCAAGTTGCATATAGATGTCCATAAGTTCATATGTGATTAATCAAGAGCAAATAATATTCTTACAGCAAGACATCCTGTGACCGTATAGTCTGAAGATCTCAAACATAATGGAGATAATTTCCAAACCATCTTCCTCCGAAATCAAGTCGTCCAACTTCTCAAAAGCCTGATTTAGAATCTAAGAAAATATTAAATTAAAAATATTAGTATAATAATGAGGAGTATCTCAAGTTTTAAAATACCCATTCATCGTTATACTATTTTTTTTACTTAATCAATTATTATTATGGAGAACCCATGTGAGATCTTTGCAAGGAGGATGCTACTAGAGATTAGTTTAAATTTCAAAATTCACTAAGTTACAATAAATAAATAAAAGGATTCTGACACGCAAGCCAATTAATCAAATTGTAGCTGGCACCTGAGTGCGCGAGTTCCTCCTTCATTTCAACAATGATTCATTGATTTGTGTTGATTTGCCAAATCTTTCTTGATTTTATACCACCTGTTTGATTAGCTAAAATCTGTTTAAATAATTTATTTTTGTTGGAAAAAAAAATTGGGTGTAGCTAATTTCAAGATTAGGTAAATAGTATATACACCTTAGAGGATCTTCATTCAATCAAGGGTTCTCAAGAAGAATTTCTCAAGTTAAATAAAAGTGTAAGTATACATAAATATTTATATTTAAATAAAAGTATCTCAAAATCATGAGATATACCAAAGTTTCTGATTTGAGATACAAATACAGAGACACAACCCAATGGTTCGTATACAGTTTCAATCCAATGTGTAAACCTTCATTTCATGATGTACGTTGAAACATGACATTAAGATCTTAAAAAACAAAATACAACCTGAAAACACACACAGACATAGGTAGTCACAACATAAATAGTTTCATAAGAAAGAAGACCAGAGAGGCGAACAAAACGGACTTGTTGGGACTTCGGACATTAGATGCATTGAGCATATGATCAATTAGTGCAAGAGATCAGTTGTGTCTGCCAGCAATGTAGCTAGCCAGAGCTACCAGAGGCGCCGCCTTATTCGGATCAAACCCTAGAAGCTGTTCCTCTGCTTCTCTTCTCAGTTTCTCTGCCACTTCCCTCGATCTCTCCAACCCAATCAGCCTCGGATACGTCAGCTTCCCGGCGATAACGTCTTTTCCGGCAGTCTTACCCAATTCCTCAGTAGATTTCGTCACGTCAAGAATATCATCAACCACTTGAAACATCATCCCAATACATCTCGCATACTTTCTGAGCTTCTCAATCTCGTCCTCCGTTCCACCTCCCATTATAACCCCTAAAACCGCCGCTGCTTCCAACAATGCCGCCGTTTTGTGAAGGTGGATGAACTCTAAACGCTCCAATCCCGCGTCGTCCGGATTTAATCCTTCGCTCAATAGGTCAACCACTTGCCCTGCCACTAGCCCTTTTGTCCCTATGGCCTTTGCCAGCTCAATCACCGCGCGAACCGTCCTCTCTGGACCGACCAAACCACTTGACACGACCGTCATGTGCTCGAACGCCAAAGAAAGGAGTGCATCACCCGCCAAAACTGCCATGTCTTCTCCAAATACCTTGTTTGAGCAAATTTTCAAACAAATTTGGTGAGCATGCATTTAACACCAATGAATGATTCAACTCTAGTGACCATTTCTCTGAGCCTTCATATGATTCAACAACATACCTTGTGGCTGGTGGGCTTGCCTCTGCGGACGTCGTCATTGTCCATACAGGGAAGGTCGTCATGAATAAGAGAGCTTGTGTGGATCATCTCGACCGCGCAAGCGGCTGACATGGCAGTAGCCTCGTCCCCACCGACGAGCTCGCAAGCAGCAATGCAGAGCAGAGGCCTCACGCGTTTTCCACCAGCTAGCAATGAGTACCGCACCGCCTCTTGGATCGTGAGGGGTTTCAGAAGCGGTACGGAAACATCAAGAGCCGCGCTTATAGAATCAAATTTACGGATCATATACGACTTGAAGTCAAAGGCAGAGTTGCGATCATTGCATTCTCCCTTTGGTGTAATCATATCTATGCCGCCTTGTGAGGTGAGTGCAGAAGAGAGAGACAGAACGGTGAGTTTTGGGAGACTCTTGATGGAGGATATGAGGTTGTATCTTTTTCCTCTGGATTGGATGAAGAGGGAGGAGGAGCTGAGATGAACAATATCCATGGCTGATCCACCTTCTCCAATACAGTTATATAATTGGGTTTGCCCATTGAAAGCATGTGCAGCTCTTAATGGGGTTTCTTACACTTGGAAGCAATGAAGGTCAAAGTCTTTCTTGTTAATTGTTATTTTAAATCGTAAAACGTGCGAAAAAAGATAGTATGCATATTCGATTATAGGATGAAAACGTCACGATCTACGTATATATATTATAAGGTATATAACGTGCGAAAAAGATAGTTTGAATAACTGAATGCATCGATCAGTATTTAGTTATTAGAGGAAGTGCTAAAAAGAAAAAATTAACTTACAGGTACATAATTTGTGAAGTCTGAACCTAGAGCATAATGAGGCTTTTGCCCAATCCTTAGTCAAGACATTGTGAACTATAAAAGAAAATATGTGAAGATTTGATCCTAGCTAGAGAGCATTAAGACTTTAAGAGTGTCCTGACTTCTGGGCCACTTGATTAAGAGTAAAGTAGAACAGAGAGAATAAAGTACTTACAGTTCATATTTGATTTGCTCGAGGAGAACACGCTTGCTTTGGGGCATTATCGCCACGGAATCAAGCTAAGCTCTTGGTCTAATAAGATAACATCCAAAAAGCTGATACATAAAAGACACAGATAACATAATCTACTATTGTCAGTCACAATTCTAAGTCCTTCCTTATATCAATGCAGCCAAAGCTGAAGTTGTGCGGACACACACTACTGAAATTTTGGAGCTTGGGACAAACGTTTTCCCTAAAGAATCTCCTCTCCATATGCTCTACTTTTCATACAAACGCATTTAGAGATGTCTCGTATTTTCTAGAAAATCATTTTGCTAATATCTGCCAAGGAAACCACGTCTTTCTTCGGCATTTTCTCAAAAAAGTTCATAAGCTTTAAATATCTGGTCATGCCCGCTCTAGAGGCATGTAATGTAACTAACCCATAAATCTTCCCTCAGGCTTTAACATAAAAGACAAGGTGATAGAATTAACACTGACATCTCCTCCTGCCTCAACTTTTCAGAAACAAAACCAAACTCATCGTTCAAATTCTCTGTTTTCAAATAATCACTTACCAAGGCGATCAGAGAAACGGGATACAGCAACTTCTTCGCATGTCTCAGGTATGTAAATTATGTGCCTTGTTACACATCCATGCCCCAAAGAAACCATTATATCCTCCCCCAAGAGGCGTAAATCATGGCGTTGTAAGAAGCTGTGGTTCCCTGAGGCATTTCATCGACCAGCTTCCTGGCTTTCCTCAATCTGACCGTTTCCCACATTGCCCGTCACCGCAGCAGTCCAGGAATATGACATACTTAGTTTCAGGTCCTTCCGTAGTTCCGTGGTTTGTGATCTGAGAACTGCAGTCAACGAGGGGTTTGTCTACTGCTTTAGAATGTTTCCGACTTGAGCTTAGGAGTGCGTCGCAAAGAAGGCTGGGGATTCGGAAGAGAAAGTACCATAGATGTCTCTGCGGAGAAAGCGATGCCGTTTAAATCTCCCGCCTTAGTTAGTTAGTTAGTTAGTCGCATGGGCCCATCGCGTGAGAGAGGGAAGGACTAAATGGCGGGAAACACTTAACAGCACGAACCTTCCAGCTGCCTTAGAAGGTTTCAGCAGCGCATTAATTTTTTTTTTTTTTTGTCAACACGCATTAATTTATTTACTTTTCCTTTTACCGAATGTGTTAATTTTTTCCTTTTTCTTGGTTTCCCTTTTTGAAATAATACTTATATATTTCAACATGAATACTGTATAATATAGTTTTTGATCCGAAAAAAAAGAAAGAAGAAATCTGTGTATGCGTCAAAAATTTTAAAGTAAAGTATGGATGACTTTTTATCAAGAAAACAAAAGGAAACTATGAATGATTTGATTACTGTGGGATGCTTCGAAGAAGGCAACAACATCAGCTTAATTAATAAAGAGAACCGAATTTATTGATTTACCGTGATTTGCTACTAATAAAAGAGGCCGGCCACAAGGAGAAAAAACAGTGCAGGTTGCGATCATAATGATTCGACGTGGTATGATATGATATGCTTGTAAATCTACACAAAACGACTTTTAACATCAACTAAAGACTCGTGTTATATTGAAAATACACTACTATTCTAAAGGAATATTGGGTTTGACTATTAATTCGTAAACTAATCCACATATACTGTTGTAAAATTTGATTCAACAATTATTTGTTGAAGATCTGTTGATGCCGTTCCTGACCGTAAAACGAATATAATCTAACCCACTTGTTGTTGTCGATATTGCTATAACCTTTCACTATTGCTGACGAATGCAAAACGAATATGATTTTGGCCTCAACTACGAACGGAAAAAGTTCATGAAACTAATGCAAATAATCATCAAAATACAATTTTTCTTGAATCAAATACACACTGTGGAAGAATTCGACAAATCTTGGAGAATGATTGGAGAACATTGATTAAAGAAGATGAAGACAGAGGTGGAGACATGTGAACCGATCGATAATTGATGCGATGAATATGGGGTGGGTCGGTCCACTAAAAGAACCACCACTCGTGCTAATGCTATAATGCCTCGAATCTCATTTATTCGGTCAAATCATTTCGTCTCCATCGTCCAGCACCCACATGTGACACGTACCTTATCGGGCATATCGTCGACGACCCCCAGAATTAAAGTTTTCTTTTTTTATATCTTTAATATAGATTTAGTGTCGGTACGTGTATTGTAAGTGTGACATCATTTGCATTCTAAGCCAATATATATGTTAGATATTAAATAGACCCGAACCGTTTTTGTAGGCGTGTAAATTGTGCATTCATACAAAACAAAAAGAATTATAAAGAAACTATATATTAGTTGTTACATTTATTTATTTTCATTGTATTTACTGTTGAGTTAAGCTTGAAGATAAGTCCCCAATGAGAGATAAGTTTGGAGATTGTATCTAGGAGTTATCTAGATACAATAAGAAAAGGAATATTTCTATTAGTGATAATGTTTAGGAGTTATCTAAGAATTAAGAAAAATAGGAATTATGTTTTTGGTTTTGGTATAAGTAGATATCAAAGTTTGTGGTATCACTTAACCTAGATTAAGAACTTGAGAGCTTTAGTTTTGAGTAAGTTTTTCTAAAGCTAAATAAAATGAGTCATTCTTTATATTAAGTCGTGTTCATATTCTTGGTTCTCAAACTTGAATTGGTATCAGAGCATAGGTCTTTCTTGTTGATAGTTTGCAACCAATACGCTTACTACCGAAAAAGAGAAGGAAGGTGGAGGACCATCGATCAAGTGTCCGATGCTCAAGACCACAACCTACACCGTATGGGCTATACGAATCAAGGTGGCTCTTAAAGTTCATAAGGTGTTGGAGGCTATTGATGCTGACACAGATGATGTTGATCCCGCGAAGAATGATTTAGCCATGGCGTTGCTGTTTCAGTCAATCCCGGAGGCATTAGTTCTTCAAGTCGGAGAACTAGATACGGCAAAGAAAGTTTGGAGGCTGTAAAGGCAAGACATGTGGGGGCAGAGAGAGTTAAGGAGGCCCGTCTTCAAACATTGATGGCTGAGTTTGATCGGATCAAGATGAAGGATACGGAGACTATTGATGATTTTGTGGGAAAATTGAGTGAAATTTTCTCAAAATCTGCTGCACTTGGAGTGATCATCGATGAGACTAAACTTGTCAAAAATTTCCTTAAATGTCTTCCCTGTAAGAACTACATCCATATCTTAGCGTCTTTGGAGCAAGTGTTAGATCTCAACAACGCTAGTTTTGAAGACATCATTGGACGTTTCAAAGCTTACGAGGAACGCATCTCTGAAGAGGAAGAAACTCAAGATGATCAAAGCAAACTGATGTATGCAAACTCAGATAATAAGACATCTCGAGAGTTTAGTGGAGAGTATCATGGCAGAGGACGAGGTCGAGGCAGAGGCAGAGGACGTGGTAGGTCTAATGGTGATACATCAAAGATCACTTGTTACCGGTGTGATAAACTAGGTCACTATACCTCGGACTGTCCGGATCGTTTGCTTAAACTCCAAGAGGCTCAAGAGCACGAAAATGATGATACGCAGATAACAGATGAGCTCATGATGCACGAGGTAGTTTTCTTGAATGAGAAGAAAATCATTCCTAGTGCATATGAAACTCATAATGGTGATGATAGCGTGTGGTATCTCGACAATGGTGCTAGTAATCATATGTCAGGTGACCGTCGATACTTCACGACCATTAATGAAACAGTGACTGGTAAGGTTAGGTTTGGTGATGAATCTCGCATTGATATCAAGGGAAAAGGAGACATCTCTCTCTTTGATTTGAACGGAGCACCAAGAACCATGACCGATGTGTATTATATCCCTGGTTATATCCCTGGTTTGAGAAGCAACATAATCTCCCTTGGGCAAGAAACTGAAGCAGATGCGACATTCGAATGAGAGGATCAAAGCTCACTATGCATGACAAAGAGGGAAGATTGATTGCAGAAGCTCAGAGATCTAAAAATCGCTTATACAAGGTATGTATGGGAATCACAAATACTACCTGTTTGAATCTAAGTATAAGCGAGTCCAGCAGATGGCACGCACGTATGGGACATACAAATTTCGAGACAATCAAGTCAATGCTGCAGCGTGAACTCGTCGAAGGAGTTCCCACAGTTCCACTTGAGAAAGAGATATGTAAGTCGTGTTTGCTTGGCAAGCAAACTCGACAAGTGTTTACACAAGCAACGTCGTACCGAGCAGCTACTGTTCTCGAGCTCATACATGGAGATTTATGCGGCCCCATAACACCATGTACAGCTGCCGGGAACAAATACATCTTTGTTCTTATCGACGATCACTCTCGATACATGTGGACAATTTTACTCAAGGAGAAAAGTGATGCGTTTGAAAATGTTTAGAAATTCACTCGGATCCTGGAGAAAGAATATGGAGCTCAGATCAAAATATTCCGGACAGATCAAGGAGGAGAGTTTGTTTCAGCTGAGTTCAACTCGTTTTGTGAAGAGTCTGGGATAAAACGACACCTTACAGCTCCCTACACTCCACAACAGAATGGAGTGGTAGAAAGACGAAACAAGACTATGATGGAAATGACGAGAAGCATCATGAAACATATGCGGGTTCCGAATCATTTGTGGGGGGAAGCTGTTAGACATGCCACATATCTCCTCAATAGAACTGCCACCAGATCTCTTAAGGATGCAACACCATACGAGCTTCTTAGGAACAAGAAACCAAATAATGAACATCTTAGGATATTTGGCTGTATTGGGTACGCAAAGGTGGATAAACCATTCCTGAAGAAGCTCGACGATCGGTCTCGAATGCTTGTCCACTTAGGAACTGAACCCGGATTAAAGCTTATCGTTTGTTTGATCCCCAAACTCGCAGAATTGTGGTAAGCAGAGATGTCGTTTTCGATGAGACAAAGGGCTGGAACTGGAAACGTGTTAACCCAGAGCAAGACGGTAATGGGAACTTTGATCTTGTACTTGGAGAGTTTGGCAATCGCGGTGTTCAGGGAGAAAGAGCAACTCCTGAAGTGGCTCAGAACCCTCCAAGCAAGGTACAAGAAGAAAACAGAGAAGAAACAGAGACAGATGACAGACAGTTAGTGACACTCGGTACAGATGATAATCATGAACATGAAGAAGCAGAGATACATGAACAATCCCCATTTGCTATAAGACGTTCACAAAGACAGAGTGTGAAGTCGACATACCTAGAAGACTATGTATTGCTCGCAGAAGAAGAAGGAGAAAAGCTATTGTTGTGTCTTAATAACGAGCCGAGAAATTTTGCAGAGTCAAAAGACACAAAGGAATGTACGCTTGCTTGTGAAGATGAGATTCACTCGATCAAGAGGAACAAAACATGGAGCCTTACAGATTTGCCAGTAGGAATTAAGCCGATTGGACTCAAGTGGGTGTTCAAACTCAAGAGAAACTCCGATGGGAGCATTAACAAATACAAGGCCCGACTAGTAGCAAAAGGATATGTTCAACAACATGGCATAGACTTTGAAGAGGTATTCGCACCAGTGGCACGGATTGAGACCATTCGACTCTTGATCAATCTCGCTGCATCAAATGGTTGGGACATACATCATCTCGATGTCAAGACAGCCTTTCTTCACGGAGAGCTTAAAGAAACTGTCTATGTCACGCAACCGGAGGGATTTGAGATCAGAGGAAGTGAGAATAAGGTCTATAAACTTCATAAGGCTTTGTATGGATTGCGACAGGCACCGAGAGCATGGAACAACAAGCTAAACCAAATCCTCATAGGGCTCAAGTTCTACAAATGCTCAAAGGAACCTTCAGTCTATCGCAAGGAAGTAAGAGATGAACTTCTTGTCATAGCAGTTTATGTTGACGATCTCTTTGTCACAGGGAGCAGTCTGAGCGTGATCAAAGAGTTTAAAAAGGAGATGGCAGCTAAGTTTGATATGAGTGATCTCGGGAGGCTAACTTACTACCTTGGAATCGAAGTTCTTCAGCATGACGGAGGCATAGTATTGAACCAAAACCGATATGCACAAAAAATACTAGAAGAGGCCGGTATGAAGGACTGCAATTCGATCCATACACCAATGGAGGCTGGAGCAAAATTCTGCAAAGCTGAGCATGAGAAAGAGATTGATGCTACGTTCTACAGGAAGAATGTTGGTTGCTTAAGGTACCTCTTACACACACGACCAGACCTCGCGTATTGCACAGGGGTTCTAAGCCGTATATGCACAGTCCCAGGGAATGTCACGGAGTCGCAATGAAACAGTGCCTGAGGTATTTGCGTGGTACTACATCTCTGGGTCTAACATTCGAGCGTTCAACATCAAAGGTTCCAAAGCTGATTGGCTACAGTGACAGTAGTCATAACATTGATCCAGATGATGGCAAGAGTACAACCGGGCATATATTTTTCCTTGGGGAAAGTCCTATCACATGGTGCTCACAAAAACAAGAGATTGTTGCACTATCTTCCTGTGAGGCAGAATTCATGGCTGGAACAGAGGCAGCCAAACAAGCAATTTGGCTCCAGGATCTGCTCAGTGAAATCACCGGAACATCCAGCGAGAAAGTGGTGATACGGATTGATAACCAGTCGGCAATTGCTCTTACAAAAAACCCTGTGTTTCATGGACGCAGTAAACACATTCACTCACGTTTTCACTTCATACGTGAATGTGTTGAGAAGGAACAAATCGAGGTGGAACACATTGCTGGAGCACTGCAGAAGGCTGACATTCTAACAAAGGCACTTGGCAAGATCAGGTTCAAGGAAATGAGAGAGCTCATGGTGTTCAGGACCTGGAAGGAAAGAACTTCAAGCTTAAAGGGGAGATTGTTGAGTTAAGCTTGAAGATAAGTCCCCAATGAGAGATAAGTTTGGAGATTGTATCTAGGAGTTATCTAGATACAATAAGAAAAGGAATATTTCTATTAGTGATAATGTTTAGGAGTTATCTAACATTAAGAAAATAGGAATTATGTTTTTGGTTTTGGTATAAGTAGACACCAAAGTTTGTGGTATCACTTAACCTAGATTAAGAACTTGGGAGTTTAGTTTTTGAGTAAGTTTTCTAAGCTAAATAAAGAGAGTCATTCTTTATATTGAATCGTGTTCATATTCTTGGTTCTCAAACTTGATTTACTGTTTTTATGTAATATGAGACGACGATATATTAACTAAAACCTAGGAGTAATTCTTTTTGATAAAATTAGTAAACCTTGTATTTTAATAATTTCGATGTGTGGGAACGAAATAAAAAAACTAGATGGTTAACACCATGTAGATTATTCCTCTGAAAAGAGTTTGAATCTAGGGCACAGTAGAACTAACGCAAACCACTAGCTAAAAGCCTAAACCACCACACACCTTCAGTACTAGGCCTTTTTTAACACACATGACCGCCTTTTTTCCATTTTCCTTTTTAACATGGCTTTCATAACAGATCACGACCACCTTATTATTTTAGTTATATAAGGTAACCAATGAAATAAACTGGATTTCTACATTTTATTACTAATCACATGATATTGTAGAAGTAGAATCGTGAATTATGTTGAAAAAAATCGTCATCTTATAATATCAGCACTTTAATGTATAAAAACAAATAAATTTATTTGTTTTACAATTAAATATTTGATGTGTATATATTATATATATATATATATGTTATTCTATTACACATGCTTTTTCTTCTCATGATACTCTTGTTACCAATCATACTTTTTTTGTTTAAGAAAAATGGCGATGGAGGATTGAGAATCAAAGTTTGACATCTCATTCCATTTTCCGGTAGAAATCATTCATAAAAGCAATTACTTTGTGGATATTTTATAGTAGTGGTATTTTCTTTGTCTACATATTAGCGGTATTATCCGTAGCATATTAAAAAGTTCTCCTTTCCAAAATAAAAATAAATTTACGTCCGTTGATTTGTTCCCAAATTAATTGCAAACACGATAAAGTAGATGTTTCGGCTTTGTTTCTTCGCATGTCCTAAACCACATCTATTTAGTGGGCTATGCATTATACCAAACTTGTAATATCTTGCCTATACGCATATTCCACTTGGACACTTGAAATTTGACATTCAACTAATTTTCTAATTATAATATATGTCCGTCATTTAATTTCATTCAGTCATGTCTCCTCGATGGTCCATTATCAGTTAGGCCAAAAGCTACAATATTATCCCATTTTTATTCTTTATTGTAAAATGTTATTATCATCATCATATCACATTACATATGATCACATGATTGGTCGTGTAGTGTGGGGGAGACGTCTTATCTCGTACGCCAATATGCCTAATAAATTAATTTAAACCTTTCCCTATATATAAGACCTTAGCTTTGGCTCAAGTTATAATATATTCTCCCAAGTTATTTATATTTGCTCTTCTTAACTGTTTGTTTCTCTTTTCTCACAAATGGCGTCTGTGCAATATGGTTTGGATCAAGGCATGGAGATTTTCAACGATGAGCTAATGATCATGTCGTTTTTGGAAGAAGAATCGCCAGTCGAAGATCATAGTGGCGTTAATGAAGAGGAAGAAGAGAAATTAAACCGCGTGATTAGATCGCTAGAAGTGGAGATCAACATGAGTTCTCCGACCACAGAATCTCGGAAAATGGATCTGCAACAGATCACAAAACCCGGTGTTGAAGATGATTTCGGGTGGCTTAGTGACTTCGATATTGGTGTGGTTCCGTCGCAAAATGATGATGAGATGATGAAATGGTTTACGGAACTTTCTTACGTGGATGGTGTGGATAGTAGTGTTCTTGAGATTGAAGGTAGTGATTATTATTCTCATATTAACAATGGACTTACATTTGAGGAACCAACTCTTTCTCTGTGGCAAGAGAATAATAATGATGTAGTTATGTATTGATTGGTTTCTTGAAGTCAATAGTATAACAAAAGATGTTTCTATATCAGTTAATTATATAAATAATGTAATGATCACTTAAGAAGACTAATTACCAAAACTAGCATGTATCAACATGAGTTGGATCGGATACAAATCTATAGAGTTCAGTCACACGATTTTTTTTTTATGAGTAAGCGGATAGTCGTTTCGTTGACGTTAACGAAAATTACGTACTTTTTCCATATTGTAGGAAAAAAATTACCTAAAAACCTTTCGAAATATAATATAGGAACAAAACTTAGAAATTTGAAAATTTTAGTTGAGTTTCATAATTAACCATACATAAAACATAATGGATGCATATTCGCATAATCGACTTTCTCCATTCGACATATATGCGTAATTAACCTTTCTTTTTGTGGTCTTCAAACGATTCTCAAAGTCAGATCCTAGATTTGGATTTACCATAATCTCAGACAGTCTGTGCACAGTGCACGTTGTGTTCTTTCACGATTCTGGATCTTAAGACTTAAAACTGTTTTTACCTAGTTACTGATAATTCGTAACTGTTTGTTTAAGATAATTTATTTCACCTCAGAATTAGTTCTTTAATAGATTTACTTTTGTCATGCGGCTACGTTAATTGTATTTATTACTTTATTTTTATTTTGAAAAAAACGTGAATTGTATATTTACTATTGTAATTGGTTAACTCTCACATAATGTATTGACATCAGTGGGTTGAAAAAACAAAATATGATACAAGAAAGAGAGGCAATATCACTGTGATATTAAATTTAACAAATCATCAAATTATCAGGGGTGATATAACATACAGTATGTCAGTAATTAACAAACGTAAAATATGGCATATGAACTGCATATGAACAGCATATGAACATGACATAAAGTCATTGGGCTGGGTAGAAAAATAACTAATGGGCCAATAATGGGCTTTCGATAAAACCGATCCTTTAAGAATTTCGGCAAATTTTGGCAAAATAGGCACAAAAGTTTGGCTGCACATATTAAGCCCAATCATCTCACTCAAAAGAGCTACACTAGAGAGAGGTTTATGCACTATACAATATACACCCGCTAATGTAAATAATATGAAACAAAAAGAACTGAATGCATCCACATCCACAATCCGAAATCTTGTTGTTTCTATAAAAATAAGTTCTTATCACACTAATATCATCAAATAAAAAGTTCTGTTTTGTTTTGTTTTCTCTGTTAATCTGTTTTCTTAATTAAATTTAAAACAGCTCGGACCACATTATATTGTGGTCTTTTGGTATATTCTTAGTGACTAAGAAATAATAGATACATATATGCACATCAACTCCGGAAGTATATGCTTTTATATTCCAATTTATTTATATAAGATTTGGCTGCTTTACAGTCATTCAACTTTTTCTCTGTTTTTTTTCTTTTTGTCCATGCACGTTGGTATTATGGTGTAAACTATTGCTGTGATACCACATTCTTAGTTTCTTTTGCACAGATTTAATAAAAAACAATTCTGTTTGTTCATGAAAAACTACATATACCGAATCTATGTTTCTGCATATCCTATTATCTTTCACTTTAACTCTTTCTTTACTTTGTTTCTTTTAGAGAAAAAGCTTACTTAAGTTGATTTAAAAAGTCCTTCTCCCACTTTAATCCTTCTTTTTGACATCTAAGACCAATTATGCAAGCTAATCAACACTTGTCCTCTAATATAAATCTCATATTTGCTTGTATATAATATGATAATGACTTCGTTAATCACAAGACGCATGCAGTAATTAAACTCTAATATAAATCTCATATTTGCTTGTATATAATATGATAATGACTTCGTTAATCACAAGACGCATGCAGTAATTAAACTCTGGGCATACTCTAAAAAAATCACTAGATTTCTTAATTTCAATTTTTGCATGGTAAAACTTGAACATGTGTTGTCTGCTTGTGTGCGATATAAACTAATAAAAATTCTGGTTTTTTTTTTTCAAAAGAGTTAGTAATTAAAAGGGAAATTTTATTTTATTTAAAACAATATTTGGGGCCCTTTGAAATAAACACATTCGTTAGGGTGGAGAAATGCAATATTTTTAATGGCCTGCCTACGCTAGGCTCATCGTTTTCCCTCCCAAAAAAAGAACGTCTCTCCAACTAATAAAGAAAAGCCAAAAAGCCAAAAAAGAAATCGCACCATCATCATCACTCTCTCTCTCACAAAAATCCTCCCTTTTTTCAAAAATTCCGCCATGGAAACATACCTCGCTAAGCAATTGCCTCTTTATATAACAAATCTATCCACCTCCACTCAACTTCCCTCCCGAATGTTTTTCCTCCAAAATCCCACCGACCAAATCCCTAATATATATAGTACAATCAGCTTCCCTCTGATTCTGATTCCTCCCGAGTAAATGTCTCACGAAATCGTCCCCGTGGATCCCATCGACGTCCCGAGCACGAGCTACTCACGACCTATTCTGGGTCGAGAAGACTCGCCGGAACGGCATCACCACTTCACTAGATCCCTCACCTTCCGGGAACACGTGTCGGAGCCATTCGACAGCGAGAGGCTTCCGGCGACATTAGCCTCCGAGATTCAGAGGTTTCTTCGTATTGCCAACTTG
Source organism: Isatis tinctoria (assembly GCA_010577795.1). Classification (NCBI taxonomy): domain Eukaryota; kingdom Viridiplantae; phylum Streptophyta; class Magnoliopsida; order Brassicales; family Brassicaceae; genus Isatis; species Isatis tinctoria. Next base: position 28,390,524 of record CM021246.1, on the reverse strand, counting down.
GTCGAGTCTGAAGAACCTCGTATTGCTTATCTATGTGAGTTTTACTCTTTCCCTAACAGTTGGGTCAAAATCTCTTCAGATATTTAATCTAAAAATCGAAACTTTCCGTCGCGTAGGCCGGTTTCATGCTTTTGAGATAGCTCACCACATGGACAGAAATTCCACCGGAAGAGGTGTTCGGCAGTTCAAAACTTCTCTTCTCCAACGGCTTGAACAGGCAAGTCTATGTCTTTTTTTCAAATTAATTCGTTAGTTTACTGAAAACAGAAATCATCAGTTTACTTTAGTCTCTGACTTGTTTCTTTTCCTTTTTAGGATGAAGAGTTTACCGTGATAAGAAGAAAAGAGAAGAGTGATGTTCGAGAACTCAAACGTGTTTATCATGCTTACAAAGAATATATCATCAGACATGGTGCAGCATTCAATTTGGATAACAGGTTTTCCTTTTTTTTTTTTTTTTTTTTCTACTAACTAGTTCAGTTTCAGCAAGCCCCAAAACTAACCTTTTGGATTTTTGTTTTCATCTTATATAGTCAGCGAGAGAAGTTGATTAACGCACGCAGAATTGCTTCTGTGTTGTATGAAGTTCTAAAGACTGTCACAAGTGGCGCTGGCCCTCAGGTTCCGGCCTCCTTTTTTCGATTCTCCTCCACTCAACTCGTAATCTGTGTATATCTCACAGTTTTGGCAAAATATGTTTAGCTAACCTTGAAATTACGGTTTCTGATAGGCCATTGCGGATAGAGAAAGCATTCGGGCAAAATCTGAGTTCTATGTGCCTTATAACATTCTCCCTCTTGACAGAGGAGGGGTACACCAAGCAATTATGCATCTCCCTGAGGTACAATAAACATATATAGAACGAGTTATTTTGTACTAGTATGCACACACGGCATATTGGAAATTTTCATGGTGAAAATGTTCCTTTCTGTCATGAAACTACAGATTAAAGCTGCTGTTGCAATTGTACGTAACACTCGCGGGTTGCCTCCTCCAGAGGACTTTCAGAGACACCAGCCTTTTGTGGATTTATTTGAATTTCTGCAGTACGCATTTGGGTTCCAGGTACTTGTCAGGAACTTTTAATCAGTGTTTTAAAGACTGTAATTAGATACGGTAACCGAACTTTTCATTTATCTTTATCCTAGGCTGGAAATGTAGCCAATCAGAGAGAGCATATGATCCTACTACTCAGTAACACCATCATACGGCAACCTCAGAAACAGTCTTCACAACCGAAGGTGTTCTTGTTATTACCTCTCTTTATTGAATTGTTTTAGCTCTCCTTCTTTGAAACTGGACACAATCTTAATTTTCTGTTTTCAGTCTGGTGATGAGGCAGTAGATGCATTGATGAAGAAATTTTTCAAGAACTACACAAGCTGGTGCAAGTTTCTTGGGAGAAAAAATAACATCAGGTATTCTTAGAATACCTTTCATCTATTTGATATCCTGTATCGTTTCATCTCTTTTACACCGTGTTTATAAATTATAATATCTAACTTGTCTGGCCTCACAATCAACCTGCAGGTTGCCCTGTGTGAAAAAGGAAGCCCTACAATACAAAACACTGTACATAGGGCTATACCTTCTCATATGGGGAGAAGCTTCGAATTTGAGGTTCATGCCAGAGTGCCTCTGTTATATTTTCCATCAAGTAAGCTGGAAACTTCTGTTTATATGATTCTCATTTGTCTTCTTCAAAAGTTTATCAGTCAAATCTGATCAATATTTGCAACATTGATGTTGATGTTAATTCAGATGGCATATGAATTACATGGAGTTTTAGCGAGTGACGTTAGTATGATAACTGGGGAGAAGGTTGTTCCAGCATATGGTGGAGAGAACGAATCTTTCCTTAAGAAAGTGGTTACCCCGATATACAAGGTTATCGAAAAGGTGATCTTCTATTTGATGTAGTGCTTGAATTAACTTAATTAAAAGATGAGTAGTCAATTGAAAAGTTTATGGCTGCAGGAAGCTGAGAAGAACAAGAATGGAACTGCTGACCATTCTATGTGGAGAAACTACGATGATCTGAACGAGTTTTTCTGGTCAGAACATTCACTATTCTTATGTCTCTTTGCTACCATATCTGTGTTTAAAAGCCTGGAACATCGCTAATCATACTTGTTACGTCTTCCACAGGTCTATTGACTGCTTCGAAATAGGTTGGCCAATGCGTTCAGAACATGATTTTTTCTGTGTAGAATCGTTAGATACCCGTAAACCAGGGAGATGGAGAGAAAAGCTTAGATTTCGCAAGCAGACAAAGAAAACAGATGAAGAGATGGAGGATGACGAAGAACTTGGGGTACATATCCTTGTAACTTATGGAGACATATGTTCCCCTGATTATGCATTTGCATATACACAATACCAAGTAATTAAAAGGATAATAAAACCTTTATTCATCAGTAGCTGTTCATTGTGTGATAGCAGTATGGTGTTCCTAGCTTGTTGAAGAGACTACGGAGCATATTATCGCTTAAAAATCTAAGTAAGCAAAATATTCAAATCGGTCAATTCACGTATTCAGAAAAAAGAACTTGGGTTGTCACTAGGAATATAGTTCTTAGGTTCAGCGAATTGCATTGCTTATAGAATCATATTAAAAAAAAATTCTCTTGTCTGTCACAACACGTTAGATAACTATATTTGTTCTCGTGTCATATGGTGTTCTCGTTACTGCAGCCTATCACTGAGGAACAGACTAAAACAACCCAAAGATGGCTGGGGAAGACAAATTTCGTAGAGACTCGATCCTTTTGGCAGATATTCCGAAGCTTTGACAGAATGTGGACTTTCTTTGTTTTGTCTCTACAGGTTCCTCTTCTTCTGCTCTATCTTTCAAATTATATCTAAGTATATACATTGCAAATTATGAAATTCTTATTTCCCTTTCAGGCATTAATTATTATGGCTTGTCACGATGTGGGATCTCCACTCCAAGTTTTCAACGCCAACATATTTGAAGATGTCATGAGCATTTTCATTACTTCTGCAATTTTAAAGCTCATAAAAGGTTATTAGCAATTTTGTTAATGTATAAACTAAGATACAATATTTTTTGCTGACATTTTAGAGGGTTTCTCGAAGGTATTCTTGATATAATCTTCAAGTGGAAAGCCAGAAACACAATGCCGATCAATGAAAAGAAGAAGCAGATGGTGAAGTTGGGTTTGGCTGCGATGTGGACTATTATTCTACCAGTGCTGTACTCTCATTCAAGAAGGAAATACATTTGTTACTTCACAAATTACAAAACCTGGCTTGGTGAATGGTGTTTTTCTCCGTATATGGTGGGAGTCACGATATATCTGACAGGAAGTGCGGTTAGGTTGGTATTGTTTTTCGTTCCTGCCATCAGCAAATACATTGAGACCTCGAATCATCGCATTTTCAAAACTCTGTCTTGGTGGGGACAGGTACGTTAATCTCAAATACTCTGTACTTTTGTGCAATTACTCACGGTTAAGTAGATTAATGTATAAAACAGTTTCTTCAGTTAGTCTGTTTTAGTTTTGGTGTATTCCAAACTTATTTTACAAGGTATCATCCGATTGCTTTATAAAGTGCTAGCTGGTTTCCTGCAGCCTAGGTTATTCATTGGGCGAGGAGTGCAAGAAACTCAGATATCACAATTCAAGTATGTCTCATGCCAGTTTCCACTGTGTTTCTTTTGTTAATCATGCCATTTCTGTATTTTGTGGTTTTCATTCCTCTTCTCTTTTTCAGATACACCGTCTTTTGGATTCTGGTTCTCGTGACCAAGTTTTATTTCAGCTATGCGTTTGAGGTAGAGCGCTACTGATGTTGTATGCATTGAATTCGAAACAGTTTCTTACATTTGTTATGATCTGAAAATGCAGATAAAGCCTTTAATAGAACCTACACGACTGATAATGAAAGTTGGCGTGCGGAATTATGAATGGCATGAAATTTTTCCAGAAGGTTTACTCTGATACCTTTAACTTCTTTTCTTTCGTTTTAAAGTATGTATTGTGGCGCACTAAAGAACCTTTTGTTTTCAACTTTCACAGTGAAGAGTAATGCTGCTGCAATCGTTGCAGTATGGGCGCCAATTATGGTGGTGAGTTTCTAGCTCCATGCATGTAATAGAAACACGAGTGTTGATGATAAACTATCGCTTAACAACTATTCTGAAACAAATGTTGAACTTTCAGGTCTATTTCATGGATACGCAAATATGGTACTCAGTTTTCTGTACTATCTTTGGTGGGCTGTATGGAGTTCTGCATCACCTTGGTGAGGTAAGCACACATTTCTTCAATGCGAGAGTTGTCATTTTTTGCAGTTCCTGTCTAGGTGTTGATGTTTCCAGGTTAATATGTTCCTTTATTTCTATTCAGATTCGAACTTTAGGCATGTTGAGAGGCCGGTTTCATACTTTACCATCTGCTTTCAATGCATCCCTTATTCCACATTCAATGAAAGATGAGAAAAGGAGAAATCAAAGAGGCTTCTTCCCCTTTTGTTTTGGCGGGGTAAGAGGTTTTCTGAATCGATCACGTGTATATGCCGAAGGACTAAACTATATATTTGAGTTCCATATTACGAAGTCCACTTTTTTTTTCCAGGGATCTGACGGCCAGAAAAATAGTATGGCCAAGTTTGTCTTGGTCTGGAACCAAGTCATTAACAGCTTTAGAACAGAGGATCTGATAAGTAACAAGTAAATATCTCTCCATTGTCTTGTTTGCATGTAGAGTTCTGACATACATAAATACTCTATCATATAAGTCTAATGTTTTATCATCAGGGAACTAGGTTTGATGACGATGCCAATGTCATCGGAGGTATTATCAGGGATCATCCGTTGGCCTATTTTCCTCCTTGCAAATAAGGTAACATTGCTTGCAAATTTTCTACACAATTTGGTTTTGGTGGGAATTTCGGTTTGTTGGTAAATATAGCTACCCCATCTTACTAGTTTTCAACAGCTCTGAGCATTGCAAAAGATTTTGATGGGAAGGATGAGGTTCTTTATCGAAAGATTCGGAAAGACGAGTACATGTACTACGCAGTCAAAGAATGCTATGAATCATTGAAGTACATTCTTCAGATTCTTGTTATTGGTGATCTCGAGAAAAGGTAAAGCCTTATAGTACCCTCCTCTCTAGTAACAAATTTTACTTCATTTCCTCCTGGCTTCGGTATGTAATTTATATATTTGACATTTGCTCAGGATCATATCATGCATAATAAACGAGATAGAGGAAAGCATCAGACAGTCAAGTTTTCTTGAAGAATTTAAGTTGAAAAAGCTCCCAACGTTGCATGAAAAATGTATTGAGTTGGTTCAACTTCTGGTAATCGATCTTATGGTATTGCTAAGACTTTATATCTTGTTTCGTTTCATAAAAATAAATTTAGTTCAAATGGTTCTTCTGTACATTCCAGGTTGTGGGAAGTGAAGAACAACTCCATGTTGAGAAAATTGAAGAGCAGCATAGTAAACTTGTAAAGGCCCTTCAAGATATCTTTGAGCTCGTAACAAGTGATATGATGGTACATGGTGACAGGTGAGTGAATCTTCGACTCTGTTCGTTTAAGTTCTCTCTCTGTGAAAAGGTGAACTTGCTTAAATAACTCTTTGCATGTTTAGAATTCTGGATTTGCTCCAGTCTCGGGAGGGGTCAGAAGAGGACACAGAAATTTTTATGAGGGTTATAGAACCACAGTTGTTTGAATCCTATGGAGAAAGGAGATGCATTCATTTTCCGCTGCCAGATAGTGCTTCATTGAGTGAACAGGTACCTTGTGATAATGCTGCAATCTGTTCTTCATTCAAATGTTCTAGTCCTGTGGAAAATGCTGCAGTATGCTGATTTTTCTAATGTGGTTTTGGCAGATCCAGCGTTTTCTATTGTTGCTGACCGTCAAAGATAGCGCAATGGACATACCAGAGAACTTAGATGCTCGACGGCGCATATCTTTCTTTGCTACTTCGCTTTTCATGGATATGCCCGATGCTCCTAAAGTACGGAATATGATGTCATTCAGGTCTGCCTTCACAACTTTCCCACAGAAAAAAATATACAAATTCTTGGATTATCAACTGATGACTAACACTTTGGTTTGCAGTGTTTTGACACCGCATTATCAGGAGGATATTAACTTTTCAACGAAGGAACTACATTCCGCCAAGTCTAGCGTCTCAATCATCTTTTATATGCAGAAGATTTTTCCAGGTAAGTCTCAATACATTTTCAGTTTGATTGATGGATGTTTTCTCTGTTGGTGTTTCAAAGTTGTCTCATCTTTGGGTTGTTAGATGAGTGGAAAAATTTTCTGGAGCGAATGGGATGTGAGAATTTGGAGGCATTAAAGAGAGAGGGTAGAGAAGAAGAGCTTCGAAACTGGGCATCATTTCGTGGACAAACATTGAGCAGAACAGGTGAGAAAACATATCAAAATGTGGAAATTGCCTAATTGATCCTGACCACTCTTATGCAATGAACTAACAATTTTTACTTTGTTTTCATGCTTGAACACAGTTCGTGGTATGATGTATTGCCGAGAAGCTCTGAAATTGCAGGCCTTCCTTGACATGGCAGATGATGAGGGTTTGTCATCTTGACTCTCCTCTCTGATCTTTGCAAATTAATTTGTGTTTGAAAACTGATTCTAATGGAGTCTACCTGTTTCTCCTCTAGATATTCTTGAAGGATATGACGACGTGGAGCGAAGTAACCGACCTTTAGCCGCACAACTTGATGCATTAGCAGATATGAAATTCACATATGTTGTCTCTTGCCAAATGTTTGGAGCCCAAAAATCAGCCGGGGATCCTCACGCACAAGACATACTCGACCTGATGATAAAGTAAGCTGTCATTGTTATGTAATAAAAAGCCATTCGTTAGACGTGATCTCAGATACATTCAGTAAACAAAGTTTGTACATGCTTTCCTAAAGCCACGTTACATGACTGTTGCGCTTAGGTACCCATCTCTCCGTGTTGCATACGTAGAGGAGAGGGAAGAAATAGTGTTGGATAATCCAGATAAGGTTTACTACTCTATATTGGTGAAAGCTGTCAACGGTTTCGATCAGGTATCAAACGCTATTCTACAATTCTTGGTAATTTGATGTGCAAGTTGAACTTATAGAATCTTCGGCACATGGTAACTTGTTTGCGATAATTTAGGAAATATATCGGGTCAAACTCCCTGGACCACCTAACATCGGAGAGGGAAAGCCTGAGAATCAAAACCACGCCATAATTTTCACTCGAGGTGAAGCACTTCAGACAATCGACATGAATCAAGTAAGTTCTCTGCATCTTGGATGTATAGTTAATGATCCTCCTTGTCGTCCCTCTAAAACTTCTCACATAAATGTTAGGATAACTACCTGGAAGAGGCTTTCAAAATGAGAAATCTTCTTCAAGAATTTCTTCGGAACCGTGGAAGAAGACCTCCAACAATTCTTGGGTTAAGGGAACACATCTTCACTGGAAGGTTTGTACCACAGTTACATGCATGCATATCATTAAAGAACAAGGACATGGTGAATCATAAGCAGGGAATTTTACTGATTTTCTGATATTGCAGTGTCTCTTCTCTAGCATGGTTCATGTCATATCAAGAAACCAGTTTTGTCACAATCGGTCAAAGGCTTCTTGCTAATCCTCTCAGGCAAACATCCCCAAGTCCTAAACCCTCAAAATCACAGTTTTCATTTGCTGAGGCCACACAAACTAAACTTTCTTTTTCATTGATTTACAGAGTCCGGTTTCACTATGGGCATCCTGATGTCTTCGACAGAATATTTCACATAACAAGGGGTGGTATCAGTAAAGCATCAAGAACTATTAACTTAAGCGAGGACGTTTTCGCCGGTATGAAATCACACATTAAGGAGTTCTTTCTCATATATTTGGTAACGCTTACTTGTAATTTACATTCTTCCTTGTAATATGTAGGTTATAATACCACTCTACGACGTGGATGCATAACCTACAATGAGTACCTGCAAGTTGGAAAAGGTCGTGACGTTGGCCTCAATCAGATCTCAAAGTTTGAGGCCAAGGTGGCTAACGGAAACAGCGAGCAGACTATTAGCCGTGACATATACCGTTTAGGACAACGTTTTGATTTCTTCAGAATGTTGTCTTGTTATTTCACAACCATTGGATTCTACTTCAGTAGCTTGGTAACGTCCATTAGACTTCTTCTGAATAATAACGCTTCTTTTTGTCTCAGTTGTAAAATTAGCTCTATTTTTTGCTGATGTTTGTACAGATTTCCGTCATGGGGATTTATATCTATCTCTATGGTCAACTCTACCTCGTGCTCAGTGGTTTGCAGAAGACACTTATTCTTGAAGCCAAGGTGAAGAACATCAAATCATTAGAAACAGCCCTTGCCTCTCAATCATTTCTCCAGCTAGGTCTCTTGACCGGTTTACCGATGGTGATGGAAATTGGATTGGAGAAAGGATTTCTCATAGCCTTTCAAGATTTCATACTTATGCAGCTTCAACTTGCTGCATTCTTCTTCACTTTCTCTCTAGGAACCAAAACGCATTACTTTGGCAGAACAATTCTCCACGGAGGCGCCAAATACAGACCCACGGGACGTAAAGTAGTAGTGTTCCACGCCAACTTCAGTGAAAACTACAGATTATATTCGCGTAGCCACTTCATAAAAGGGTTTGAGCTCATGATTCTTCTAGTGGTCTACGAGTTGTTCAAGCATACATCTCAAAGCAACATGGCTTACTCATTCATCACTTTCTCAGTGTGGTTCATGTCCCTTACCTGGTTATGCGCCCCGTTTCTCTTCAACCCTTCAGGGTTTACCTGGGAAATAATAGTCGGTGACTGGAGAGACTGGAACAGGTGGATCAAAGAGCAAGGTGGGATAGGGATTCAGCAAGACAAGAGCTGGCAATCTTGGTGGAACGACGAGCAAGACCATCTTCGTGGCTCTGGTGTTGGTGCTCGCTGTTTGGAGATAATTTTATCTCTCAGATTCTTTGTATATCAGTATGGTTTGGTCTATCATCTTGACATTACCCAAAGCAGCACGAATATTATAGTCTACGCGCTTTCTTGGGTGGTAATCCTCGCCACCTTTCTCACAGTCAAGGTAAATCTCTCATCTCTCGTTGCTCTTTCTCAGTAGGAAAAATAACCAAACAAGCTAGAAACAACTCTCTCTGTATTCTCTTGCAGGCCGTTGACCTCGGGAGGCAACTGTTCAGCACAAGAAAGCATCTTGTGTATCGGTTCTTCAAAGTCTTCGTCTTTGTGAGCATATTAACAGTCATTATAACGCTATCAAACATCTGTCATCTCTCCATCAAGGACCTTATAGTCTCTTGCTTAGCTTTCTTGCCTACCGGTTGGGGTCTGATTCTGGTATCAATCCTTCCCAATTCACTGTTTTTCTTTTTAAAGCAACACATTCAGTTTCTTATGGAATAATTGTTGCAGATTGCACAAGCTGTAAGGCCGAAGATAGAAGGGACGAGCTTGTGGGAATTCACACAGGTTCTAGCTCGAGCTTATGATTACGGAATGGGAGTTGTTCTGTTTGCACCAATGGCTATCTTAGCATGGCTTCCCATCATTTCTGCGTTTCAAACGCGGTTTCTCTTCAACGAAGCTTTTAACAGAAGGCTTCAAATTCAACCTATTCTTGCAGGGAAGAAGAAGAAATAGATGGATATTCCTCTCTTCTTTCTTCCACTCCTTTGCTTTGTACATCTTTGTAACTATTTCACTTATTCATTCCTCTGTACAAAATATTTCACCGGTATTCCCCGTAGTAAATTAACGGCGGGTATTAACGAACAAGTTTTGACAAACCGAAATATCCAAAACACTAAACCACTTGGTTCAATTTATTGTTGGACCGGTTTTTTCAACTTGGTATTTCTTTTACTTTTTTGGACAAGGAAACTTCTGCAATTGTACATAAACAGTACGCAGTTTCAAGCGTCCTCAGTAAAAAGACACAATGATTCTTCAGAGACTTGTTCTGTCTGCAACATCCAACTCAACTCTCAGAAGCAGCGAACGACTTACTGCTTCTGCTATTCGTCTTCTCTCAACTTCTTCTGATAGATATACGGCGTCGCAACGATACTCCGGTGACGAGAAACTCGCCAGGCTAAGGCACAGGGACTGGTTGGCGCCGAACGAGGTTTTAAAAATTTTCGAAAACGTCAAAGATCCGAGCTTTCTTATGCCGGCGTACGAACATTACTCGAAACGTAAGGATTATCAACCGACGGAATCTCTCTACGCCCTTGTGATCAACAAGTTCGGACAAGCCAAGATGTTCGACGAAATCGAAGAGGTCATGAGAAACGTGAAGCTGGAGAAAAGGTGCCGTTTTTCTGAAGAGTTCTTCTACAATCTGATGAGGATTTACGGGAACTTAGCCGGAAGAATCAACCGAGCGATCGACATTCTCTTCGGTATGCCGGAATTCGGATGCTGGCCAAGCGCCAAAAGCTTCAATTTCATCCTGAATCTGCTTGTTTCCGCGAAGCTGTTCGACGAGATTCACAGGATCTTCGTGAGTGCTCCTAAGCTGGGTGTGGAAATCGATGCTTGCTGCTTGAACATACTCATCAAAGGACTGTGTGAGAGTGGGAATCTGGATGCTGCACTCCAACTGCTCGACGAATTTCCTAAACAGAAATCACGGCCTAATGTGATGACGTTTTCACCCTTGATCCGTGGTTTCTGTAACAAGGGAAAGTTCGAGGAAGCCTTCAGATTGTTGGAGAGGATGGAGAAGGAGCGAATCGAGCCGGACGCTATCACGTTCAACATTCTGATCTCAGGGCTTAGGAAGAAAGGTAGGGTTGAAGAAGGGATTGATCTTTTGGAGAGAATGAAGCTAAAAGGGTGTCAACCAAATCCCGGGACTTATCAGGAGGTGTTATATGGTCTCTTGGATAAAAAGAGGAACTTGGAAGCTAAAGAGATGATGAGTCAGATGCTTTCGTGGGGTATGAGACCAAGCTTTCTGTCGTACAAGAAGATGGTCCTGGGGCTCTGCGAGACCAAGTCGGTTGCGGAAATGGACTGGGTTTTGAGGCAAATGGTGAATCATGGCTTCGTTCCAAAAACAGGGATGTGGTGGAAAGTTCTTCGCTGCGTAGTTGCAAAGAACAATGACTCTCACGCAGATTTGGATCGCATTATTGATTGCCATGAAACTCTTATAGAGTCTGCTGTATTGTTTGACAGGCAGAACATTCTGACCACAGAAGCACCTGGCTAAGGTTTATACATTATGATGTACTTGTTTTGACAGATATAAAATGATCATATAAGAAGTTAGATTTCTTTTTTCCGGGGGAGAGGAGAAAGATATAAACAGAGCAGACCGAAGATTGTTCTATGAAGCGGATTTGACGATTGCTTATGACAAGGTCCTACAATATCAAGCTTCGATATCGCCCAGCTAATCAGAGGTCAAAAGACTCGAGACTTGGAAGATGATTAATGGTCAAACTTCTTTCTATGAAGATGTCTAAACAGAACAATTTGAATTCCAATTGCTTGAGTATACTTAGAATAGTTTCAAAGCCAGTGATTAGGTTAGTCGTAACTCACTATTCTCAGTCTGTTAAGAAAATGAAAGAAGCATGACAGAGACTCAAAATGCTGTAAGCCAAGACAGAGATTCAAAACTCAAAAGCTGTACAAAAATCCTTTGTCGTCGTAATTACAACTACTTGACATGAACATACTCAAAATCTTCAGCTTCAAGCTTTTAATTACCCTATGATTCCTTTCCTATCATTCGTTTCTTTTTGGCGTGGCGACTTTATCAGTTCCAGCAGAAGCATCCACATATGTAGTTTCCAAGTTTGCTGGAATTACTTTCTGTACTTTTTTTGTCGAAATGTCTGTAACACCTCTGGATTCATGTTTGGAGTTTGCTGATGTATTTACATGATTATCTTCGCCTGCCCTAACAACTTTACCTTCAGGTTTTGCTGTTCCTGGTGTTCCTAGGTCCTGCACACTGCTAAGTGCAGATTCATCATCCGAATATTCACCTCGACATTCCGAATCAGACACAGACTCAGATTCAGGAACAACATCTTGCTCTGACACGGTTGAACACTCCTCACCTCTTGATTTTCTTGAGCCTTTACGCGAAAACGCATGCTTTATGTGTCTTGCAGACTTTTCAGCGTGTTTCAGAATGCTCTTTGCAACATCTTTCATCTGTCCCTTGTGCGGACTGTCTTCAGAACCAAAGCTCTCGCCTTTTGGACTTCTTCTTGTGAGAGGCCCCGATAGACGGTCTTCGACGATGTACTTAACCCCAACATCCTTTCGACTTAACGCCTTCAAATTAATCCGAGGAGACCTGACATCGTCTTCCATGTTCCCTTCTTCCTTTTTCCCACTCCTATGAAACACTAAACCGACTTTCTTCAAGCCACGACCAACAGAACTCATCGTGTTCTTCCCTTCCTGGTTTTCATCGGGGCTGCTGCTTTCATTACTACCAGTAGAAGAATCATGAGGAACTCCACGTATTTGGTTTTCGAGGCATCGACTCTTGCCTTTTCTTGGTTCCCAAATCTGTGAGACTTCAGTTCCTGGTTGATGTACCCAAATCCCAGTCTCTTCTTGTCCTTCAATGTTAACTGGTTCCAAATTATCAAGAACCCTTGGAGACTTATCAGATACCATTGACGAGAAGGAACCTTTATTTGTAGCGTCGGAAGCAAAAGAAGCCCACATATCTTCCTTACTTACTGTTACTCCTTCAAACGGGTCATCGTTCCACTGGTAAAGAATCAGACGCACAATGCTTAAGACTTAATAACGAAACTCTTGTGTTTAGGGAAGTAAACAGAAACTGTATGTACCTTTGCTTCGTCCTCTGTTACGGTAATAGCAAGGTGAAGCCTCCCCATTTTGATGTTCTGAAGAGGCAACCACATATCATTTCTTTGCCCGCCTCTAAACTCGGCAATGTTAACTGAACAATCACCAAGGCTGTCGTCGCTGAATCTGTCTTTGTCTTGAACTTCAATGTTAAGTATATTTGAAGAGTCCCATGTCAAGATTGGTATCTTGAACTCTTCTTGCCATTTGGGAGCCAACGTTTTCCTTAGTATCTTGGTTTTGAATCTGTAAGCGCCAAGCTGCCCTTTCACATAAGGATCAGCTAAACCTGAAGCATCCAAATTCGAGAAGTTCAATAAATATATGCTTACTAAAAGTGGACGAAACAAACTAGGCCAGTGATTTCCAGGACTAACCATTAAGATCTGATGGTTTAACATCAGATGCTTCAACGACTTCAACAAGAGCGTGTGCAACTGGTTCTTTCTCATCAACAAAGAACCAATCCTCTGAAAGCAAACACAGACACAAAATGTAATCATATGGACTGATTAAATGAAGGTTTGAGACATCTTGATAACTTTGAGGTAACAACAAGATAGAAGTTATGGATTCTGAACATCCCTCCTATAATTACCTCCTGTTTGTGGGCTAACAAATTTCTCCATATCAACTACCAGCATATTTGGCTGCAAATCAGACAAGCTTCATTAAATGGCGTCTTTGTGCTTAACTACATGACCCGAGCATCGAGAAAAAAAGACAACAAAGCACAAGAACCGTACCTCAACAAGTGTCTGCTCAAATGCAATAGACAAGAGTTTGTCCTGATTGGAAAATAATAAGGATGATGGGAGTGTTAGAAGATTCAAAACTCAAAAAAAGAGCCGGAGAAGATTTCCTACACTACTTGAGTTTACAAGCTCATCAGGGCGTCAAAACTTACTAGCCATCCTGCAATCCCTGGAAGCACAGCAACATCAACTCCATGAGTGAAGATTGGTTTTACATTCATTTGGAAATAAGGTGGCTCTGCAAAACAGACGCGTAAACGCCCCAGAAACGGCCAACGACGTAGAAATTTCACTCCTATCAACACCTTCACGAGTATTCGGTATCCTCAGTATGAAACAAGATACTTCACTTAAGAGAGCGTCTTAAGGATATGTGCATCTGAATCAACTGCAGAAAAGCCTTACCTTTCCTTCGACATGCATTCCTGTCAGATGTAACTTTGTCCACATTCCAAACCCAAGTCTTTTTCTTAACTTCACTGCGAGTATTGCGCTCATATCATCTGCTGTGAGGAAGTTCATTCCGAGTTCCAGTACCTGTATACAATTCAGCATAAGTTTTACTTCCTCTATAGATATTAAACAGTACCAGATGTCACCATAATAATCTATCGAGGATTATGACGAAACCAAAGTTTTTGCTACTATACCAAGTGATCATCACCCGTAGATTGACGAAGCACCCTTACATCGGTCAACAAAGGCGGATTTCTTCCCAAATAGAGATGTTGAATCAAAGCTTTTTTCTGCACAAATCATCATCATCACCATCAATGATACTAAAGTGACTGTCAAACTGTGATACAGTAAGTGGCCTAGTCATTTCCTTATAACCCAAAGAAGTATTCCAAATATCTAACTATAGACAAAAGAAATCGAAAATACTCAAAAAGACCATATGGAGTAAAACACAGCAACAAAATTGTATGGGGTTACCGCGGTCCAAGGTCTATATTTCTCCAAGAACCAAGGTATGATCGGACGCAGAATCTTCTGAGACGCAATCTGTTCCATACAAATTGGCCATATCTTCTCTACAGCATAATTCATCCACCGCACGGATTCAGAATCAGACAGAACCTAAGAAGATGTCGCAAGAAAGGGTTACCATGTCGTGCAAGCAAAGCTGAAAGTCAGCACATTTGAATACGAGATTTGACAACCATGTAACTTGAGAATTACCCGTCTCTGATTAGCTTGCTTCCTCTCTTCAAACTGCAATTTCCTCCTCAGTCTCATCACATACCGTTCGTGAACCTAAAGGAACCCACCAAAACAGAGCAAAACACTTGTGTCACCCAATCAATCAAAAATCCAGACTTTTAACTCCCAAGAGAGAGAGAGAGGCAACAGACACAAAACGTACCAGGTAGAGATAAATCAGAGCGAGGAAATAGAAAAGGGCGTGTGATCGATTCAAGTAAGAGAGAACCCAAAGGAACGTCAACGCAATTACCACATGATGGAATACCGAACACTCCATTTTCTCCACTCCCTATCGGTTAAAATCCGTTACGAAACCCACTAGTGAAGACAAGAGACTCCAAAAAGATTCAAGCTTTTCGTCTGAACCAAGCGGATCAAATTCTAATCTCACGAAACGAAACCATCCGAATCGACTCGAACTTCTTCATGATGAGTGCTTTGGTTCGAAAATGATCAACGAAACAACGAAAAACAGATGGTTGCAGTATTTTAAATATTCTTTTTTGTTTCTTTCTTCGGGTGGTTGATTAGTTAGTGTCAACAGAGACGACGACCGAGAGACAATGACGCCGAAAAACATCCGATCTACTAAGCGATCATTTTTTTTCTCTGTTCTCTCTTCCGCTAAGCTCAAAACGATATCGTTTTCGGTTCTACGGCAACAAGAGACTTTTGGGAAAAAGGAAAAAAAAAAAAAAAACATCTTCTGCAAAAGAGAAACGCGTCAACCGCCTGAATGAGTGCAAGCGTGTCAGACGCGTGTGAAGAAGATACCAACAGGACCCTACTAAGAGGTTTCATGTCAATGATGTCATGTCGTGAATTAAAGATCCTACTCTTTCATTTAAAAGAAGAGCGTTGAGCTGAATATGATGGACGGCTTACAATTTTGATGATATGTTTCCATCTAACATGTTCTGCATTTATAGCTCATGATGTTATCTACATTTTTGCTAAAGTCATTTACATTTTAAAAAAATATCCTGTTCCCAAAATATCGTTAATGTATGTGTTTTCTTCACCAAAACTCCCAAAATATTATTATGTTGATATGTAGAAGAAAATGTTTGGCGTTTGAACGATGGACTTATTAATCAATTTAAATACTATGTTTATTTAAATTTCCGTCGGTGTGTTTAATTTTTTTTTTAATCAAAAAACTTATATATAGCGAAGCAAATCTTTTCCCCTTGGGTTACGCAAGTTCAAATTATAGGAGAAATCCGACCAACCTCAGAAACAGCCACGTGGCACGTGCATCCCCAGAATACAAAACCATAAAAAGAAAAAAAATCGAGATCTTGTTTTCACCGTCTCATCAGATCAGAAAGCAAATCCAAAACAGAGAGGAGATGACGAGCGGCGGCGTGGAAGACGACAAGAACAGATCAGCTGTGACGGATCATCAACACCAGCAGCCTCCTCACCCGCCACCGTTTCAAGGAGTCTCTAACTATCCACCTCCGCAGCAGCAGCAGCCGCCGCCTGCTGGTTATCCTCAGCCGGCTCAGCCCTACGTCTCCGGTAAATTTCTTCCTCATATTCTCATTGTATAGACAAAATGTTTAAAATTATCGGACCAGGCTGTTTGATTTCGTTTTTTTTGGTGGGGATACAGAGTTTTTTTTTTCTTGATCTATTCTAT
The DNA here is from genome assembly GCA_010577795.1 of Isatis tinctoria. Taxonomy (NCBI): domain Eukaryota; kingdom Viridiplantae; phylum Streptophyta; class Magnoliopsida; order Brassicales; family Brassicaceae; genus Isatis; species Isatis tinctoria. The sequence continues at coordinate 28,374,021 of CM021246.1, read as the reverse complement.
CGAATATTTTTTTGTTGATTTTGTTTGGATATTTGATATTTTTTTTATTATGAAAGCAGCCGCCAAAATTCGCATTGGATTAGAATCTGACTCTTTATTGAACTGTAGTGTTGTTTGAATGTTTGTATCCGAACCTGATCCATTAATTAGAAGAGAATCTAACTATTTCTTCTTCTTTTTATTACCGTCTTACTTCGTGGTATGTCTACATTTTTTTTTTTTTTTTTTTACTTCATGTGGTATGTCTACTTTTAAAGAAATCACATTCACTTGAGAACGAATAGTGAATTGATGTTAAAAAAATATTTTTATTAATGCAAATGGAAGGTTCTCTATACGTTTGACGTTTACGTTTACAATTCAATTAACAAATGAATAGAATATTTAGGATTGTAAGTTTGTATGGAATAATATTACACACTAAATCTCGACATTTGCAAACGAAACACACAAAACAAACAGTGGAAGCCTTAAGCTTGCTCAGTCGTATGCGGAAAATGGATTTCTTTTGTTCAACTATGGGATTTAACTAACGGTAACTACTAGGATAGCAGAAACTATAATCTCTCATCTGTCAAAATTATGTTCTTAAAGTCTAGTTTCTCACGAAGAGTTGTGTCATTTTTGCCACGCACCACTTGGGCGTCCTAATGCTCGTTCTGGTTTCTCTAGGTTATGCTGTTAATGGAGGATTAACAGAACACCAGCGTCTTCCTTGTTGTGGTATAGGCATTGGTTGGTTATTGTAAGTTCGATTTATCATTTTACCTTCTCTTCTTATCATTTACATTCTTTGTCAAGTTCTCAGCAAACACAAACCCACATATATGTTTTGTTTTTGTTTCTTGAAGATTCATCCTTGGTTTCTTCTTCGGTGCCATCCCCTGGTACATTGGCTTTTTCCTTTTACTATTCTCTAGAAACCCGCGTGAGAGACCAGGATACATAGCTTGCGCAATTGGAGTGAGTCCATATGTTATATCTCTCACTTAACACAATACACATTTCTCTTTATTGTCCTGATCACACTAAATTAATTCTGGCCAACAGGCTGTTATTGCTTCGGTTTTCATCGTTTTGGGAGCCCTTAGAGGATCAAGAACCTGGTCGTAAAGTGAAGATGTGACGCTCTTATAATACGGTATATCTAGCCCGGTTAGGGCGTTGATATACTGTTGCAGACGAAGGTTGTACATGTGTGTGTTTACGTTAAGTCCTGCTGTTCAATGTATATTGTTTGAAGATTACAGGCATGACATTTTTTACTTACCAACAAAATGTTCTCAAAACCATAGTAATGTGTTCGTTACTGAAAAAAAGTTAAAACTATATACATAAATACATGTTTTTTTCGATTTGATCCATTAACTACTCTTTTTTAATAAAGAAGTGGTTAGCATCTATTTAGCGACGTTTATGAATGTTTGTTGACCACTTTTACATAATTTTTGGCAATTCAAAAATCATATAAGGTGAAGTTCTATATGCTGTTTACGGGAAATTCGGGGTCCAGCTATACGGAAACTTTCATGCCGGCTCTGCATACACGGAACTTTGGTCTCCGCGTTTAGATACACAAAACTTTGGTCGCCGTTTTGAACCACACACAATCTTTTATTCTGTGTTAAACAACATAATTTTGAAATCCGCTTCTTAACCGAATTAAAATCAATCGTAAACCAAAAACCCAATTAAAATCAGGTTTAAAACCAATGATTTCGATGTTTAACCGTAATGAAACAATTATACCGAGATTTTTTAATCTAACCGAGAATTTTCATGGGCATGGTAATCTGGAGGTGGCTAATGTTCAGACTGCTGAACTCGGGGGTTCATCTAAGGCGCGAAAGTCGCTTGTGTTTAACACTGAAGAGGCACCTGCGGAGGAGACAGAGGCTTCTCTGGACATGGCTAATTTGAGCGTTTTGTCTGAGATGGAAGCAATAGACGATCTGTTGGAAGAGGATCCAAAGGAACAGATGTAGCAGGAATTGAGGAAGTGGTAATGATGGACATTGTTCCTAAGGCGGATAAGGTGGAGGAGAGTACGGTGGGTTTACACATGGGTGACGAGGGACTGGAGGAGGGGAGATTCATTAATGTTCCGATTGTGGAATTAGGAGTGGCGGACGAGGAGGGAGATCAGAGAGACGATAAGGTGGATTCTGTGATACCTCCATCAGGTGTTGCTATCGCAGACCCTAAGCTCGGGCAACGTCGCAAGCTGACTCGTATTATTCCGGGAACCTTTGGAGGAAGTACTAAGAAACGTATTGTTCAAACGCTCGTCTCTCCGAGAAAGAAAGGTTTACAGAGGAATGCTATAAAGGGAGGAGAGGTCTCGGCTTCTGAAGGGGATACTGTTCCTTTAAACACAAAGAAGGCGGGTAAGGGTAAAGAGATTATTCCCTGATGTTACAGCTTCAGTGCGTGAGGAGTGGGCAACGACCACAAGTGTTTTCCGGTCGCTTTGAATTCGATAATAAGGAGTCCTGGGATTTGAAACCAGTTTCAGACTCGATGTTTTCTTTTCTGCACTTGGTGTTTGAATCTAATAAAACGGTAGTCATGGCTTCTAGACTACAACGAGGGAGTCTTCTCAGGGTTTATTTTGGTTTCTCTTGTTGGTTTCTTTCTTTTCTCACCTCACGATCACACTTTCCTTTCTATTCTGGTTATAACTTTGTAACACCAGCCTTCGGGATTGATGATAATAAAACATTGTATCTCTGCTTCAGGGGTATAGTTGGTTGTTTTCATATCTGCTTAATTATGATTTGGTTTTTCATTGGTGGTGGTCTTTCTTATGTTGGGGTAAAGTGGGGACATTGGTTTCTTATACAATTTGTGTCGAGGACGTTGATGATGCGTGAGACTGCCGGTTTTTTTCTCTCGGAACTTATTGCAGTTAGTTATTGGTGGCTTAGATGGGGATCAAGCGCATGTATAGGGTTAGGTGGTATTTTTCAAAGGAGATGTGGTTTATTATTGCTTTTTCCGTGGCAAAGAAAACCGGCAGGTGTCGTGACGTCTCAGTCTCCTTTTATGGATTTCTTACTCAGACTTTGTTTGTTTGACAACCGGGAGTGGGAGCTTATGATCTACTTGGAATTAGTGCAGGTATTGGTAAAATTACAATTGGTTTTTTCTGTCACGATGTTGCTTTCGTAAGTCGGGTGTGCTTGGGGTTAACGAGGGTTGATATAGTCTGGGCATGGAGATATGTAAGGTTTTTGCTGTGGTCTGGTTACTGGGTTTTTCTGGGTCTGAGTCTCATTAATTCGTCGGTGGTGCAGTGGAGCCAATATTGGTTACAGCTATATTTGCAGGCAGATGTTAAAGTGATCTTGCTGGCGCTTGTCATCTTTCACCCAAGGATTACAATTTTGTCATCTCTGCTCCGTAGTTCTTTGTTTGTGCAGGTTTGGTATAATTTTAATTCTGGTGCTATGAGGATCAATGGAGCCTTCTCATTGTCTCGTTGGTATGAGTGTGTTGATATTTATCTGTGGGAGTTACGTGCCCTTCTAGGCCACGTGTTTAGCTGGAAAACAAAGCAATTTATTTGTTTATGTGCTTATATGTCTTGGTGGAGTCATGTATACGGGTTCTTAATATGTTGGTTTTGTCTCATTTGTATATCGAGAAACTGCCTTGACTATTGTCAAAATGGTTTAATTACAATTTCATTCTTGGTCAGGCGAAGACCTTTTCTGCGTCTCAGAGAAAATGGGATACGTGATTTTGGAGGGACTTGGTTAGACACAGATGGCAGTTGGAATGTACAATTTGTGCGGATGGCTCATGGTTTACAAGATCCGGATCACATTAAATCCGACAGATCTATTCATTTTGATACTTTTGAAATTTAAGATGCGGATATTAAGTTGGAATTGCCAAGGACTGGGTAGCAAATGGACGATAAGTTATCTTCGGGAATCATGGTACAAGCATAAACCAGAATTTTTGTTTCTTTCGGAAACAAAACAAAAACTAGGCTTTGTTCAGCAATTTCAGGCTCATTTTGGGTATGATAAATTATATACAGTGGAGCCTCAAGGTCCAAGTGGTGGACTCGCACTTTTCTACAATGCACATTTTAATGTGGACATTATTTATGCTGATAATAGAATCATTGACATTGAGGCGGATTATCAAGGGACAAAAGTGTTTTTGTCGTTTGTTTACGGTGATCCGGTACAAAAGTTAAGAGAGAGGGTTTGGGAGCGTATCACTCGGATAGGGATTCATAGGTCTGAACCTTGGTTTCTAATTGGAGATTTAAATGAAATTACAGGAAATCATGAGAAGCAGGGGGGTACGCTGCGGCATGCCTCGACGTTTGTAAATTTTAATAATATGTTGGAAAATTGTGGACTAATGGACTTTCCATCTATTGGGAATACTCTGTCCTGGCGGGGTTGGAGGGGTGGACAACTTATTCGCTGTCGACTAGATAGAGCAATTGCGAATGAGGAATGGCATTCGCTATTCTCGTGCTCTTTTGTGGAATATTTAGGGATGGTGGGCTCCGATCACAGGCCTTTGGTGGCAACTATTGCGGATAAAATTGTTCGAAAACGTTCGACCTTCCGGTTTGATAAACGATGGATTGGCAAAGAGGGACTGATGGAGTCGGTTTCGAAAGGGTGGAAATCAACAGGACGAAATCAGAATGTTGTGGATAGGATTAGGGCTTGTCGCCACGAAATCTCGGTTTGGCGGAAGGAGAATTTACCTTCTGGTAAGGTTCGCATTCATGAGCTACAACAAGCTCTGGAGACTGTACAAAATGATGCAAGTAGATCGCAAGAGGAAGTCCTTGACATCACCCGAAAGCTAAAAGAAGCTTATAAGGACGAGGAAGCATATTGGCAACAGAAAAGTCGGAATATGTGGCACACATTAGGTGATAGAAATACGAAGTTCTATCATGCTCTAACAAAACAACGGCGGGTACAAAATCGGATTATTGGGTTACATACTGCAAGGGGTGATTGGATAACAACAGAAGAAGAGATCGAGGAAGTGGCAGTCCAATATTTTGATGAACTTTTTACTTCATCGTCCCCAATTACGGATGGTAACCCCATGGTGGTGGAACCTTTTCTCCAGGAGGTTCCGATATCTATTACGGATGACATAAATGAGGATTTAAACAAATTAGCTACTGAAGAGGAGGTCCGCCAAGCTCTTTTCATGATGTACCCGGAAAAAGCCCCAGGGCCGGATGGAATGACTGCTTTATTTTTTCAGCATGCTTGGCCACTAATAAAACAAGATATTTTGGATTTGGTTAATAATTTTATACGGACCGGGGTTTTTGATCCACGGCTTAATCAGACAAACATCTGTCTAATTCCCAAGATAAGTCGGCCGAGTCGTATGACCGAGTTGCGACCAATCAGCCTTTGCAATGTAGGCTACAAAATTATATCAAAGGTGCTTTGTCAACGGCTCAAGCGGTTACTCCCGCGACTTGTGTCAGAGACACAATCGGCTTTTGTAACGGGGCGATTAATTTCGGATAACATTTTAATAGCCCAAGAAATGTTTCATGGATTGCGTACGAATCCTTCATGCAAGGACAAGTTTATGGCCATAAAGACAGATATGAGTAAGGCCTATGACAGGATGGAATGGTCTTTCATAGAGAAAGTCCTTCTTCGAATGGGTTTCTCCTCGATTTGGGTTTCCAGGATTATGTATTGTATTACCTCAGTTCAGTATAAGGTGCTTATTAATGGGCAGGCACGAGGACGCATTGTTCCCCACAGAGGTTTGCGTCAAGGAGATCCTTTATCCCCATATCTCTTTATTTTATGCTCTGAAGTTTTAATTGCAAACATTAGGAAGGCGGAATGTGACAAGTTAATCACAGGATTGAAGGTGGCACGAGCAAGCCCACCAGTCTCGCACTTGCTTTTTGCGGACGATAGTCTTTTCTTTTGTAAAGCAACGAAGGCGGAATGTAAGGTTTTCTTGCGAATCCTCAAGGAATATGAGGAATTATCGGGACAACAGATAAATTTTGATAAATCATCATTACAATTTGGGCATAAAGTGGATCCATTGGTTAAAACGGAGTTACAACAAACCCTTGGTATCTTCACTATTGGTGGAATGGGGTCCTACTTAGGAATCCCAGAGAGTTTGGGCGGGGCAAAAACACAAATTTTTGGTTTTTTGCAAGAGAGGCTACATAATCGGGTAAATGGATGGACTGCGAAATTATTGTCTAAAGGAGGGAAAGAGGTGCTAATTAAGTCAGTGGCTACAGCATTACCAACACATGTTATGTCTTGCTTCCGCCTACCAAAGGTGGTAACCAAGAAACTGACAAGTGTGATTTCGCGGTTCTGGTGGAGCACGGGAAGTAATCAATCGGGTATGCACTGGATGGCTTGGGACAAGCTGTGTCGAGATAAATGTGATGGAGGCCTTGGCTTTCGAGTGATCAGGGATTTCAACACAGCCCTGTTAGCAAAACAGTTATGGAGACTCATTGATAAACCGGAATCTTTGTTTGCCAAAGTTTTTAAAGGACGGTATTACCGTAATTCGGATCCTTTGGATCCTATTCGATCTTACTCTCCATCTTATGGATGGAGAAGTATTGTATCTGCTAGATCTCTGGTTAGCAAAGGACTAATCAAAAGGGTAGAAACAGGATCATCTATATCAGTATGGAATGACCCATGGTTACCTGCCCCTCGCCCGAGACCAGCAACCTGTAATTTTACTACTTATCCTAACATGATGGTCAACGATCTGATTGATTCATCAACCCGGTCATGGAATCTGCCACTGATTGATGCGGTGATTTCCCCTCAGGATGCCGATATAATCAAGCACATTCCGATAAGCCGATTTCAAAAGCCAGATACAATGGGGTGGCATTTCACCAAAACTGGGAGATACACGGTTAAGTCAGGATATTTGATCGAGAGATTATATCCGGATGCAGGGGTTCCCGCGGTTTACTTCGGACCTGATATTCAGCCATTACTGGCTCAAGTTTGGCGAATACAATGTCCCCCCAAGCTCAGACATTTCCTTTGGCAAGCACTTTCGGGTTGTGTTTCGGTTAATAAGAATTTACGTCATAGGGGGATTTTATGTGATACGCAATGTATGAGGTGTGGAGCAGAGGAGTCTATTCAGCATGTACTATTTGAATGTCCGCCGGCAGTTCAGACGTGGGCTCTTTCTGTGGTACCGACAAACCAGGTTGAGTTTCCTGGGCAATCGTTGTTCGCTAATATGGATTTTCTGTTCTGGAGACTTCCAAAGGATGTGACGGAGACATATTTTCCTTGGATTCTTTGGTATATATGGAAGAGTAGGAATGAGTTTGTTTTTAGTAACAAGGATCGTACTCCACAGGACACCTTGGAGATGGCTACAACAGAAGGACGTATCTGGCAAGAGGCGAAGGCAGGGGAGGATGGGACAGCTCGGGTAGCCAGTACTACATCGACACCTGTTGATAGGACGGTAGAGTCGGATCAAACTGGGGTTTGGTGGTGTTTTGTCGATGGCGCATGGAAAGCAACCGATATTTATTCAGGACAGGGATGGTTTTGTCACAAAGATGGTCACCGGGACCAAATGATGGGAATTCGTAATATCCGTCCTAGTCTCTCATCTTTACATGCGGAATTTGAAGCTTTGATTTGGGCAATGGAATGTATGCATTCACTTCAATACAACCCGGTTATTTTTGCGACTGATTGTTCTGATCTGGTAAAGATAGTGTCTTCTCCAGAAGAGTGGCCGGCATTCTCAATTCATGTTGAGGAATTTCAATTTTGGAAAGAGCGGCTGGTAGACTTCCAGATAAAGCTTATCCCCCGGACGAAAAATGGAAAAGCAGACAAGTTGGCGAGAAGTGCGCGGAGTTATCCTTCTGAGCTGGTTTACATCGACTCAGTTGCTCCACGATGGATAGATTTTGATACTTAGTTTGCTACGTTTTTCTGTGTTGTTGACAAAAAAAAAAAAAAAAAAAAAACGAAAAAAAAAAACAAAAACCTGATTTTTATGTCTCCTCTCTCCCCAAATAGTGTTTCCTCAGAAAAAAAAAATTGAACTCAAGAACACCAAATTTGAGGTCGAAATCGATGGTTATGTCGGTAAATTAGAGGAAGAGAGGAAAAAAATCGATGTTTTTAAACGAGAACTCCCTTTGTGCATGCTCTTATTGAACGAAGGTGCTCTCTCTCTCTCTCTCAATTTTGTGTTGATCGATTCGTGTTTCTTAATTTATTACGAAACGGTTTCTTTGTGTAGCGATTGGGGCGTTGAAGGAAGAGGCTAGAAAAGGGTCATCAGTGATGGCATCAAACGGGAAATTCGATGTGGGTGAAGGGGCAAAATTGGAAACTGAGAATAAGAAGAACTGGATGAGCTCTGCCCAGTTATGGATCTCGCCCTAACTCCCAATTGCAATCGGTAATCCACAGTGATATAGAAGAAGAAAAATCAAACCTTTTTTTTATGTTTTGTGATTTCTCCAATTGGTCTTAACCTTTGATCATTGTGACAGATAAACGAAGAAGAAGATCGATGTGTGACTCAGAACCCATAAAAATCGGGTTTTTGGTTTTTTTTTTCGGTTTGATTTTTTTTTTTCGGGTTAGTTTTACAATTCTCGGTTAGATTAAAAAATCTCGGTATAATTGTTTCATTACGGTTAAACATCAAAATCATTGGTTCTAAACCTGATTTTAATTGGGTTTTTGGTTTACGATTGATTTTAATTCGGTTAAGAAGCGGATTTCAAAATTATGTTGTTTAACACAGAATAAAAGATTGTGTGTGGTTCAAAACGGCGACCAAAGTTTTGTGTATCTAAATGCGGAGACCAAAGTTCCGTGTATACAGAACCGACATGAAAGTTTCCGTGTAGCTGGACCCTGAGTTTCCCTATTCCGCTGTTTACGTTAGATATCAATGTTGATATATATTCGTTTCTTCATACAAATAAAAACTGTAGATACGATTAGAAAAGACCAAGGTATGACAAAATAAATTAATCTAATAGTTTTCGTGAAACATATTACGATTAGAAAAAGACTATGGCAAATTGATTAATGGAATAGTTTTGTCAAAGATTATGGCGAGTTTTCAGATCTTTCACAAATTATGTTTCTTTAAATTTTCGAATTAGAAAAGTAAACTGATTAAAAAAGAAAGTTTTCTATTTATTCTATGTTTATCTGTTTGAACAAATCCGATCATGAATACAATTTTTAATATTTCCTTTTGGAAAAGTAACAAGTGTTTTTCGACAGATATGTATGGGAATTTGACCAGATACAAACCAAAAAAGGTTCAAAGTTGTAGAATGATTTATCAGTTTTGTAAAGTACTAGAATTTAAGTAATGATTTGCACTTTTGCAGATGTCAAAAAAAAAAGGTAGTAATTATTTGCACAGGAAAAAAAAGAAGTGAAGTAATTTCAGTTTGACCGCTGTAAATGTATAAAAAAGGAAACATTCAAGGCCCAAGTAGAAAATGAAAAGCCCACAGAAATGGCCTAGGGTTTGTCGTATAGAAGCTCTCTTATAGTTTTCTCATGAGCGCCTCCGTTTAGCTCTAGCTCTGTGTCCACCTTTCGGCTGATTTCGTTGGAGCTTGATCTCTCCGTTGAAATGGTTGCTTTCCGGGTAAGTTGGTTCACTCTATCGTAGAGGGAGCTGAGTTACTGAGTGATTCTGGGTTTAGGTCATTCTTCACTGATTTTTGAGAGAGTTATGCTCCCTGATTTGTGAGTTTTTGAAAACATTTGCTCGGATAGTTATAAACTGAGTTTGATCAGGAGAAACGTATCATAGGGATTACTAGGTTCTGAATTCGTAGAGAAAGTACGAAAATTTGCCAATTTTGTTCCTCATCATACATGTACAAGGCTGCATTAGTTTATTGGTGGGAGTGTGATCTGTTCGAATCTCTAGGATGATTTTACGTGGCTTCTTTGCTCCGAATATAATACATTTTAAGCTTCATTTACTATCCTTATTTCTAGGTTGGTGTTGTCATTTGACTTAGAGAGTAGTAGACATGGTTTAAGGTTTGATTGTCTGCTGCTGTTCGATGGTTTGTAAAAGATGTGATATTTTTGTTGTGAAATGAAATGATTCAGTGCATTTTTGTTTCCTTGAGCAGTTTCACCAGTATCAAGTGGTCGGGAGAGCCCTCCCAACAGAGAAAGATGTGCAGCCTAAGATTTACCGGATGAAGCTATGGGCCACAAATGAAGTCCGCGCCAAGTCCAAGTTTTGGTGAGTCAATGCAGTCCCCTGTTTGATTCCAGTTTGTTGATGCAACTTACATTTTTTCTACTAATCGCATATATATATTATATATACAGGTACTTCCTGAGGAAACTGAAGAAGGTTAAGAAAAGCAACGGACAGATGCTTGCCATCAATGAGGTGTGCATTGCATTTCACATTTCGGTTCCGACTGATGCTGGATAGATGGGTACTTGTATGTGACTGTGTTGTTCTGCTCTTGTAGATTTTCGAGAAGAACCCCACGAAAATCAAGAATTACGGTATCTGGCTGCGTTACCAGAGCCGAACTGGGTACCACAACATGTACAAGGAGTTCCGTGACACCACGCTCAATGGTGCTGTGGAGCAGATGTACACTGAGATGGCTTCTCGCCACAGGGTGAGGTTCCCTTGCATTCAGATCATCAAGACCGCCACAGTGCCTGCAAACCTGTGCAAGAGAGAGAGCACCAAGCAGTTCCATAACTCGAAGATCAAGTTCCCTCTTGTTTTCAGGAAGGTCAGGCCACCAACCAGGAAGCTCAAGACTACATACAAGGCGTCAAAGCCCAACCTATTCATGTAAAACCAATCTTGCATGATTCTCGTTATCCTTTTCAACCATCAGATTACGCTTCTTGTTCCTCAGTCTGATCAAGAACACCATTTGGAGTTTATCTTCTCTTGGAATTTTAATTTTTTGCATCTTCTTGAACTTTATTTTCTAGATATAATACGATATTCAGGTGACTCGTTTGAAATTTTCAAAATTTTGCTCCTTCAAAGTTCTGTTGCAAAAAAGTTTTAAAAGAGTTAATGGTAGTACTGGACAGCTAACTGTACGTATCTGCCATGTCCATTAGTCGATAAGTAACTTAAGCAAGCAACAGTTCATACTCAGAGAGTCAAGTCTGGTCTCTTTTGTTGGAAATTGCAATGTTTCTCCTTCGAGTGATCGGCGTCTGGGACACACGCGCTTATCCTTCACCTGCAAAGAGTTAGGAGCGTTTCTGTTCATGATGCTTAGTGGATTTCTTTTTAAGATTAAAAAATTGCGATTTAGATAAGAACAGATGGGAAACACTTTCACAAGTATAGACAAAGCCCCTTTGGCGGCAAAGGATCTGCAATGTAAATTGTACAATCGAAACTCCAGTTGTAGAAGAAAGGTCTCAACTTTTAGAATCCATAGTGAGTGAGAGAAGAGAACCAGAGATGTCTCTTTCAGTACTAGCAGCTTTGGTGGTGGTTGTAGCAGTTGCGTCGCTGTGGACATGGCGGATCGTGAAGTGGGTCTGGATAAAACCCATGATGCTGGAGAGTTACCTGAGAAGACAGGGTCTCGCCGGAACTCCTTACACGCCTCTGGTCGGAGATATAAAGAGAAATGTTAATATGTTGATGGAGGCCAGATCCAAACCCATGAATCTAACGGATGATATCACTCCACGCCTCCTTCCTCTCGCCTTGAAGATGTTCAATTCTCACGGTACTACGTCTCCCTTGGCTTTCTTCTTAGAACTTGAGAGTTTCTGATTTGGGAAGTGAATTGTGTAGAATTTAAGGTTGACTTGATTGAAAGTTACGTTGGTGGAACAGGAAAGACTTTCTTTATATGGATTGGACCAGTTCCAGCTATCATGATAACGAATCCAGAGCAGATCAAGGAAGTGTTTAATAAAGTTTACGACTTTGAGAAGGCTGCTGCATTCCCTTTGTTCAGATTGTTAGCAGGCGGCCTCGCGAGCTACAAGGGAGATAAATGGGCAAATCACAGGAGGATCATCAACCCGGCTTTTCACCTCGAGAAGATCAAGGTTTTGGTTTTTCTCTGTTGTCTTGTTGAGTGTCTGAATCAAGTTAGACTTCATATGTGTGTGATCCTTTAAGCGACCTGCTTTTTGTTTTACAGAACATGGTCCCTGCCTTCTACCATTGTTGCAGCGAGGTTGTCTGTCAATGGGAGAGGCTAGTTACGGATAAAGAATCGCCTTGTGAGGTCGATGTTTGGCCTTGGCTTGTGAATTTGACTGCGGATGTGATCTCACATACTGCTTTTGGAAGCAGCTATAAAGAAGGGCAGAGGATATTTCAACTCCAAGGGGAATTAGCTGAGCTCATCGCACAAGCTTTTAAGAAATCTTACATCCCTGGATTGAGGTTAAATAAATACCTCCATCGTCTTTGTCCTGTCAAGTACTATTACTTTGGGAGACTTATGAGAATTTGTTGTTTGGTGTAGGTTTTACCCAACAAAGAGCAATAGAAGGATGAAAGCAATAGACAGAGAAATAGATATAATACTGAGAAGTATTGTGAGCAAACGAGAGAAGGCGAGGGAAGCAGGAGAAGCAGCGAACGATGATTTGTTGGGGATACTGCTTGAATCGAGTTCAGAGGAATCTCAAAGATATGGAATGAGCGTAGAAGAAGTGATGAAAGAGTGCAAGCTGTTTTATTTCGCCGGACAAGAGACAACTTCAGTACTTCTGGTCTGGACTATGGTTTTACTAAGCCATCACCAAGATTGGCAAGCTCGTGCACGAGAGGAAGTGAGACAAGTTCTTGGCAGTAACAGTAAACCCGATTTAGATTCTCTCAGCAACCTCAAAGTCGTAAGTAACAGAAAATCGCATCTTTCACATTGGGAAAACTGCATTCATAGCTACCAAAATTCACCTTGAATTTTAAATTTTCAACAGATGACTATGATCTTCAATGAGGTTTTGAGGCTATATCCTCCGGTGGCTCAGCTTAAAAGAGCTGTCAACAAAGAAATGAAGCTAGGAGAGCTTACCCTTCCAGCTGGAGTTCAAGTTTATATACCAACTGCACTTGTCCATCGCGACCCCGAGCTTTGGGGCGATGATGCAGCGGAGTTTAAGCCCGAGCGGTTCAGAGACGGGCTCTCAAAGGCAACAAAGAACCAGGTCTCCTTCTTCCCCTTTGGATGGGGACCGAGGATCTGCATCGGTCAGAGTTTTGCTCTATTGGAGGCAAAGATGGCAATGGCTTTGATTCTGCAGAGATTCTCCTTCGAGCTCTCTCCTTCTTATGTTCATGCGCCTCAAACAGTCATGACAACTCGTCCACAGTTCGGAGCTCATCTCATCCTGCACAAGCTTTGATTTTGGTATTTTCCATGATGTTGTCATCAATTGTAATGTTCTGTAGCAAAAGAAAATCTTAGGAAAACTTATTTATAACCATAGGTTTTGAAGACTTCATTTTCCACGTCCGAAATTAGTCGCTGGATCTCTAAGGGCAGTCAAGTCTAAGGTCGTTTTCCATTGTGGCTGGCTGCATTATTAATCTTGAAAAGTCTATAATACGAAGCCAATTTCAACTCTACCATCTTTTGGATGTGTTTAGAAAAGCATACAATAAAATATGTTTTGTGGATTTAGAAAATCTAAAACAATTGTTGAACTTTCCTCTGCCTCACACTTTATTGACCTGAGGCATCCGCAAATCAGCAACAAATTATCTTATATATACTTATCATTTTCATCTGGCAACTTCGTTTCAGTAAAAAAGGAAAAAACACATCTAAAGATATCTCAAAGAAGTGCGTTTATGAGTGAAACAGAGATATCATCGGTGGTAGTTGCGACTGCGGTTGTGGTGGTAACTGCTGTTGCAGTATTGATATGGAAAGGGCTGAATCTAGCTTGGTTTAGACCAAAGAAGCATGAGGCTTATCTGAAGAGACAAGGTCTCTCTGGAACTCCTTTCACCTTTCTTATCGGAGACGCTATAAGGGAAGCCAATATGGTGGAGCAAGCAAAATCCAGTCCCATCAGTCTAACCGACGATTACACGCCACGCGTCATGCCTCTGATATTACAAACCGTTAAGGATCATGGTACGCAACGGTTTGATTTGAGCTAGAAAAACAGAGATCCTCTGTTATTTTTTATGATCTATGATCTATGGGTTGGTTAGTGTTGAAATCCTCTGTTTCTATGGTTTCGTCTTTGTGTAGGGGAGACATCCTATATGTGGATGGGGCCTACAGCGAGTGTGATTGTGACGAAACCAGAACACATCAAAGAAGTTCTAAACAGAGTTAACGATTTTCCGAAGCCGCCATTGCACCCAATCGTTGAGCTTTTTGCAACTGGAGTCGCGGTCTATGGAGGAGAGAAATGGTCTAAGCACAGGAAGATAATAAACCCTTCTTTTCATCTAGAAAAGCTCAAGGTCTTTCTTACGTCAATTCTCGTTGTTTTAACCTTTGTTCTAAACTGTATGCTGATTTTTTGCTTTTTTGTTTATTGTGTAGATTATGATACCTGCGTTCTACGAGAGCTGCAGCGAGATGATAACTAAATGGGAGAGGTTGGTTAGCGAGCAGGGATCGTCGAAAGAGATCGATGTTTGGCCATACCTAGAGGATGTAACCTCAGATGTAATTTCGCGTACTGCGTTTGGTAGTAGCTACGAGGAAGGTAAGAGAATCTTTGAGCTTCAAGAAGAACAAGGCAGGCGAGTTTTAAAGGCTCTTGAGTTGGCTTTCATCCCTGGAATGAGGTAAAAGATTTTGTCGTGTGTTACGTTCATTTTTAAAAGCATGGAAAGCTTAAAGTGTTCTCCTCATTGTTTAGGTTTCTACCCACGAAGAACAGCATGAAGATGAAGCAAATAGACAGAGAAGTAAAGTATAGATTGGGAGAGATCATCAAGAAAAGAGAGAGGGCTATGGAAGCAGGGGAGGCTCCAAAGAATGATCTGTTGGGAATACTTTTGGAATCGAATTCCGGAGATCACGGGATGAGTACCAAAGATGTGGTTGAAGAGTGCAGGCTGTTTCACTTTGCGGGCCAAGAAACCACTGCAGACCTGCTCGTGTGGACTATGATTATGCTGAGCCATCACCAGAAATGGCAAAATGAAGCTAGAGAAGAGATTTTACAAGTCATTGGGAAGAGCAACAAACCAGACTTTGATGCACTCTCTAGACTCAAAATAGTAAAAACATTAATCTTGTGCTTTTCCTCTACTCTCCGTCTCTCCGTTTTTCCTTATACCTCAGATAACGTTTCCTTCGTTTGCTTTTTAACAGATGAGCATGATCTTGAACGAGGTGTTGAGGTTATACCCACCAGGGATTCTACTTGGTCGAACCATAGAGAAAGAAACAAAGCTAGGTGAGGACATGACACTTCCAGGTGGTGCACAAGTAGTGATTCCTGTTCTTATGGTTCATCGTGATCCCGAGCTCTGGGGAGAAGATGTTCATGAGTTTAAACCGGAGAGATTCGCTGATGGGATCTCAAAGGCCACGAAGAACCAAGTCTCGTTTCTTCCGTTTGGATGGGGACCAAGATTCTGTCCTGCCCAGAATTTCGCTCTCATGGAAGCTAAGATGGCTCTTGTCCTGATTCTGAGGAGATTCTCCTTCGAGCTGTCTCCATCCTACACTCACGCACCTCACACTGTTCTTACACTTAATCCTCAGTTTGGTGCTCCGTTGATCTTCAACGTGCTCTGAGATCAGTAAGCTAGGTTCCGAGGTTCCTCTGTTTTCTTTTTTCTTTTAATCAAGATTCAAGATTCA
This sequence comes from Isatis tinctoria, assembly GCA_010577795.1. NCBI lineage: Eukaryota > Viridiplantae > Streptophyta > Magnoliopsida > Brassicales > Brassicaceae > Isatis > Isatis tinctoria. The sequence continues at coordinate 28,358,180 of CM021246.1, read as the reverse complement.
AGATTCAAGATTCAAGATTCAGTAGCATATAATATTTAAATAATAACGAGGAATTCTACTGTAAATTTCTCATGAATTCTTCGGCCATAAAGAAGTCCTAGCTATCTGATAATAGCAGTCTTGTTGCTATGGGCTAGCATCTTTATATGTAATAAGAAAAAAGAAAAATGTAAGCTTGGTATCAGGGACCTTTCAAAGAGTGCGCATCAAAAGCATGCAACTTTGTGTACGTGGACAAAGACAAGAGGGATCATACTATTCTAGACTTCCACGTACACAACAATAATAATGCATTAGTTTTTCTAATGTCTCCACACATTCACCTATCATTGGGACACAATATATAGTTGTCCTCGTGGCTTCTTTCGTAAAAAGTTAGATTTTGAATGATGATGATTGGAGTAATAGCAGGAATAGAAGGGAAAAAAATGAAATGGAATATTTGTTTTACTCTTTAATTCTCTACAAAATAAGAAATAGAAAAGAATCATGTGTAATAAATATTTCTTGTGAACGGTGTAAATATTTCTTGTGGATAGTGTAACTTTTTAGGAATGAAGAGAAATTCATTGTTCTTACTTATTTCTATGGTCACCGTTCAGAGCCTTAATTACTTATGGACGCGAGTTGTTTAAAAAAAAATACGGAAGATTATGGACCAAAAATGTGATGAAGAGTATTTATATATAGTTCCAGTTTAGGTTGTGTAATTTTTGTATCCCATGCCTATTTGGATTATTGATATGACTCACTACACCAGCGTTAATTTGAATATTATATAGATAAACTCGAAGGTTAGACTTAGGTAGTTTGGTAATCATCCAGCTTCCCCCTTAACCAGACTCCTTTCACCTCCGATTCTATATGTAATAGGCACGTGAATCTATATTGTTTCAACCGTCTTTATCAATGGATTTTCACATTTTTTTCTCGGGTCTCTATATGCAGGTTGGTACGTTATTTTTGGAAAATTCGAGAAATTTATTTATTAATCTTACAATTATTGTTTCTGGTATTTTGTCTTCATTCAAAAGATATCAGAAATCACTTCTTTTTCGGATATGTCACTTACTATCTAACTACTCTACGCTTAATTCTATAATTCTCTCCACATGTATAACTGAAAAATTAAATGCATTTTTGGTGATATCGATATTCAAATTATTCTGTTAAATGTTTTCGCATGTATCACTATATATCAAAAATCATAATACTCCAGAACTATTTCGATACATGGACTTACTTCTCGTTTTTTCTAGAATCTTTCTCGATTTTAGATTGGTCAGCGTCACATTCTCTACATACACATTGTATATACCCAGGGAACCGAGAATCTTCAAGGTGGTTCCGTCTCAAATCTAACTTAACCCTGAGGAGAAAAGAAACTGGTTTCTCTTGATATTCAACCTTATCTTTTACGGAGATGTTCCCGAGCAGTGCAACATATTCCGGTTTCCTTGTTGAGTTGTCTGATCACTCGACACTGCAAGAACATGCCGTTGAATCTGCGGATGATTTTGTGGCGTCACAAATATGGATTTAGTCTCGCGCGTGTGGTGGATCTTGGAAACAAAGCAGAACTCCAAGTTTGCACCCACTCCAAAATCCTTCATTAATACTAAAAGGTAAAACCAAGATCTCATAATGTAATGTATCCAGAAGCAGAAACTTACAAGAGAGTAGGACAAGCTGAAGGTGGGGTTTGAAGAGCCTTTCTCCGCTATAAGATGCCTCTCGAGCATTATCAAAGTGTGAAAACATTTTTTTCCCTTTTTGGCTTTCCCGAAACAAGATTATTTAGGGCCAGAACTCACTCAAGAGTAACGTGGATGCATGCTTTACCGTACTTTTCCCTTGTATTAGTGTGACAAGATAGGAACACACAGTTCATCAATCTCACCTTAACTGATTGAAAATCCAAGTAAAAGGACAAGGCTTGTGGGTAAGTTCGAACTATTCCTCATGACTTCTCGACAATTAAGTGACCTTCTGAAGAGAAAAATACATGACAGATTACTGCTTTTCACTCTGTCACCAATAAGAAGCCATTCAAGATGGCCACGAACAGTGACGTTGTCGTCCATTCAAAAACTTATCGAATCAAAGTTGTTTACAAAAAGGACAAACATAAATACTTCTGAGCAAAGCTCACCATGCAACGTATGCCCCCAAGTGTATTATAATTATAATACAAAAATATATATTAAAAAGAAAGATATTTTAAAATAGTTTTTCCAATGTCACAAAGTCAATGATTGACCAAACATTTAATTCATGTTTTTATTCTAGAAAGTTTCAAGTTCAATTTTCAGATGATGCAATTTCTACATATTAATGGAGCGAAGTTTATTTAAAAGTTTCCATCGTGGTGCAAATATAGCTGTTTTGCCAGGATGTGATACAGATAAATTTTAACTATCGTGGAATCTAGTAAAACATGTAAAATTGTTTGTTGAAAAGTTATCTTTATAGTTGTTCTAATAAAATTTGTAATAAAATTTTTTTCAGAGGATAAAAAATAAACTCACTTCATTTATATCAATTATCCAAATGCATGTTCATAACATATATATATATATATTTATTTATCAACTATTTAAGAGAAATTTATTATATAGGAGAATATTTTGTAATTTTTGAGTACTTAATATGCTTTTAAATTTTTATTTCGACTATTAATATTTTTTATGTTTTTTTTCCTTTTATCTTGATGATCCTAATAATTTGTAGGAGAACATGTGCTAACTTTCAAGTTTTGTTTTACTTTGTGTTATAAATATGTTTTTATAATCTATTTTGATTATCACTACTTTTTATGAATATTTATTTTATGTTTATATATACCTGATTTTAAATAGTTGAATTCAGATTAAATGGTTTTAAATTAAATAATTAATTTTGGACACGTGTTAATTTATTTATCATAATTTTTTATTTATCATTAATCTATTTCCTGCTATTCAATTGGATAGTACATATATCTGACTGAAATATAATTTTATTTATGCTATTTCCTAATAAAAAATTTATTCATTCAGTCATAAATATGTGCATGTTTCAAGTAATTTTGAATACATGTATTAGCAATTATAGCATCGTAATTAATTGTGACAAAGGAAAAAAATTAAAAGACTTGAGGCATGGAAGACAGATGTGGCTAGAGCTCGTGAGGCTCCGAGTAAAGGCAAAAGTTCGACGGTTACAAGAATATATTTTTAAAACACAAATTCTACAAGTATTAAAAGACATATCACCACATGCATTTCTTCATCACAGTTTAAAGACCAAAAACAATTCGCAAATGGAGATATCAGTTTCATCGTTGGCTATAGTTGCTCTATTGTGGTGGATATGGAGAATTGTGGAAGGGGTTTGGCTTAAACCTAAGATGCTCGAGAGTTTTCTGAGAAGACAAGGTCTTGTCGGAACTCGTTATACGCCTCTTGTCGGAGATGCGAGAAAAAATATTAGCATGTTGAAGAAGGCAAGATCGAAACCGACGAAACCAACGGATGATCTCATTTCACTTGTCATGCCTTACTCCTTGCAAATGCTCAACACTTACGGTATATATGTATTTTGATATGGCTGATAGATATTTTAATTCGTTTTTTAATAAGTTCTTCCTTTTAATATATGGATGTGGCTACAACAGGAAAAACTTTTTTCACATGGTTAGGACCCGTACCATCCATCACAATAATGAATCCACAACTGATCAAAGAAGTGTATAACAAAGTTTATGACTTCCCAAAGACGCACACGTTTCCTTTGGTTGCGTTGATAGCTGATGGACTCGCTAATGCTGACGGACATAAATGGGCGAAACACCGCAAGATCATCAACCCGGCATTCCACTTTGAGAAGATCAAGGTTTCAGATTCTCTTCTCTAATACTGTTAGAAACCAAGTTGAATTTCTTTTTGCTGATGAGATGATCATGTTCCATTTTTGTGCCCTGATTATGATTTTGTGTATAGAATATGGTCCCTGCGTTCCATCAAAGCTGCAGAGAGGTTGTGCGCGAGTGGGATAAATTATTTTCAGATAAAGGATCCTCCCGTGAGGTTGACGTTTGGCCATGGATTGTGAATTTGACCGGGGACGTGATCTCTCGTACCGCTTTTGGTAGCAGCTACAAAGAAGGACAACGGATATTTATACTACAAGAGGAACTAGCAAAACTTATCATACAAGCTCGTGGGAAGGATTACATCCCTGGATATCGGTATGAAACTTGACTTTTGGTAATAATATTCACATTTTATCAACTCTTGACTTTTTCGGTCTAATACTAGCATGGCTGATCGGTTTTCTAACACAATTTACACATATATGCGTATATCATATGAATCTCCTTGCTCTATTTGCCATAGTTTGTGGCTTCCGTTTATTTCTTTTCAACTTGAAATTCCTAATATACTAGATTCATCCTAGAAAACTCACTTTTGGATAGGGTATATAACTTGTGACCAAAAAAAGAAGAAAAAAATTAAGGATAGGGTATCTAATACAGTAATACTACCAAAAGATGTATGAATTTCTAATGCAAAATCAATTGGGGATAATGGTTCATGGGTTGTATAATTATGAATTTTTAAGCTTCATTTCGCTATTTTTTATTTTTTTTTATTTTGACTAGGCATTTCCCAACAAGAAATAATAGAAGGATAAATACAATAGTTAGAGAAATCCAAGCGATGCTAAAAGGGATCGTTAGGAATAGGAAAAAGGCGAGAGACGCTGGGGAAGCACCAAGTGACGATTTGTTGGGTCTACTTCTTGAATCAAATTCAGAGCAAACCAATGGACTGACCACTGAAGAAATTTTGGAAGAATGCAAGTTGTTTTATTTCGCGGGTCAGGAGACCACTTCAGTACTTCTGGCTTGGACAATGGTTTTGTTAAGCCAACACCAGGACTGGCAAGCTCGGGCACGAGAGGAAGTGATGCAAGTTTTTGGTGATAGAGAACCTGATATTGAAGGCATTAACCAACTCAAAGTTGTAAGTATTATTAAACCATAGCAAATATATAATTTCAAGTTGATGCTTTCTTTTATTGTTTTTTTTTTTTTTTTGCATAGATATAATTATCAACCACATCAAAAAGTGCTACGTAACGATAAGAAGTTGGAAAAGTGTTATACGTGCAAATTACTCTTCTTTTATAGAATTTTGATGATTTTGATGAATGAGTCCTGCAGATGACGATGATTATTTATGAGGTCCTTAGGCTATATCCTCCACTCATCCAGATGAACCGAGCGATCCACAAAGAGATTAAACTAGGCGATTTGACTTTACCAGCTGGTGTTCAAGTCAATATGCCTGTTCTGCTGATCCATCGCGACACTAAGCTTTGGGGCAATGATGCAGCGGATTTCAAGCCCGAGAGGTTCAAAGATGGGATCTCAAAGGCAACAAAGAACCAGGTTTGTTTCTTGCCTTTTGGATGGGGACCGAGGACTTGCATCGGTCAGAACTTTGCTCTGTTGGAGGCAAAGATGGCTCTGGCTTTGATTCTACGGAGATTCTCCTTCGAGCTTTCTCCTTCTTATGTACATGCACCTTACACAGTCATCACTATTCATCCACAATTTGGGGCTCATCTTATCCTAAAGAAGCTCTGAACTTGTGATGATACCAAATGAACTTGTGTATACAAGGAAAAGAAGATTGCGTAGAAGAAAGGGAATCAAGATCATATTCATAATACCATGTTTCTGGAATTCTTCCTTAATAAATACTATTATCATTTTAGTGTAATACAACTTAAAAGTTTAAACTAATTTATCATTTGGGATAGTATACAGTTATAAGTTATAACTAGTTAACATTAACCGTATATTCATCTTTATAAATCTTACTTTAAGGTCTTCCTAGCTAAACGTATTTTGTTGAGTTTCATGGACATCCAATTTGTCTTATTATATTTTGTTGTGAAATATTCTTCCCACACTTTTTGAGACAAAAATTCATCTAACCATTAATCTCAACAATTTCCCCTTATAGATAAATTTTGAATTAATAGATCCTAAAAACTTAGGATCGGGTGAATTTTGGAGGTTGATCAATTGGGCCTTTCTCGGGATGGATCATTTTCGATTTGGGTTGGTGGGATAGTGTATATTCAAGTTTTTATACCATATTAAATTTTCTAAATATCTAAAAACATTATCACTTTTTTGTTTGAGCGAACATTATCACTCTAACTACTCTTTTTGTTTGTTTATGATTCATAATTTCATATCTATTCGATTTATCCATATCTTTAAAATATTGGGTTTATAATAGAAAAGTTAATTAGTGGAGAGGTCGTAATCGGCTTAATATAATTTACAAGTGGCATTGAAAAGTAAACAAAACAAAAACAAAATATTTCAACCTTTTGCTAGGAAAGTGAAACGTATGAATAATTGACAAAGAAACGTAAAATAATGTCCCCTAAAATAATGGACGTCCATGCATTAATTCCGCCCCCACAAGATAATAATGGCCAATATCCTCTCTACAAGACAAATAGGAATTTGCTTCATACGCCTACGTGGCATGTTACTCTGAAGCTCTCCAAGGAAAGCAAAGGTTCATACAAAGTTTAAGACAAGTGATATCTTCACCGACATCGTTAAAATCTCAAGAATATATTCTCCGTCTTTCTAGCTCTTTTTCTCTGAGAGAGAAAATGGAGATACCAGTTGCGTTAGTAACAGTTTCAGTAACCATAGTTGTTGTGTCGTGGTGGACATGGATAACTTTAAAGTGGGTTTGGTTTAAACCTAAGCTGCTTGAGAGTTACCTGAGAAGTCAAGGTCTTTCCGGTAGTCCTTACACGCCACTTTTCGGCGACTTGAAGAGGACATTTAGTATGATGATGGAGGCAAGATCCAAACCCATCAAACTAACGGATGATATAGCAACACGTGTCGTGCCTTTTCCTTTCGAAATGCTCAAGACTCACGGTATGTCAAATGTTTTCTGGTTGGCCTCTTTGTTGCACGGTACCTGACCAAGAAAAGGTCTCAACTTTTGTATATCCGTCATGTTGCTGAAACAGGGAAGACTTTTTTTACATGGCTTGGAACAATACCGACCATCACTATAATGGATCCCGAACAAATAAAGGAAGTGTTCAACAAAGTTTATGATTTCCAGAAGCCACATACATTCCCTTTGGGGAACGTAATAGCCAGAGGACTCGCTCACTATGATGGTGAGAAATGGGCGAAACACCGAAGAATCATAAACCCGGCTTTCCACCTTGAGAAGATCAAGGTTTTGACTTGTTTTCCGCAGCGCCCTGGAACAGGTTAGATTGGTTTGTATATCATTTGGCTGACACAATCTCTGACTTGTGCTTCTATGTACAGAATATGGTACCTGCTTTCCACCAGAGCTGCAGCGAGGTTGTTGGCAGATGGGACAAGTTAGTCTCGGATAAAGGGTCCTCATGTGAGGTGGACGTTTGGCCAGGGCTTGTGAGTATGACTGCCGATGTGATCTCTCGCACTGCTTTTGGCAGCAGCTATAAAGAAGGACAGAGAATATTTGAACTCCAAGCGGAACTAGCACAACTCATCATACTAGCTGTTCTGAAAGCTTTCATCCCTGGATATCTGTAATAATAAAAACAACCTCAATTTGTCTGCTTTTAATACATTGGAGATGGGAAACATGTTTTGTCAAATTCTATTGTCTTTTTGTTTTCGTAGTTATCTCCCAACAAAGGGCAATAGAAGGATGAAAGCAGCAGCAAGAGAAATCCAAGTTATACTGAGAGGGATACTTAAGAAAAGGTTAAGGGCAAGAGAAGATGGGGAAGCACCAAGCGACGATCTGCTAGGTATACTTCTTGAATCGAATTTGGGACAAGCTAAAGGAAATGGAATGAGCACTGAGGATGTGATGGAGGAGTGCAAATTGTTCTATTTCGCAGGGCAAGAGACAACTTCAGTACTATTGGTCTGGACAATGGTTCTGTTAAGCCAACACCAAGACTGGCAGGCTCGTGTACGAGATGAAGTGAAGCAAGTTTTTGGCGATAAAGAACCCGATATAGAAGGTCTGAACCAGCTCAAAGTTGTAAGTAGAACCAAATCTCATAAAAATACCTTCAGGTGACTTCAATACTTTTCTTGTGTTCTGTTGATTTTTTGCTGAAAGATTTGACCTCTCACAGATGACGATGATACTATATGAGGTCCTTCGGCTATATCCTCCAGTAGCTCAACTGACCCGAGCCATTCACAAAGAGATGAAGCTAGGCGACCTGACACTACCAGCCGGCGCTCAGATAAGTCTACCTATTCTACTAGTCCATCGTGACACCCAGCTATGGGGAAACGATGCAGAAGAGTTCAAGCCCGAGAGGTTCAAAGATGGTGTCTCAAAGGCAACAAAGGGCCAAGTCTCTTTCTTTCCCTTTGCGTGGGGACCGAGGATATGCATTGGTCAGAATTTTGCTCTGTTGGAGACAAAGATGGCTCTGGCTTTGATTCTACAGAGAGTCTCCTTTGAGCTATCTCCTTCGTATGTTCATGCTCCTTACACAGTCATCACACTTCATCCACAGTTCGGTGCTCATCTTATCCTGCGCAAGCTATAATTCTATAAAAGCCAATGCGATGTTGTCCAATGAACTTATCATACACAGGAAACGGGTCCAGATCTGAACACAAAACTCAATCTTGTTGTGTATTCAAGTCACAACACCATCTCTCACATATTAAAACCCTTTTTGAGTAGTGAGTTTCTACTGTGAAACTAAGAACTAATATACATATATAATAATAAACTTGCAAAACACAGTTGAAACTTTTCCCCCATATATTTTGATATACTATTTCAAGCATACCACCTTGTTAGCTTTGGTCCCAATTAAAGCTTTATATCTAATACTTATAAAACGGAAGTCAGTCCCATGCTTCTTTGCTTGACACGTGTCCATCACATCTTCTTTTTACTTTTTTGGTTTAAAATTTAATTAGAAATTTCTTTACTTTTTGGTTAAAAATTATTTGGTAAAGTCACGGTTATCTTAAAAAGAACAAATCATTACCGAAAAAAAATTACCCACTTTAAGCTGCACGATCTACATCTCAACCTCCCTCCTTCAGTGTTAACTTCCTCCACTCTCATCAACTGCAATCTTCCACATATAAACACATCCTAACTCAACATGTTTCGTATATCTAATACTTATAAAACGGAAGTCAGTCCCATGCTTCTTTGCTTGACACGTGTCCATCACATCTTCTTTTTACTTTTTTGGTTTAAAATTTAATTAGAAATTTCTTTACTTTTTGGTTAAAAATTATTTGGTAAAGTCACGGTTATCTTAAAAAGAACAAATCATTACCGAAAAAAAATTACCCACTTTAAGCTGCACGATCTACATCTCAACCTCCCTCCTTCAGTGTTAACTTCCTCCACTCTCATCAACTGCAATCTTCCACATATAAACACATCCTAACTCAACATGTTTCGTATATGGAAAAGGTAAGTTATACCATCAGTTTTTGATTCAGTGAGATCTTTTCTAGGGTTTGATCTCTGCCCAGGAGGAAAGAAACAAAACTCAATAATTGGTAACTCCTATTTCTGGATTGTTTAAATGTGCATTTGATTTTGATCTGTGAATCAAATTTCATTTTTTTTATCGTTCCCAGGAAAATTTGATTCCAATGACAAGCGTGAGAAGTGGGTTGCATGAGTTAAATCTGGCCTCAAGAAGAGCCGAAGAAGCAGGTTCGTAAAAAAACCCTAGCTCTCTGATGGGAGAAAGCAAATTTATGTTTCTGATTCGCGTTTGCTCGCTTTGTCTTCTGTTGCAGCGGTGAGGCGATTTCAAGCCGTGCATTGGCTTCAATCCGTAGTGGGTCAACTCGGTATCCCGAGTGAGCCGTCGGAGAAAGAGTTTATTTCTTGCTTGAGAAACGGTATGATTCTATGCAATTCTATCAACAAGATTCACCCAGGAGCCGTCCCCAATGTGATTCTTTATTCGCTTTTTCAATCACTTCGTTTCCTGGAAAGCCATCAGACTTTTAATTTGGGTTGTGGAGAACTACTCGCATCTGCATTCGTTTAACCGAGAGTATCAACTTCCTCAAGCTTATCAATATTTCGAGAATGTCCGGAACTTTCTTGTGGCTTTAGAGCAATTGAGGCTCCCTGGATTCGAAGCTTCTGATCTCGAGAAGGTAACACATTGGAGGAACTTTTCGTTCAGTACAATTGGCTTTTTCTAATTCTCTTTAGTGATCATTTTTTTCTCTGTTATTAATTTGATGAATGCAGGCTAACACGCATGTAAACGTTGCTCATGAACTGAAGGATGTAAAGCTCTGGCAGGTTGATCGTTATTTCTGATTGCTAAAAACTTGCAGATTTCAGATTCTAACTATCACTACTAATCCATATCTGATTCTTGCTCAAAACAGGTTCACACATTATTGAAGGGACTGGAGAAAATTGCTGCCAGTGCAGATATTCCAATGCTTGTGTGTGGAGATTTCAATACAGTACCGGCAAGGTGTTATGCCCAAATTGCAAACATATCAAAATTCTAGATCAGATTATGATTCTGGTCTCTAATCGTATTAACTTAAGAGTTTCTTCCAAATATTCTCAGTGCTCCTCATTCACTTCTTGCAATGGGGAAGGTTGATCCGATGCACCCAGATTTGATGGTTGATCCTCTTGCAATTTTGCGTCCTCACACCAAGCTAACTCATCAGCTACCATTGGTATATTAGCTAACGGAAACACATACCTAATAACTTTAGAATTGCAACATTTGCAAAATCATCTTATCTTTTGAGGAATGCAGGTTAGTGCTTACTCATCCTTTGCAAGAATGGGAGGCAGCCTTACTGCTGAGCAGCAAAGGAGAAGAATGGATCCTGCGTCAAATGAACCGTTGTTTACCAATTGTACCAGAGACTTTATAGGCACGCTTGACTATATATTTTACACAGGTTCGTAGCCTATGCCTGCAAATTTGCAACTCAGTTTTCGTTTCACTCTGTAAACATTTTCCTATTTTTTTGTTTCAGCGGATACGCTAGCAGTGGAATCGTTATTGGAACTGCTGGATGAAGAGAGCTTGAGGAAGGACACGGCTCTTCCATCTCCAGAATGGTCTTCTGATCACATTGCACTACTAGCTGAATTCCGCTGCATGCCCAAGACCAGACGCTGATGCTGCAAAACTCACAGATGAAGCAAATATATTATGGAGATACCATAAGCTGTAACCGGTATTTAAAGACTGGACCCAGTGGAGACGATTAAGCTACATGAGGTAAATCGCATGGCCATGTCCTCCCCGGGTTTTTCTCCCTCTTGGATTTTCGCTTGCGTTTTACTCTATATCACAGTTTTTATTTACTTTCATCTCACTGTAAGAAGCACGATCATTTTATGGTTCGTTGTTTTTTCTTCTTATAGTTATTCCTCTTTGCAGGTAGATTTTTTTCTTCCATGGTTTGTCATTGTAACAATGTAATCTTTAGATTCTTCAAGAAAATGGTGGCTTGAGTTTACACTCTACTTGAGAATAAAATTTCTGTCATAGCTCAATTTTTAAATGGCTCTAACAGATCCTTTGGTATCAATGTTCTACACTCTTTCCTCGTGGATATCTTGCACAAATTGTGAAAACGGACTGTGAACAACCTTTATATATATGATCTGAAGAACAGAAGTCATTTAAAAATTGAGCTACGACAGAAATTTTATTCTCAAGTAGAGTGTAAACTCAAGCCACCATTTTCTTGAAGAATCTAAAGATTACATTGTTACAATGACAAACCATGGAAGAAAAAAATCTACCTGCAAAGAGGAATAACTATAAGAAGAAAAAACAACGAACCATAAGCTGTAACCGGTATTTAAAGACTGGACCCAGTGGAGACGATTAAGCTACATGAGGTAAATCGCGTGGCCATGTCCTCCCCGGGTTTTTCTCCCTCTTGGATTTTCGCTTGCGTTTTACTCTATATCACAGTTTTTATTTCCTTTCATCTCACTGTAAGAAGCACGATCATTTTATGGTTCGTTGTTTTTTCTTCTTATAGTTATTCCTCTTTGCAGGTAGATTTTTTTCTTCCATGGTTTGTCATTGTAACAATGTAACCTTTAGATTCTTCAAGAAAATGGTGGCTTGAGTTTACACTCTACTTGAGAATAAAATTTCTGTCGTAGCTCAATTTTTAAATGGCTCTAACAGATCATTTGGTATCAATGTTCTACACTCTTTCCTCGTGGATATCTTGCACAAATTGTGAAAACGGACTGTGAACAACCTTTATATATATATGTAGCCCTCCAATAACAACAAAGATTCACTTCACATATTTTCCATTAATATTTTTTCCATAGGTACATTTACAATATACATGTGTATAAATATAAATCTAAAAAAATAAATACAGTGTAAAATATGAAAACTACTGGGTCATTTCATAAAAAAACTGTATGCTTATCAATAAATAAGTAAAGACAATATAAAAATATAAAAATCTGAGAAATTGCAAAAAAAAAATATATATATATATATATATATATATATATATATAATTGACACAACCCACGCGTAGCGTGGACAAAACAGACATGATTTATTTTACGTAAAACTTCTTTTAAATTTAAACAACAACAAACATTTTACCAGTTTGGAGGACTTACGAACAGTTAATGGAATTGTGTATGTAACTTTTCGAGATGCATATTATGCTTTTTATCTTTAAAATATATTTTTACTTTCGCAAGTGCATACCAATTGTAAAAAAAAATTATATATGTATTAACAATTGTTTTAATTTACATCTCTTTATATAAAAGATTTAAAATTTAAATAGCTGATATACATGTATGATATAATTATATTTTTTTACTTTATCTACTAACAAATTTAAAATTTGAAAACTTTCTCCAATTATACTTACAATATTTTGGTTAAAATAGCCGATGCCCGTGCATGGCACGGGACATAATACTAGTAAAGGTATAAAACACTAGATCTTTTTCAATGGTAGCTAAGACCCTATCTTTCTTTTGGTTTCTTTTTCCATTGATTCAAGTAGAACAATACAGAGGAAGTAAAAGAAGGTGGATTAATCTTAATTCCTACAAGCAAAAATGTGGGAAATTGGACCTATCTCCCACTATTGAACAATAACTGAATATTTAAAAAGAAATAAGGAAACAATCCTATAACAAACCAAGTACTTACGGCTTGGTTTAATAACCTGATTTGAAGATCTCATGTTGGTTTGATATTCTTTTATGATTTGAAGACCCTATGTGCGCATCATATCCAATGGCGGACCTATTTGTAGAGGAGTGGGTTCAACTGACCCCAGTAAAATATCATAAATTAAATTTGTAAGCAATGTTTATTAAATAATTCTTGAAAATTTGGTTAAAAAACATACCAATGAACCCAGTTAAATTTTCTTCAATGACCTTTGTATTCATTTATTTTTATGTTTTAATTAATATGACCACAGTTAAACTATTTTCTGGGTCCGCCACTGATCATATCCAAACTAGATCAAGTGTTGCTTTGGTGAATCTAACGGTAAAAGAATATATAAATTGCATGGAAAGAGAAGTGGTCTAAGCTGAAGAAGAAAAGACAAAATTTCATCGGTTGCAGTAGAAACTCAAACTCAAACTCAAAGCTCCTACTCTCCAAAGGTTACCAAAGAATGTTCCAAGTGTTCTATATTACAAAAACTTGATGATTATTACAGTATATAAACTGACCAAACATTTAAGAGCTTTACCAGACAAATTACAAAGCTTCAAGTAACCTTTCCGTATTAGTTATATGCTTATATACTTATATATGTCTTAACAAAACAAACTATTTAGACGTTACGTTTAAAACAAAAATAAGAGTAAATCGTATGGATGACGAGAAATGTCAAAATGTTGACGAATGACGACGTTCACGCCTTGCCTGCCACTCAAGTTATGGCAAATAAATTTCTTCCCGTCTTTGTCACCTTTCACACAAATCCAAATCAAATGTGTGCCTACTTCTTGCGCCTTCGTGGCATGTTAGTAACATGATGTTACTGTGAGGCTCCAAGTAAAGCAAAAGATCTTTGGTCAAACAAAATAACTGGCGGAGATACATAATATAAAAAAGGTATTAAACAGTACTTGTATTACCAAAAATAAAGTATTTAAGACATCAGGGTGATGTCATCACCACAACAATATCTTCTCCGGGATTGTATATCTTTAAATCCCGAGAACGTTAGCAAATTATCCATTTCTGTACCAGAGAGACGTAAGAGAAATGGAAATATCAACTGCATCGGTGACAGTTTCAATAGCTATAGCTGTTGTGTCTTGGTGGGTATGGAGAACTTTGAAGTGGGTTTGGTTTAAACCAAAGATGCTTGAGAGTTACCTGAGAAGACAAGGTCTTTCCGGAACTCCTTACACGCCTCTCGTCGGCGATTTGAAGAGGAATTTTAGCATGTTGAAGGAGGCAAGATCCAAACCCATTAAACTATCGGATGATATCACACCACGTGTCGTGCCTTATCCCTTGCAAATGCTTAAGACTCACGGTACGTATTTTATTTTTCCTGGTTAGCTTATAGTTCTTGATTTCTCTCTGCTTAGAACTCAGAAAGAAACTGTTGCAGATTAGACAAAGGTTTCATCTTTTGTATCTCTATGTGGTTGGAACAGGAAGAACTCACTTTACGTGGTTTGGACATATACCAACCATCACCATAATGGATCCTGAGCAAATAAAAGAAGTGTTCAACAAAGTTTATGATTTTCAGAAGCCGCATACATTCCCCTTGGCCAAAGTGATAGCCACTGGACTCGCTAACTATGATGGTGATAAATGGGCGAAACACCGAAGAATCATCAACCCGGCTTTCCACCTCGAGAAGATCAAGGTCATATCCCCTTGAAACAGGATTTTGATTGGTTTTTGTATCATTGGGCTAAAACAATTTCTTCTGCTTCTATGTACAGAATATGGTACCTGCTTTCCACCAGAGCTGCAGCGATGTTGTTGGCAGATGGGACAAGTTAGTCTTGGATAAAGGGTCGTCATGTGAGGTGGACGTTTGGCCCGGCCTTGTGAATATGACTGCAGATGTGATCTCTCGTACTGCTTTTGGCAGCAGCTATAAAGAAGGACAGAGGATATTTGAGCTCCAAGCAGAACTAGCACAGCTCATCATACAAGCTTTTCGGAAAGCTTTCATCCCTGGGTATAGGTAATGATAAACCTCAACTTTTCTGGCCTTTACAGCGTGACAGAGACTATTAGCGCTGCAATATTATTAGAGATTACGAACCATGTTGTTTCAAATTCTCTGTCTTTTTGTTTTCGTAGTTATCTCCCGACAAAGGGCAATAGAAGGATGAAAGCAGCAGCCAGAGAAATCAAAGTTATACTGAGAGGGATACTTAACAAAAGGTTAAGGGCAAGAGAAACTGGGGAAGCACCAAGCGATGATCTGCTGGGTATACTTCTTGAATCGAATGTGGGACAAGCTAAAGGAAATGGAATGAGTACTGAGGATGTGATGGAGGAGTGCAAGTTGTTCTATTTCGCCGGGCAAGAGACAACTTCAGTACTATTGGTCTGGACAATGGTTCTGTTAAGCCAACACCAAGACTGGCAGGCTCGTGCACGAGAAGAAGTGAAGCAAGTTTTTGGCGATAAAAAACCCGATATAGAAGGCCTGAACCAGCTCAAAGTTGTAAGTATAACCAAATAAAAAAACCTTCAGGTGACTTCAGTACTCAATGTGTTTTGACGCCACATTTGATCCCTTTGCAGATGATGATGATATTGTATGAGGTCCTTAGGCTATATCCTCCAGTGACCCAGGTGAGCCGAGCCATTCACAAAGAGATGAAGCTCGGAGATCTGACACTACCAGGCGGCGTTCAGATCAGTCTACCTATTCTGCTAGTCCAACGCGATACCGAGCTATGGGGCAACGATGCAGCGGAGTTTAAGCCGGAGAGGTTCAAAGACGGTCTCTCGAAGGCGACAAAGAGCCAAGTCTCTTTCTTTCCTTTCTCATGGGGACCAAGGATCTGCATTGGCCAGAATTTTGCCTTGTTGGAGGCAAAGATGGCGATGGCATTGATTCTACAGAGATTCTCCTTGGAGCTATCTCCTTCGTATGTTCACGCTCCTTACACCGTCATCACAATTCACCCACAGTTCGGTGCTCATCTTATCCTGCACAAGCTATCATAATACAAAACTCAAAATCTTGTTTATGTATCCAAGCCAGATCAGATGTCCAACATAACATTACCAAAACATTTGGAACTGAGACAAAAAAAAAGTCCAAATTTATGATAAAGACTCACAATTTGGTAGAGAGTAGACACGAAGGGTTTGGTATTTGGCTTGTACGACAAAGAATTTGGCTCGAAGTAAAAGCCAAAATCAGCAGTCACCAAAAATAACAAAATCAGTGACGGGTACTCAAATCTGAGATCACTTAAGACGTTACCACCTTCAATACTCATTATTTAAAAGGCCAACAATTCTTTGAAAATTTTATGCGTCTCCGTCTCTCACTCTGCCTCTTAGAGCTTTGGCATTGAGCTTACACATGGTCTTAGACCATCATCAACGCAGGATCTTAACACCAGTTCTTAAGAGATCTTAACACCAAAGCTCAATGCCAAAGCTCGACGAGAATCACCAAACTCAAAATTCATCGGGTTCAATTCACCGATCGACATTTTCTTTTCCTCCGATTCTCAGCCGCGCCTCCGCCGCTAAGAACTTCTTTTCGCTATCGAGGCTCGCCGTTGGTTCTTCTCCCTCCTCTAGATCTCTACAAACCGGAGCCTCCGGCAATGATCGTCAACTCCCTCCGTTTCTTGTAGCTCCAGCTGCGCTTCTTGCTTTCCACTTCTCTCAGAGAAATCTATTGAGATCATGAGGAAATTCTCGGAGCAATACGCTCGTAGGTCAGGAACTTACTTCTGTGTTGATAGAGTTACCTCTGTTATAAAGGAGTTATCTCTGTTGTTATCAAGGTAATGAAATTTGCTGCAATTGGTTCTGTTTTGACAGGGATTGGCTGAGCATAAAGCACCACTTAGTCATAAAAGTAGAGAATATCGAAGTGTTTACTTGCTGCTGTTTATGGAAGTTCAGTCATAAAAGTAAAGCACCAATTCTCTCATTTTGTCCTTGTTATATTAGTTCAGTTTCTGGTGGATTCTTATTGAATTGATGATGTTTGGATTGTGTAGGAAATGGGTGAATGGTAACACGCAAGTAAGATTCCACGGAAGATGCATGAGTAGGTTGGTTTAGAACTCTTACTCTTCCTTGAGATCCTTTTGATGCAAGAACTTGGGAGTTGTTTGTGATTGCTCGGATTCTGTGAATCTTAAACCTTTGTTCGTAAGAGATTTCTATTAGAGAGCTTACTGGTTGATGAGTATTTGACTGCTGAAAGTAAAAAGAGTAGGAGTTATGAATTTATCTCCTGTTTGTAACTTCTTGCTTCACGTTTGTTCCGTCTTTGTGCACAACTTCTTTGTGGAGCTACTTGATACAATACTAAACTTGACGAGAACTTCTTTCAAAAGCCCTTGTATTTCATATGTAGATAGCTTAAGGATGATGATGAATGTTTGAGAAACCACGAAATATAACCGTAAAAAGCAGATAGAATATGAATGGTAAATGAACTCCAATAATGAATAGTTTTTTTTTAGAAAGAGAGAGCCCTTTGATTTCATATCAAATTCTTTGTATTGCCTTTTAAATGTTTTCTTGTTCGTCTTGCAGCCCGAGTCATCTTCATCTAAGGTGAAGCTGTGAAAGCTTCACAAGAGAAAGCATCAGATCACTGCTTTATTCATTGACATGAAGCACAAGGAGTCGGAGCTAGCAGAAAGACGTTCAAAAGGATTGCTCACCAAAGCTGAGACACAAGCTAAATACTGATGGTGATTTGCTTCTTTTTTTCTCTCAATCTTATGAGACTAGCAACAGATTTTCTGTAACTCGTTTTTAACTTTTACTATCTTCCAAGATCCAAGCTTTGAATGCAGTACTCATTTTCTTATATGAATCTACTCTCAGCGCAAGCTATTATGAATCTACCTTTCTAGTTTGTAGAGTTTAGATCTGATCCAAAAGCATATGCGTTTGATGTGGCTAAGCTTCTGTTCATCAAGACTTTCATTTACGTGATTTGCTTCCACAATTTTTTTTAAGAACCCCTAATGGCGTTCCACCACTGGAGCAAATAAAACAAAAATATTGTAACATAGCTTCTTAGCAAAAATTTAATAATTAAATATTATCTAAGATGTTCTATTGGGTTTTCCCCATTGATGATGCTCTTACGTTTTGAAGCTCCATCTACGGCTCGGCAATGAAGCAGAGCGACAGAGATCAGAATTAGGGCCAAAAGGTGTGGAAGCCCAAAACTGTACAACATTCATGTTTGAAATTGGGCCTCGACAACACAAAGCCCACATTGCAAACAGATGGTTTTTTAAGATAGCAGAGCAACAGCTTTCTCTCCGAAACGACAAAGAACAGAGCACTGGAGATGGGGGGACGAAGCATTGTACGGAGAAGCCTTATCATGTCGCACCTCGAACAGTTCGACGTCTTCTTCTCTCTCTCCAAATGTTAGAGCTTACAGCTGTCGAGTCTCATTAGGGTTTGTATAAATAAGTTAACGATGTAGACGAAGATTTTTGAGAGAAAATTATTGTAAAGTTTCATCTTCTTCTCAGTTTTGTCAAAGCTTTAGCTTTACTCTTCATTACTTACATAATCAAGATGTTTATTGCATATTTAGTAACTGTAGTTATCGTGATGTGGTGGGCATGGACAACTCTGAAGTGGGTTTGGCTAAAACCTAAGATGTTGGAGGGTTACTTGAGAGTACAGGGCTTACCTGGAGCTCCTTACACGCCTCTTGTCGGAGATTTGAGGAGTTACAGAGTTCTAATGAAGGCAAGATCCAAACCCATCAACCTAACAGAGGATATCATCCCACGTGTAATGCCTGTAACTTTAAACATGCTCCAGACTCACGGTATGTTTCCTACTTAGCACAGCTTCTATTTCCTTTTGCGTTTCAGGATCTGTGACATTAGAAAATCCCAATCTTGTAGAACTGATTTGATGTTTTGTTGTGTGTCAAACAGGAAGGACTTTCTTCACATGGCTTGGTCACATACCAATCATCACAATAATGGATCCAGAGCAGATCAAACAAGTGTTCAACAGAGTCTACGATTTTCAGAAGCCGCATACATCCCCATCGGCTAGATTGATAGCCACTGGACTGGTTTTCTCTGATGGAGATAAATGGGCGAAACACCGGAGAATCATTAACCCGGCTTTCCACCGTGAGAAGATCAAGGTTTCTTCATTTCCCAAGTCATGTTAGATACTTTATAATATGTATCTTTTAGATGACGATCCATGTTGTGTGTGTAGAATATGGTTCCTTCGTTTTATAAATCTTGCGTCGAGGTTGTGAGGGAATGGGAGAAGTTAGTTTCAGATGATGGTTCTTCGTGTGAGGTTGATGTTTGGCCATGGCTAGTGAATCTTTCTGCAGATGTGATCTCTCGTACTGCTTTTGGTAGCAGTTATAAAGAAGGACAGAGGATATTTCAGCTTCAATCGGAACTAGCACAAATCATCGTCTTATCTGTTCAGAAAACTTACATCCCTGGACGGCAGTAAAAACCGCATTTCTTTCTGGTCTTTCACTCGTAAAATACTAACCGACACAAGTCACATGTTATATATCTTATATCTTCCTTTTCTCTCTCTCTCTTTTTTATGCATAGGTATCTACCGACAAAGAGTAATAGAAGGATGATAGCAATAGACAGAGAGATCCAAGCTATCCTGAGAAAGATTATTAGTAAACTGGAAAGGGCAAGGAAAGTTGGGGAAGCACCGAGCGATGATTTATTGGGTATACTTCTTGAATCGAATTTGGGACAAGCTCAAGGAGATGGAATGAGCATTGAGGATGTGATGGAAGAGTGCAAGTTGTTTTATATAGCAGGGCAAGAGACAACTTCAGCACTTTTGGTTTGGACAATGGTTATGTTAAGTCAACACCAAGAGTGGCAGTCTCGTGCACGCGAAGAAGTGAAGCAAGTGTTTGGCAATAAAGAACCTGATATAGCAGGCATGAACCAACTCAAAGTTGTAAGTGCGACGAAATCAAAGAACCTTCGAGTTTCCTTTACTGTGTTCTGATGATTTCACTATAATATTTCTAACAGATGACGATGATATTATATGAGGTCCTTAGGCTATATACTCCAGTAATCCAGCTGAATCGAGCCATTCACAAAGAGATGAAGCTCGGAGATTTGACGCTACCAGGCGGCGTTCATGTCAGTCTACCTATTCTCCTAGTCCAACGTGACTCCGAGCTATGGGGAAACGATGCAGCGGAGTTTAAGCCTGAAAGATTCAAAGACGGGCTCTTGAAAGCAACAAAGAACCAGGTCTCCTTCTTCCCCTTTGGATGGGGACCAAGGATCTGCATTGGCCAGAAGTTTTCTCTGTTGGAAGCAAAGATGGCAATGGCTTTGATACTACAGAGATTCTCCTTCAAGCTCTCTCCTTCCTATGTCCATGCACCTTACACAGTCATCACCCTTCATCCACAGTTTGGCGCCCATCTTCTCCTCCATCAAGCAAGATGTGATTAGATGAATTCACTCAAAAGGTCCCATCACTACGAACCCTATTGCGAAACAAAATGTACTCCCACCAGTAGTCATTTTAAAAACAAAAACTGTTTGTTTGTTTCCGATTATTCTATTCCACTTATCTTTGATTAAACATGCATCCTTCTCATAAGTGTGAACTTCTTCCAAAAAAATAAAAAAATTCATATAGTAAAGTTGAGGGATTAAAATAAGAGAAATACCCTCAAATACCACACTTTCATGTTTTTGTGACAAAAATACCACACTAATGTGAAAATGACAAAATAACATTTATTTAATTGTTTAAAAATAATTAAACTAATAAATTTGGGTTCAAAAGTTATTAATTAGAGTTTAGATTTTGGGTTTTAGGGTTTAGGTTTAAAGGATTAGGAAGAAACATATGAAAATAAATGTATAATAGTCTTTTTCTCTCCAGTAAATGTTATTTTTGTCATTTTCATTTGGTGTACACAAAAACATGAAAGTGTGGTATTTTTTAGAATTGCCCTTAAAATAATAATCAGTAGACAAGTCCCTACACGTTTCATATAATTTTCGAACATAACTTTTTAGTTTAAAAAGAAAGGTAAAAAAGTGCGTATTCGCATAGACAAAACATTTTTCCCGTTCGCTTTTGGCGGACTAACATTTTTCCTTCGATGTAGTGACAAAGAAATGTCAAAAGGTTGACGTTTCATGGCCCTTTTCCCCCTACGCAAGTTTTTTTTTTTTTTTCGGTTTTACCCCTACCCCACGCAAGTTGTAGCCAATCTTCACACAAATCCAAATTTGCTTCTGGTCGCTTCGTGTCATTAACTCTGAGGCTCCAGATAATGCAAAAGATCAACGGTTACAATAGAATTATCCGAGACGCAAAAGATAAAAGTCTCTATGACATCAGTAGTGATGTCATCACCAATATACATCCATATGGAAATTTACAATCTATATATCCCAAGAATATCAGCAGATTACCCAAAAGTGGGTTTTGGGAACGAAAATGGAAACATCAGCAGCGTCGGTAATAGTTTCAGCAGCTATAGCTGTCGTGTCGTGGTGGATATGGAGAATTCTAAAGTGGGTTTGGTTTAAACCAAAGATGCTTGAGAGTTACCTGAGAGGACAGGGTCTTGCCGGAACTCCTTACACGCCACTCGTCGGCGATATGAAAAGGGATAATAGCATGTCGATGGAGGCAAGATCCAGACCCCTCAAACTGACGGATGATATCATCCCACGTGTCGTGCCTTTCCCCTCGCACATGCTCAACACTTACGGTATGCTTCTTGATTCCCATCTGTTAAGAACTTATAAGAGATACGGAGAACATGAAAGCTTGTTGCAGAGTACTTGATGGTTTCAAATTTTGTATCTCTATTTGGCTGGAACAGGAAAGACTTTCTTTACATGGCGCGGACCAATACCAACCATCACCACTACGGATCCTGAGCATATAAAGGAAGTGCTCAACAAAATTTATGATTTCCAAAAGCCACATTCATTCCCTTTGGGCAGATTGATAGCCACTGGACTATTTAGTTATGATGGTGATAAATGGACAAAACACCGAAGAATCATCAACCCGGCTTTCCACCTTGAGAAGATAAAGGTTTTGGTCCCAAACACCTTAGCGTGCTTTATGTATGTATCTTGATTTGGATCTGATCCAATATGTGGATTCGGTTTCTATGTATAGAATATGGTACCTGCGTTCCACCAGAGCTGCAGTGAGGTTGTTGGCGAATGGGACAAGATAGTCTCAGACAAAGGGTCACCCCGTGAAGTGGACGTTTGGCCTGGGCTTACGACTATGACTGCAGATGTGATCTCTCGTACTGCTTTTGGCAGCAGCTATAAAGAAGGACAAAAGATATTTGAGCTCCAAACAGAACTAACACATCTTCTCATACAAGCTTTTCGGAAAGCTTTCATCCCTGGGTATAGGTAATGAAAACGTCAATCTTCCAGCTGGCTTGAATCTTGCTCTCTTCTAACAACTGGAATCTATTCGGAGACATGAGTAATGTTGTTCTTTGATCTTTCGTTTGCGTAGTTATCTCCCAACGAAGGGTAATAGAGAAATGAAGGCAAAAGCCAGAGGAATCCAAGAGATACTGAGAGGGATAGTTAACAAAAGGTTAAGGGCAAGAGAAGATGGGGAAGCACCAAGCAACGACTTGCTGGGTATACTTCTTGAATCGAATTTAGGGCAAGCCAAGGGAAATGGGATGAGCATTGAGGATGTGATAGAGGAGTGCAAGCTGTTCTACTTTGCCGGGCAGGAGACAACTTCAGTACTTCTAGTTTGGACAATGATTCTGCTAAGCCAACACCAAGAGTGGCAGGCTCGCGCACGAGAAGAAGTGAAGCAAGTTTTTGGTGATAAAGAACCTGATACAGAAGGCCTGAACCAGCTCAAAGTTGTAAGTAAAAACCAAATCAAAATCCTTCAGGTGACTTGAGTACTTTTCTTGTGTTTTGATGATTTTTCTGAATGTTTCCAACAGATGACGATGATATTGTATGAAGTCCTTAGGCTATATCCTCCAGTGATCCAGATGACCAGAGCCATTTACAAAGAGATGAAGCTAGGAGACCTGACGTTACCAGGTGGCGTTCATATCAGTCTACCTATTATGCTAATCCAACGCGATACCGAGATATGGGGCAACGATGCTGCAGAGTTCAAGCCCGAGAGGTTCAAAGATGGTATCTCAAAGGCAACAAAGAGCCAAGTCTCCTTCATTCCCTTTTCTTGGGGGCCGAGGATATGCATAGGCCAGAATTTTGCCATGTCGGAGGCAAAGATGGCGATGGCATTGATTCTACAGAGATTCTCCTTCGAGCTTTCTCCTTCCTATGTCCATGCTCCTTACACAGTCTTCACCCTTCACCCACAGTTTGGTGCTCATCTTATCCTGTACAAGCTGTAATTCCATAACCCATGTGTGATGTTTTCAAATGAGCTTTGTTATACGTAAGAAAAATTATATTTCACAGAAGAAATTTAGAAAATTCTTCTAGTCAGCAGACACCCAACTGCCTCGTAACTCGTAAGTTCTAAGCTTTTCTTCTTCAACAATTCAAGTATTATTGCCTTTTCTCCGATCTCCTTTCTCGTTACGTTATTTTTAGGTATTAATCTTAATTCCTACAAGCAAAAAGGAGGGAAATTGAAAAAAAACGCAAGGAAGACCTATCTCCCCGTTATTGAACAATAACTGAATATTTAAAAAGAAACAAGGAAACAATCCTATAACAAACCAAGTACTTACGGCTTGGTTTAATAACCTGATTTGAAGATCTCATGTTGGATTGTTTGTTTTAATATTCTCTTATGATTTGAAGACCCCTATGTGCGCATCATATCCAAACTAGATGAAGTGTTGCTTTGGTGAATCTAACGGTAAAAGAATATTTAAATTGCATGGAAAGAGAAGTGGTCTAAGCTGAAGAACAAAAGACAAACCTTCATCGGTTGCAGTAGAAACTAAAACTCCAACTCAAAGCTCCTAGTCTCCAGAGGTTTCCAAAGAGTGTTCCATTCCAAGTTCTACATTACAAAAACTTGATGATTATAATATCAACTGACCAAACATTTAAGAGCTTTACCAGAGAAATTACAAAGCTTCAAGTAAGCTTTCCGTATTAGTTATATACTTATATATATATAAGTATATACTTATATATATATATATGTCTTAACAAAACAAAACATTTAGACGTTACGTTTAAAAAAACAAAAAAGAGTATATCGCATGGATGATGAGAAACGTCAAAATGTTGACGACGTTTGCGCCTTGCCTGCCACTCAAGTTATGACAAATAAATTGCTTCCTCTTTTTGTCACCTAGCTGAGGCCTGGGTCTTCGGTCTTTCGGTTTGGTTCGGTTTTTTTTATTTTTGGTTTTTTTCGGTTATAGAGATTTAGTAAACGTTCGGTTAATCATAAAATTCGCTTCGGTTTTTTTGGTTTTCGGTTTTTTTGGTTATAGAGATTTAGTAACCGTTCGGTTATCATAAAATTCGGTTCGGTTTCGCTTCGGTTATTTCGGTTTTGGTTCCGGTTTTTCTTATATTTTTTGGATAATTTGGATAAAAAAGCGGATAACTTCGGATAATATCGGATAATTCGGATAATTTCGGATATTTTGGATAAAACATTTGAATAATTTTGGATAATTCAGTTTTTTACTAATATTTGGTTAATTTTAATTATTTAGTTATTTTAAATATAAATATAAATAATATTTTGAAGTATATGGATCGTATTTCGGATATTCGGTTATCCGTTCGGTTATCCATTCGGTTTCGGTTCGGTTATTTCGGTTCTCTCAATTCAATATCCATTAGGTGTTTCATAATATTCGGTTCGGTTTTGGTTTCGGTTATTTCGGTTCGGTTTTCGGTTAAAATACTCATATGTGTGCTTACTTCTTGCGCCTTCGTGGCATGTTGTAAGACATCAGGGTATACATAATATAAAGTATTTAACACTTATATTACCAAAAATAAAAGTATTTAAGACATCAGGGTGATGTCATCTCCATAACAATATCTTCTCCGAAATTCTAAAATCTAAATATCTTTAAATCCCGAGAATGTTAGCAAACTATTCATTCATTTACCTCTCTCTTTTCTCTGGGAGAGAAATGGAGATATCAACTGCATCGGTGACAGTTTCAATAGCTATAGCTGTTGTGTCATGGTGGGTATGGAGTACTTTGAAGTGGGTTTGGTTTAAACCAAAGATGCTTGAGAGTTACCTGAGAAGACAAGGTCTTTCCGGAACTCCTTACACGCCTCTCCTCGGCTATTTACAGAGGAATTTTAGCATGTTGAAGGAGGCAAGATCCAAACCCATCAAACTAACGGATGATATCACACCACGTGTCGTGCCTTATCCCTTGCAAATGCTCAAGACTCACGGTATTTTATGTTTCCTGGTTAGCTTATAGTTCTTTATTCCTCTCTGCTTAGAACTCAGAAAGAAACTGTTGCAGATTAAACAAACGTTTCACCTTTTGTATCTTGGAACAGGAAGAACTTTCTTTACATGGTTTGGACATATACCAACCATCACCATAATGGATCCTGAGCAAATAAAGGAAGTGTTCAACAAAGTTTATGATTTCCAGAAGCCGCATACATTCCCTTTGGCCACAGTGATAGCCAGAGGACTCGCTAACTATGATGGTGATAAGTGGGCGAAACACCGAAGAATCATCAACCCGGCTTTCCACCTTGAGAAGATCAAGGTTTTGCCTTCGTTTTTCATAGTGCCCTGAAACAGGGTTAGATTGGTCTTTATATCATTTGTCTGACACAATCTGTGACTTGTGCTTCTATGTACAGAATATGGTACCTGCTTTCCACCAGAGCTGCAGCGAGGTTGTTGACAAATGGGACAAGTTAGTGTCGGATAAAGGGTCGTCATGTGAGGTGGACGTTTGGCCAGGGCTTGTGAGTATGACCGCAGATGTTATCTCTCGCACTGCTTTTGGCAGCAGCTATAAAGAAGGACAGAGGATATTTGAGCTCCAAGCAGAACTAGCACAGCTTATCATACAAACTTTTCTAAAAGCTTTCATCCCTGGATATAGGTAATGATAAACCTCAACTTTTCTGGCCCTTTACAGCGTGACAGACTCATGGACTATTAGAGCGCTACAATTTCTTAAAGATTTTGAACCGTGTTGTTTCATATATCTCTGTTCTTCTGTCTTCGTAGTTATCTCCCGACAAAAGATAATAGAAGGATGAAAGCAGCATCCAGAGAAATCCAAGTTATACTGAGAGGGATACTTGACAGAAGGTTAATGGCAAGAGAGGTTGGTGAAGCACCGAGCGATGACTTGCTGGGTATACTTCTTGAATCGAATTTGGGACAAGCTAAAGGAAATGGAATGAGCACTGAGGATGTGATGGAGGAGTGCAAGTTGTTCTATTTCGCCGGGCAAGAGACAACTTCAGTACTTTTGGTATGGACAATGGTTCTGTTAAGCCAACACCAAGACTGGCAAGCTCGTGCACGAGAAGAAGTGAAGCAAGTTTTTGGCGATAAAGAACCCGATATAGAAGGCCTGAACCAGCTCAAAGTTGTAAGTAAAACCAAATAAAAATACCTTCTTGTGTTTGTGTTTTGATGATTTTTTATTTGGTTGAATGATTTGATCCCTTTGCAGATGACGATGATATTGTATGAGGTCCTTAGGCTATATCCTCCAGTGACCCAGGTGAGCCGAGCCATTCACAAAGAGATGAAGCTTGGAGATCTGACACTACCAGGCGGCGTTGAGATCAGTCTACCTATTCTGCTAGTCCAACGCGATACCGAGCTATGGGGCAACGATGCAGCGGAGTTCAAGCCCGAGAGGTTCAAAGACGGTCTCTCGAAGGCGACAAAGAGCCAAGTCTCTTTCTTTCCCTTCGCGTGGGGACCAAGGATCTGCATTGGCCAGAATTTTGCCTTACTGGAGGCAAAAATGGCAATGGCATTGATTCTACAGAGATTCTCCTTGGAGCTATCTCCTTCGTATGTTCATGCTCCTTACACGGTCATCACAATTCACCCACAGTTCGGTGCTCATCTCATCCTGCACAATCTATCATAATACAAAACTCAAAAATCTTGTTTATGTATCCAAGCCAGAACAGATGTCTCACAGATTTAAACCCTTTGAGCAGTGATCCTCACAGAGTAAATCTCTCTTGTTAAACGTAAAGACACAATACAGAAGGACCGCAATTTCGGGTAGACAATAAACGTGAAAAACCCTTGACTACTCTCCCAGAACACTGCTCGACCAAACCTTAGAGTCTCTTAGACATTTCCAAACAGATCACCCTAATATAATGATGGGGTGTTTTTACAAAGAAAAATACAAAGGGAAAAGTAAAAGCTTTAAATAACTTCTCCAGACTATAAATAGCAAAATTATTGACGGGTACTCATATCTTAAGACGTTACGACCTTCAATATTCACTTATTTAAAAGGCCAATAATGCTATGAAAATTTTATGCGTCTCCTTCTCTCTGCCTCTTACGTTTTGAAGCTCCATCGACAGTCATTAGAATAAACAATCAGTCATTAGAATAATTGACCATAAGAGTAAACAAATCGAAGCCAAATTAAAAGCTCTGTTATGTATTGCTAATGAATAATGAATATGACATGAAAGATTTTAAAAATGTAGAAGACATGTTTAGTGCTCATCCTAAATTGTCGATTAAGATAATCACAAGGCCATATCCAAGAGAAAATATCATTTTTTTCCTCAAGCCTACAGTTGAAACTTATTAAGCAGAGTGACTTCAAAAATAAGGCTTTACAGCAGAATCACAATGAAAAGTAGACCATGAACACTTGCCTTTTCCACAGAAGTAGTTTATGCAGAACCACCACGATAAGTTATTGAGCAACAAATGATTAATTAGTCCACCAACAACAAATGTGGTTCATCTGTAAACTTAAGAACATCGATTTCACAAGTAAAAGTAAAAAAAGTGAAGTGTTTATATAAAAACAAAACGGTGAGATTGTATTCCACACTGCACGTTGAAGAGTATTTGAGCATCAGCAGGGATACAAGATAAACCATAAGCAGATTCAAGTACCAAATCTTAAAGATAATCAACCAGATTACAAATCTGAGTCTCTCAGTTCCTGTTAAGAGAGGGAGGTGAGATTTGAAAACTAACTTGATCTGCTCGTTAATGGCGGCTTCGCACTTGTCTGAATATTTCTGTCGAGCAAGCGAGAGATGAGATCAAAGGATCTCTCCTTCGTCTCCCCTCGGAGAATCGAACATGCAGATCAAAAAAATTTTGGGCTTTCTTTAGTTTACAGAATCTCATCTCCTTCCTCGTGAGAGAGATGGATCATGGAAAGATAGAAGAGAGAAGAGTGATACCAAAAGCCAAAAGTCTTTTTTTTTTTTTTGTTTCTGAAACACACCTTGATGACACGTGTATGTCAAGACTCGGATCTTAACATCCTTATTTAAGAAACGTTTCTACCTCTATTATCATTTTTTCATTTAATTTTAATTCTAAGAACCTATTAAGATCTCAGTTAAATTCTGGGTTGATCATGCTAGCAGATCAACGGCTTTCTCTCCAAGACGACAAAGAACAGAGTAATGGAGTAATGGAGTTGGTGTGACGAAGCATTGTACGGAGCAGTCTTATCATGTCGAACAAGTTAACGATGTAGAGGAAGATTTTTGAGAGATAATTAATGTAAAATTTCATCTTCTTCTCCGTTTTGTCAAAGCTTTAGCTTTACTCTTCATTCAAAGCTTTAGCTTTTCTCTTCATTCAAAGCTTTAGCTTTACTCTTCATTCAAAGCTTTAGCTTTACTCTTCTCAAGTCATGTTAGATACTTTATAGTTTATAATATGTATCATTTAGCTGACGATCCATGTTGTGTGTGTAGAATATGGTCCCTACGTTTCATAAATGTTGCGTCGAGGTTGTGAGGGAATGGGAGAAGTTAGTTTCAGACGATGGTTCTTCGTGTGAGGTTGATGTTTGGCCATGGGCCCATGGCTAGTGAATCTTTCTGCGGATGTGATCTCTCGTACTGCTTTTGGTAGCAGTTGTAAAGAAGGACAGAGGATATTTCAGCTTCAATTGAACTGGCACAAATCATCGTCTTATCTGTTCAGAAAACTTACATCCCTGGATGGCAGTAAAAGCCGCATTTCTCTCTGGTCTTTCACTCGTAATGACAAAGAAATGTCAAAAGGTTGACGTTCATGGCCTTTTTCTTTTTTCCCCCTACGCAAGTTTTTTTTTTTCTTTTTGGTTTTACCCCCTACCCCACGCAAGTTATAGCCAATCTTGACACAAACCCAAATTTGCTTCTTTTAGCTTCTTTTAGCTTCGTGGCATTTGACTCTGAGGCTCCAACTAATGCAGATCAACGGTTACGATAGAATGATCTATCCGAGACGAAAAATATAAAATATTTATGACATCAGTAGTGATGTCATCACCAATATACATCCATATAGAAATTTACAATCTATATATCCCAAGAATGTCAGCAGATTATCCACCGTTTCTTTTTCTTTTCTGGGAACGAAAATGGAAACATCAGCAGCGTCGGTTACAGTTTCAGCAGCTATAGCTGTCGTATTGTGGTGGATATGGAGAACTCTAAAGTGGGTTTGGTTTAAACCAAAGATGCTTGAGAGTTACCTGAGAAGACAGGGTCTTGCCGGAACTCCTTACACGCCACTCGTCGGCGATGTGAAAAGGGATTATAGCATGTCAATGGAGGCAAGATCCAAACCCCTCAAACTGACGGATGATATCATCCCACGTGTCGTGCCTTTCCCCTGGCACATGCTCAACACTTACGGTATGTTTCTTGATTCCCATCTGTTAAGAACTTATAAGAGATACAGAGAACATGAAAAATTGTTGCAGAGTACTTGATGGTTTCAAATTTTGTATCTGTATTTGGCTGGAAAAGGTAGGACTTTCTTTACATGGCGTGGACCTATACCAACCATCACCACTACGGATCCTGAGCATATAAAGGAAGTGCTCAACAAAATTTATGATTTCCAAAAGCCACATTCATTTCCTTTGTCCAGATTGATAGCCACCGGACTCTTTAGTCATGATGGTGAGAAATGGGCAAAACACCGGAGAATCATCAACCCGGCTTTCCACCTCGAGAAGATCAAGGTTTTGCCTTCTTTTTTCGTAGTCCCGAAATACATTAGCGTGCTTTATGTATGTTAGTATGTATCTTGGTTTGGATCTGATCCAATTTGTGCATTCTGTTTCTATGTATAGAATATGGTACCTGCGTTCCACCAGAGCTGCAGCGAGGTTGTTGACAAATGGGAAAAGTTAGTCTCGGATAAAGGGCTCTCGTGTGAGGTAGACGTTTGGCCAGGGCTTACGAGTATGACTGCAGATGTAATCTCTCGTACTGCTTTTGGCAGCAGCTATAAAGAAGGACAGAAGATATTTGAGCTCCAGACAGAAGTAACACATCTTCTCATACAAGCTTTTCGAAGAATTTTCATCCCTGGATATAGGTAGTGAAAACGTCAATTTGCCTAGCTTGGATCTTGCTCTCTTCTAACCACTGGAATCTATTAGGAGACATGAGTCATGTTGTTCTTTCATCTTTCGTTTGCGTAGTTATCTCCCAACGAAGGGTAATAGAATAATGAAGGCAAAAGCCAGAGAAATCCAAGAGATACTGAGAGGGATAGTTAACAAAAGGTTAAGGGCAAGAGAAGTTGGGGAAGCACCAAGCAACGATTTGCTGGGTATACTTCTTGAATCGAATTTAGGGCAAGCCAAGGGAAATGGGATGAGCATTGAGGATGTGATAGAGGAATGCAAGTTGTTCTATTTTGCTGGGCAGGAGACAACTTCAGTACTTCTAGTTTGGACAATGATTCTGCTAAGCCAACACCAAGAGTGGCAGGCTCGCGCACGAGAAGAAGTGAAGCAAGTTTTTGGTGATAAAGAACCTGATACAGAAGGCCTGAACCAGCTCAAAGTTGTAAGTAAAAACCAAATCAAAATCCTTCAGGTGACTTCACTTCTTTTTCTTGTGTTATGATGATTTTGCTGAATGTTTCCAACAGATGACGATGATATTGTATGAAGTCCTTAGGCTATATCCTCCAGTGGTCCAGATGACTCGTGCCATATACAAAGAGATGAAGCTAGGAGACTTGACGCTACCAGGTGGCGCTCACATCAGTCTACCTATTATGCTAATCCAACGCGATACCGAGATATGGGGTAACGATGCAGCGGAATTCAAGCCCGAGAGGTTCAAAGATGGTATCTCAAAGGCAACAAAGAGCCAAGTCTCCTTCGTTCCCTTTTCTTGGGGGCCGAGGATATGCATAGGCCAGAATTTTGCCATGTCGGAGGCAAAGATGGCAATGGCATTGATTCTACAGAGATTCTCCTTCGAGCTTTCTCCTTCCTATGTCCATGCTCCTTACGTAGTCTTCACCCTTCACCCACAGTTTGGTGCTCATCTCATCCTGCACAAGCTGTAATTCCATAACACATGTGTGATGTTTTCAAATGAGCTTGTTATACGTAAGAAAAATAATATTTCACAGAAGAGTTTTGTAACGACCATCATATTCTAAAAACATGCTTTTGAATCGTGAACTACTTTCTAGTCCTATTCCATGCATTCACCAAGAAATCTACAGTTACTCGATCAAGAAGCAGAGAGGGAGGACAAATCATTTAAACAACTTCCACTCTTCCATGAACTCTGCAAAAAGAAAGAGAAGACTCCGCAAAACCCAATCATTTCTATGGAAAACATAAGGCTCCAAGTTGGCTCTTATGTTTCCACTTGCCTCACATCATCAAATTTTCATTGTCATTTTCACCATCCAAATGCTAGTTTTGGTCAGATCATGATCAACTGGTTATCTGTATTAGCAAAAGCTTTTACATTTTCGGTTCTCGAATCCACTTGATTTGGAAAGCTAAAAAACACACAAGAACAAGAAGCCCCAACAACGTCGAAAACAAAGTACCTTTGAACCTTGTAAAATTGTAGTTGGCAACAGCCTCCGCAGACCACTAGTAACAGAAGCAGTACCATCTGATTCGGTTTTGGGGCCCTTAATGGGCTTTTCGTTTAAAAGCCTCTTATTCTGATTCAGGTTTTGGGCCATTGAGGTGTTGAAAAGTCAATAATGGACTTGAGTGATTGACCAATAAAATTTACAAAACGGAGGGTTTTAGCTCTTGCGGCGCAAGAAGTTTAAAAAATTCTTCTAGTCAGCAGCCACCCAAGTGCCTCGTAAGTTCTCTGATCTTCCTTTCTCGTTAGGCTTTTTTTATTAGGTATGAGTATAATTTCCTATTCTTGTTAGGATTCTAATTAGGATAGTTTCGTTATATAATGTCAAATACTATATAACCTAGATCTTGTGTCTATATAACGATGCCCTAGAGATCTCCCTTGTTTTGCATCGACTTTCTAGGCAGCGGCGGTTTATATATCATGATGATCAAATTGATCAAATCAATGTTTCACGAAATAACTCGTCCGATTCAAAACCTCATCATCTCTTATCTGCGGTATCTTGCCGGCTCTCCTTCATTGGCTGATGATACAAAACGTGATCATTACGTCACGCTTATCATCGAACCCTTAGACGAGTTTGGGAAGGAAAACGTCCTCCATGCCGCCGCTCATGCGTATGTTTTCCATAAGCTCGGCATTCACTTCGCCGGTGTACATTTCGACGAACTCAAATTAGCCGATACCTACCAAGGGATCGACGAACTCAATTGGAGGATTTTCGTTAATAAAAGTATCGTCGGAATCATGCAATCATTCGAGCTGAGCTTTGAAAGAAGACACAAAGACCTGGTCTTTGACTCTTACCTACCTTACGTAGAGAGCACAGCAAAGGAGATCATGATGGAGAAGAAAATTCGGGAGGTGCACACGTATTCTCACTCCTTTGACGACACTTGGGAAACCAAGAGCCTCGAGAACCATTCGACCTTTGAAACAATTGCTATGAAGGAAGACCTCAAGCGTGGCCTCGTCCACGATCTTGATCGGTTCATCAAAGGGAAAGATTTCTACGATAGAGTTGGGAGACCCCGGACGAGAAATTACTTGCTGTATGGTCCACCGGGGACGGGGAAGACGAGCCTGGTGGCTGCTATGGCTAACTACCTTAAGTTCGATGTCTACGACCTACAGCTCTCGAGAGCGGTGAAAAGCCACTTCAATCCAAGAAGAATGCTTTTAGGAGTCATGAACAACTCGATTCTTCTCGTAGATATACTATATCCTCTACGATTGTTTGTAGAATATCCACATCAACCAGACATCAAGCGTTTGATTGAGGGACAAGTTATCACACCAGCTCAAGTCACG
Source organism: Isatis tinctoria (assembly GCA_010577795.1). Lineage (NCBI taxonomy): Eukaryota > Viridiplantae > Streptophyta > Magnoliopsida > Brassicales > Brassicaceae > Isatis > Isatis tinctoria. The sequence goes on along the minus strand of CM021246.1, from coordinate 28,324,536 downwards.
GAGGAGCTAATGAAGAGCGAAGATGTTGATGTGGTCCTTGAAGGTCTGGTGAGGACTTTGGAGAGTTTAACATTAGATAAGATTGATGAAGATGAGGACTAACATTTGGCATGTATACGAGACTTATGAGTCATATAAACTGAAGCGAATTAAGAACTTGCTAATCTTCCAAAACGTCTATTTTAAAAATTAATTTACAAGTAACCAATTTTTTTTGTGTTGATTATTCTATTCGTTCATCCTTACTGCCCATAGCTCGGTCATCTGACACTACTTATTATTTTGCCTTTTTTGGCTAGGTCTGGTTTATATCGGGTTTCTTCAAAAATGTAGTTTCGTTGTCTGCGTGTAAACCTCTATATATATATATATGCATGTTTCTGATAGCTTCTACGGTTTGAACTGAAAGATTTGACCTCTCACAGATGACGATGATACTATATATATGAGGTCCTACGGCTATATCCTCCAGTAGCTCAGCTGACCCGAGCCATTCACAAAGAGATGAAGCTAGGCGACCTGACACTACCAGCCGGCGCTCAGATAAGTCTACCTCTTCTGCTAGTCCATCGTGACACCCAGCTATGGGAAACGATGCAGCAGAGTTCAAGCCCGAGAAGTTCAAATTATATGGTGTCTCAAATGCAAAAAAGGGCCAAGTCTCTTTCTTTCCTTTTGCGTGGGGACCGAAGATATGCATTGGTCAAAAAATTTCTCTGTTGGAGACAAAGATGGCTCTGGCTTTGATTCTACAGAGATTCTCCTTTGAGCTATCTCCTTCGTATGTTCATGCTCCTTACACAGTCATCACACTTCATCCACAGTTCACAGAAGACCATCATACTCTAAAAACATGCTTTGAATCGAGAACAACTTTCTAGTCCTATTCCATGCATTCACCGAGAAATCTACAGTTACTCCATCAAGAAGCAGAGAGGGAGAACAAATCATTTAAACAACTTTCACTGAACACTGCAAAAAAGAAAGAGAAGACTCCGCAAAACCCACATCATTTATATGGACCACAAAGCTCCAAGTTGGCTCTTATGTTTCCACTTGCCTCTGATCATCAAATTTTCATTGACATTTTCACCATCCAAATGCTAGTTTGGCCAGATCATGATCAACTGGTATCAGTATTAGCATAAGCTTTTACATTTTTGGTTCTCGAATCCACTTGATTTAGAAAGCTAAATAATCCCAGAAAAATATACAAATTTAGGTGAAACACAGAAGAACAAGAAGCCTCAAAATCATCGAAAACAAAGTACCTTTGGTTCTTCTGAAATTGTAGACTTGTAGTTGGCACTTGGCAACAACCTCCTGAGACCAATAGTAACAGAAGCAGTATCAAAGCCTCTTAATGGGCTTTTCATTCAAAAGCCTCGTATTCTGATTCAGTTTTTGGGCCCATTAGTTGTTGAAAGGTCAATAATGGACTTCAGTGATTGACCGACCAATAAAGTTTACAAAACGGAGGGTTTTCGCTCTTGCGGCGCAAGAAATTTAGAAAAGTCAGCAGCCACCCAACTGCCTCGTAAGTTCTCTGCTTTTCTTCTTCAACAATTCAAGTCTTATTGTTTTTCTCTGATCTTCCTTTCTCGTTACGTTTTTATCAGGTACTTTCAAATATTAATCTTATATTCGTGTTAGGATTCTAATAAGGATAGTTTCGTTATATAATTGCCAATCTTGTATAACCTAGATCTCTCTTGTGTCTATATTTCACAATTTTGGGAGGGTTGTCGTAAGAATGTCTCAGCTAAATATTGCTATGAAGAAGAACTCGACGAGGAAGAATAAGAAATTGATTATTAATATTGCTGCTATTAAGAAAGAAAGAGGTGAAGCTGATCATGGTTTTGGCTCTTCAACGGAGGATGAGAAAAAGAAGTTTGAATCGTCAGAGAGACGAAGAGATATGTTTGATCAAGGGGTTTGTTCCAAAGCTAAAGAAGAGATTGATGATGGCTCCCTTGATGAAGATGAGGCCTTGATTGATGATCATTCTAGTGTTAGAGACGGAGTGATGCGTGAGGTTAATGTCGGCACAGGGTTATCGGGCGCATTAAACCTTCTCAGAGAGCAAGGAACTTTCAAGGAGAAGAGAAGCAAGCTTGTAGGTGTTAGGGACAATCTTGAAGATGACAGATTCAAAGATGCATTTAAGGAAATTCGGATTGAGAGGGTGGATGAGTGCGGCAGGATATTGACTACGAAAGAAGCGTTTCGGAAACTGTCTCATGGATTCCATGGTAAGAAACCTGGGAAGAGGAAGCAAGAGAAACGGATGAGGAAACAACAAGAAGATAAGTCAAAACAGATGGAATCTTCAGACAGAGCTGTGGAACGAATGAGACAAGTCCATGCCAAACTGAAGAGTCCTTACATTGTTCTCTAATCTTAAACGTCTCCTTCATATCTTCCTTTTACGATAGCGTTTAGATAAACTCTCGTAGATTTGTTATTTTGCATGTTGTTTGAAGATTACATTGCATGCTCTTTTACATCAAAAGTACATTGCTTTTCATTTTTTCACTAACGTTTCTCGCACTTCTCTTTGATTTTTTTTCTTTACTGGCTGTATCAGGGAAATAAAATCAATGCATCCCACGTCGAAACGAGCCCATATAGAGACGATTCCTCCATCTTCCACGAAGACTCAGCAGCTATGTAGTGATAGCCTTAGGGATGAATTGAGCGAATTGCCTGAGAGCATTCTTATGATAATTTTGAGTCATCTTACAACTGTAGAAGCTGTTAAGACTTCTGTATTATCAAAGGCATGGAGGACTATTTGGACCAACGTCACAGAGTTACATTTTGTTGATATAATACAATGTCCGGACCAGATCAGGAATAATGGATTTATTGAATTCGTGGACCGTGTGATTCGCGACATTGGAAGTCCGAAAATTAACAGTTTCCATCTACACTCTGTTAATTCTCACGACGAGACTCCTCTCGTATCGTGGTTATCAAAGGTTCTAGAGTGCAATCTTCAGAAACTTGTTATCCTCTGGTTCAAACTCGAAACCGTCAATGTTTCTCCACTCCTTACTAGTTTTGGCTCTCTCGTGGAATTGAGACTTCGTACAAGGAGCATCCTCGACATCTCGGCTCCAGTTCTTTTCCCGAAACTCAAGTTCTTTAGTCTCGAGGACGCTAGAATCTTCAACATGTCATCATCCGTCTCCGTGAACCTCTTTCTCAACTTTCCTGTCTTGGAAACTTTCGAAACCTCTCGTTGCTGCTGGTTTAGAACCGACACCGTGGTTATAGATTCTCCATTGCTCAGGGTCTTTGCAATGTTCAAGTGTAGCTGCGAACACGTACCGAATAACTCTGGAAAGTTTACGATCAAAATATTAGCTTCAAAGCTTGAGAATATCACATTCTCCGGGAACGGTACACAAAATATTTTTCTGTCTTTTCCGCCGTCTTTACCTGATGCTCATCTTACTCTCAGCGGAACAAAGTTTCCCAGCAGTCCACAGTGGCCCAAGAGGTTTCTTAATAGCTTCACATGCGTGACGAGTGTGGGTCTTGAGGTTAGTTACTTAGACATTACATATTACATCTTCCCCTCAATTTTGTTCAAACCTTTTTTTTCCTTTTATCAAATCTTTTATCTCGGTGTCCTCCTTAGATTAGAAGGGATTTTCAACTGCTCAGCAAGTTACCCAAATTCAGACAGTTGGTTGACCTGCATTTGACATACGACATGACAAATCTTTATGTATTCAAGCACTTACTCCAATCCGCACCGATACTCGAGAAGCTCAGCATCCGCGTAAGTCATATAACTATACTATATATATATATATAGCGAATGTTGTGACACCCCATATCGTTTTCTCTTCTTCTGATTTTTCCTTTCACGTTGAAAACCCACCAGGACCTGACGTCTCCTCGTTTAAGCCCTATTCGAATGGGCATGAAGAACTTGCGTTGGACAAGAGCACCGGACTGCGTTAGAACAGTGCTCAGAGTCCTGCATATCAGGGACTTCAAAGTGCAAGAGCCGCCGCTATCAGTACTGAGGCATGTGATTGCAAACGCCGAGATTCTTGAATCAGTCATCCTTTCCACGGCCCAACCAATCACAGAGGAACATAAAGAACTAGTCTTGTCTTATCCCAGAGCCTCACCTCATGCTTCCGTTGTCTTTCAATTATCAAAATGTTTCCCTTTTGCAACCCCGAGTTTCCGTGTTAGACACGGCAAAAAGTTATCTTAGTTTGTTTCCATTCTCAGAGTGGAACTTTGATTTTTTTAAAAAACTCTGTGGATTCTATGTTTCAAATAAAAGAATATGCCCTTTGGACAAGTTAAAGACATACACGAGTGTTAATGTGCCCTTAACCACAGGCAACTCTTTTGTGCCACTCCCACTGGTCCACTATATTATGCATTATCTTTTGAATTTATTGATATGATGCAGCATCCTATATTGTCTTCTTTTATCAACTCGGTATATTTTTTTATTATATAACATTTGTATTAGTATTTTGTATAATAATATAGATATTAGACCAAATCTCAGAAATCTGTTTATACTTATTAAACTTATGGTCCTCTGTTTCTCTGGTCTAAAAGATTGAAAAAGTTGTTTTGGTGTTATTATGCGTTAAAAAGATACTTTCTTTTATTTGATGTACGTAATAGGTGGACACAGACTTATTAGCATAATAATGTTGATAAGGATGTGTTTTTAATATTGTAGTATAAATTAGGTTCATTGATTATTTTTTTAGAGGCTACCAAACAAAACAAGAAAAAAATCTGCTTGGCGGAGATATTTTTGCTCTTGTAAGTTGTAATTACCAATTTAGAATGAAGCCAAATCAAACAAAAACTATGTTCTTCGTGTGGTAAATTTGTCCTCTTGGCTGTTGTGGTAAATTTGTCCTCTTGGCTGTTTAGAAAAAACGGCAACGTGGATGAAAAACGGTACTACACAGTGAATTTTCTATTCTACTTTGTTGATTTGATTTGTTTTTATCTGTTATTATTATTTAGACTAGGTTTTTCACCCACGCTACGCGTGGGGATTTTTTAATATTTTTTATAAATATAACAAAAATATTTGTTGACATATTATTTTTATACTCATAATAGTATAATATAATATATTTAATCACTAAATTTACAGATTATGAATGAATCATCTATTTATTGATTTAATTTAACATATTTGTCACTTGAATTATTTTTAATAAACAAATTATAGTTTATTTTTCGTATATTTAACAATACTCTAATTTATATTTATTAATTATATATTTACATCATATATTTATTAATTATTTATTTAACATATTTGTCATATGAATTATTTCTAATAAATAATTTATATTTTTCGTATATTTGACAATATTCTAATTTATATTTATGAATTATATATTTCACATCATATAAACTATTTTTTTATTTTCTAATGGTTTAAAAAAGGAATTCTAATGTTTTTCTGTAACGTCAATATTTTTGTGAATAATTCATTATCTTTTATTCTATGTTATTTATCTACGTATATATTCATTTTATAAATACTTGGATATTAGATTCGAGTTTGACCTTTCAATTCTATCTAAAAGTACACAAGTGTCATTTTTTTAAAAAAAGTTTTCTTATTTGAAGCTTTTTAAATTATATATTTGTTAAAAAACTACCAAAAGAAATATAGTTTTATACTTACGTTAAAATCTATATAATTATCAATATTTAACTAATTTTATAGCCTATTTCTTTTTCAACAAAATATTCAAATATTTTAGCAAAACCGACATAATTGTTTTTGAATAACATAATATAATTTAATATATATTTTTTTAAATAATTTCTCATGTTTAAAAATTTGTATTTAAAATTTGCTATGGAATATTAACTTTATAGAAAATTTTCAATTTCCAAAATACATTCAATCATGTTGAGAAATTTAAATTTGAAAAGTTACTGAAGATTATTAGTAGATCATATAACGCTTAAACTAAATATAAACACTCTAAAATATGGTCTAATAATGTTTTATATCACATCATATTATTTTCTCTTAAGCTCTAAAGGAATTCTTATTTGTTTTAAAAATACATAAAATCTCTTAATAAATATCATAAACTTAAAATATTATTTATTTGGTTGAGTGGCTTTAAATCTAATTTAAAAACTATCATTAGCTTACTTTGTTCAATTCATTAGATTCCTCATTACGTTTGTGTGTTTCATATTTAATTACAATACTGCATAAAATTATTATATAAAATTATTAAATAAAAGAAGTGTTTAAAAATATATATTTTTAACATAATCTCATATCCATTATATTCAAAAATTAAAAAGTTAAAATATATGAATCAGTTAAAGCTCTAAAAATATAAAATTTCATATTTTTGTGTGATATTTTTTTCAAAATCAAAATCCCATATCAATGGATGATTTTTTATTATCTTTCATGTTTATAATATTGTTTCAGGATTTAAAAAAACTTTTTTAATAACTAAAACAAAATATAAAAAAATACAATTAACTGAAGATGATAATTTGGAATATTTGAGTAATTATTTAAAAGTTAATATAGACAATTTAAAAAATATATAATGACAATTTTATTAGTATGATATTTAATTGGGTAATTTAATCAACTTAACTAATTTTATTACCCAATTTAATTTAATTGGGTAATTAATTAGGTAATTATATTAGTTATATAATGTCATTCTTATTAGTATAAAATTCAACTGAAACCATTATCTTAACTAAGAAATAATCCTATACAAAAAGCTATATATTATTATATTTGATTTATATTTTTTTGTCACCAATACTTATTTTAAGTTATATATGGTGAATTATATAATTGATAATTATATTAAATTATGAAATTTTTGTAATATAATATTAAGTTAACTTTAATTAATAAATATTTATAGATATGTTTCTTACTTTCTCTATTTGTTTTTAATATTCTTACATATTTTTTTTTAAATTCATTCTATTTTCTTGTGTCACCATTGTAGGTTATATATAGTTAATTATACAAATTCTATAATTATTTTAAATTTAAAAGTTTCCTAATCTAATATTAAGTTGATTTATTTATTTATTTTATAGAACTTTAAAGATTATTTCCTTATCTTATATTTTCAATTAGAAAGTTTCTTAATCTAACATTAAGTTTTTTTTTTTAATATAAATTTATAGATAATTTCCTTATCTTATGTATTTTCTATTAACAATACAACTAAAAAAATAGAAAATTTCTTAAACTTTAAATGTTGATGTGGAATGATACTATTGGTTGTTTTAAAATTTCAATCCTATGTGGACACTCTTAGAACACTATAGCTT